>JABTTQ020002099.1:0-475611 GCA_016081115.2 Rehmannia glutinosa
ATCTTTCAGGAATAGTTATTTATTAGTCAAAACCATTAGAGCTGTTACTTTTGATAGCTTTTTGGAAATTCGGATGTATATCCAACAGAGGTGTGATGCCCAATTTTTAGCAAATATAGACTAGTTTAGGGTTGGAGGCAGCCCTATCCAGGCCTGAAGGATGCTGAAAGCAGTAAAGTCCACCATAAATAATTATAAGTTATGCAGATTTGTAGCATTTGTGCATTCTTACTTGTTACTAACAATTGGGGGAAAGTTTCATAAATGAAGATGCTATGTGCCAGGCTAAACAGAGGGGACATTCAAATACGTGTAAGCTTCTAAGTGGTTCCTTGGTTGACCTCTGTGCTTCTCTTTTGGGGGCTAATGCTGCAACAAAACTGACTTGCTCATGGATGGCTTAGTGCCATTAAAAACTTATATGCTGTAGTGCATTTTGTTATGCAAGTAACAAAATGATTTCTCGGATTTTTAAAAAAATGAGTTCACGCATAATGGAATTTGTTCTAATAGTTATGCAGTGTCCGAAACAATGACTGCAGGTTCTAATACTTCAATTATCTTCATCACTATTATACCTAAAGCATGAAGAAGCTGAATATTTAAAAGTATTATTATTATTATTATATTGTTAGCTTAAATAGAGCTTTATGAAAATATGTAATATACAACCAGCCATCAGATGTGCAGGAGCTCAACATTTGAGCTCATTGCAAACATAATCTATGCATGAAATCCTCCGTTGAATAAATAGAAAAGAACATAACTGCCCTACACTCTTCTTGTTGAGGCTCTTTACAGTGGAGAAGAGGTTTCAGAAAATGTGACTTGGAGCTGCTTCAAGTTATCCATTTTAAACTTATTAAGAGGGTGTTTGGCTAAGCTTATTTAAAAGGTCTTATAAGCTCCTACATCTTATTAGACGTTTTTAGAGCTTATAAGATGCTAGATCTTATTTTAAAAATAAGTTGTTGTAGTGTTTGGATAAAATAAGATGGTGGAGATGTTAGTAATGCCAATTTTGTAATTAAAATAGTCAAAATTAAAGGAGGTTATTGAAATAAGATCTTATTTTGAAAATAAGTTGGGATTCCCAACTTTTCCAAAAACAACTTATAAGCTCCTAACATCTTATTTTGGGAGCTTATAAGATCTTTTTTTAAAAAAATTTCTAACAAATTTAAAGAGCTTATAAGCTCTCAAACATCTTATAAGATGTTTCGAAGAGCTTATAAGCTCAACCAAACACCCTCTAAATGTAGACCTTGTAGGCTAATGCAAGGGCCTTCCTCGATTAGTTTTAGGTCCTAGGTACAGATCCTTTCCTAGCTTTTTAAGGTACCTCATGTGCCATACCTCACTACTGCCATATGAGGTGTGACTAGAATGAATAAGCACATATATTGAATGCTTTTCCATGGACATTAGTTGACATCACTAGGTGCACCTGCCATTTGACATTTTAAATTCCAGCGTGGATGATAGATTACAGCACAATCATAATCCTTCACCAATTCCAACCATCTCCGTTGTCTCATATTCAATTATTTTTGTTTGAAGAAATATTTTAAACTTTTGTGATCGGTAAAAATCTCACATCGTTAACCATATAAATAATATCTTCATATTTCAAGCACAAACACCACAACAACTGCTTCCGAATCAGGCATAGGATAATTCTTCTCATATTCTTTGAGTTGTGTGGATGCATATGCATAAACCTGCAAAAGTCTTTTGCTTTATATTCCTATAGCTGACAAGATAATTATTTTACTTGATGCTATCTACAGAATTGAAATGGGTCACGTGCAAACCTGAGATGGTTGACTTCCTTTGGATTAGTGGTGAATTGACTAAGCTGTCAAAACTATTTAGGAAGGAGTTGATGTTTAATTACAAGTGTCTCATTCCTACCTTAGTGAAGTGTTTACTAAGTGGAAACTTGGAGATTGTGGACACTAGACAGCATCTCATGACTTTATGCATTAGATGAGTTTGCTTCATGTATGTAGATGTATCTTGCCGATCCCATACATATACGGACATCTAGGATATGTGTCTAGATGAAAATATGCATGCACACATGTATTTTTCTTCTTATTCTTGTTAAAGTGGCCCGATCACATCTTGCTAATACAACTTGATGTTTGAAAAGTGATTTGTTCCAAATGGAAAGGTCTTGGTTTTATACCTAACATATATACTTAGGCGTCAAAAGATTTGTGTTCAAATGTTGAGTGGTTTTAAAGATGGCCGTTTGTTTCCTGAAAGAAGATGTTTTTCTCAAAGGGGGCGAAAATTTATTTGTCACTCATTAATTTCTTATACATAATTAAATTGCATCCAAATATTCATATTCTAATTATCCATGTAATTAGGAATACACACAATCAACTATGTACAAGATTACCATGGTGCCTCAAATCTTAGGACCAATTTTTTACTATCCATGTAAAAATTCCTAGAATGACAATGTTTCCTTTCTAATTAGGAATATCTAGTTTGGGTTGTTTAAGTGTACTTATTGCTTAACAAGCACCCACATACATGTTGTAGCATCTTTACATTAATGTACATAAAAGATGATATATGCTCGTTGTGAGTATGCATCGTATATGCAAGTTTTGTTGAATCATTAATATTCTATTTCAATGGTTCCCGAATTGGAAGAATTTAAGATCAAAATCATAGAAGTATATTTCATGATGCCATAACATACTCGATAATGCCTAGGGGTGTTCGTTCGGCTGAACCGAACTGAACCGAACCGAACCGGAAATTCGTTAGCCAAAAACCTTAACCGAAAACCGAACCGAAGTATGTTATTCCTGTTCGGTTTTAAACGAACCAAATTTTCGGTTTCCAGTTCGGTTTAAGGTGAACCGAAAATGTTTTTTGAAAAAAAAAAAAATGCTTGCGTGCTGCTGCCACTGCCCACTGCATATACTTCACCTAGCTACTGATTGCAGAACCTCAAGTGCAACCTGAAGCATACAGAAATCGGACTAATTACCTGTTGAATCCTAATCACAGTGGTGTTCGAAAAATTTGGGGGCTAGGGTTTTGAAATACCTTAAATATCTGTGATTGAATCCTCAGACTTGTGGAGACGCGGTGGTGGGAGACCTGCCGGGGGTGGACTGTAGAGTGGAGACGTGGGGAGAGATGGCAAGCAACCACGGTGGAGGTGTGGCTGGACTGTGGATTGAGAGTCGAGACTCGCGTGAGAGAGAGTTGTGCTTCTGGTTCATTCCCTTTTCTTTCGTCGACTGTTTCACGTGTTTGAACACATTTTTATGAATAAAAAAACAAAAAAAACAAAAATACAAATTTTTGGTTCGGCCAACCGAACACTAAAACCGGAACCGAACCGAAAACTGAAAATTTGGAAAAATGAAAACCGAAAACCTAACCGAATTTTCGGTTCCGGTTTGGTTCGGCCGGTTAACGGAACTGTGCACACCCCTAATAATGCCCCATAGCTTTGCATGATCGAGGACTTTATCTTAATTTGATCAAAATAACTAAAGATGTAGAAATGCTTAATTTGTTGATATTGATTTAATAAGAATGTTTTACAAAGGATAAATTCGGTCAATCTTAATTGGCTCGCCGTATACTATTGTAAAAAGTAACAACCCCATTCTTGTTTTAATTACTATTGATGGAGAAGACAAATAAATGTTCCCCACTCTTAACAATTTAAAATTTTAGAGGAAATGTTCAATTCAATATGATATAAAAGTTTGGCCAAGGGGGAGCTCTTGAGCAAGTTTCGGTTATTAGTTGTCAAAATAGAATATCACCTGCTGCTAAAAAAAAAGAATATGATGTGCACCTAAGTGGGTGTCTTAGCCAGTATTAAATGTCTCTGCTCTATTAGCTACTGAATATTTAAGATAAGTTGGTCATTCAAACTACAAATTATAGTAGGCATGCAATATTTGATCTTTAGTTGTTTAATGTTTATATGCCTCATATGTAATCTTATCCCTTAGTTCATCTAATACTGACAAGTCCATATTTTCTTTTTTGGCCGATTTTCTGACAGCGTGCGCTGAAGGTTTGTATCAATCATTATGTCACACTTTTATCTTCTTCAGTTATGGATTGAGAAACTAGCTTCTGGTACTTCCATTTTCTGATTGGTTAGATAAAGCGCCGGGCATTAGGAGAAGCACACCCAGAGTATGCTGATACTATGTATCATCTCGGGACTGTAAGTCCAAGTAACTATTTACTATGTTAGTAAACTTGACATACTTTTACAACTTATTAATGCTCTTCTATTGTGTTTTGGGGTTTAGATACTGGAAATTTCTAATGATTTTATCTGATGTGACAATGATTATTTTTGTGTCACATGATCATTATAAGTAACTTATTTGTTTGCAAGTTTTTCTTCTACTAATCTTATTGATATTGATCAATTGCCCTCGGAATGAGACAGTGAACATATAAAGTTAAAAACTCTGTCCAATACTAAGTATTCCTTTGGATATTACGTGGAGTTTGCATCTTATTTTCCCGTCGAAAATAGCCAAGAATCCTTGTCAATTACATCATAATTTTAGGAACCAAGCAGCACTGTTTCTAGACATTCGTGGAAGGAAATAGGAGGATTAAGTCATGGACCAGATATATTGCCTTTTCCAGATAATTTATCTAAACTAACTTCTTATCAATAAATTATGACTTACAGGTTTTGTATCTTCAAGGGGAAGAAAAGAATGCTGAGGACCTAATTGCGGATTCTATAAGAATACTGGAGGTCAATAAAAATCCTTTCAAAATGAATGCTGGTGGTTTTCTGTAATACTTGAAATATATCTTTTCACACTTACTGCTTTGCATTTAACGTGTAGGCAGGCGGCAAAGGAGAATCTACCCTATGTGTCAGAAGAATGCAGTATCTGGCTCAGGTTGTAGTTCCTTAGTTTACAGCCATTTGAAGTTTGCCACAGCTCATGCTATAAAAGTTAGGGTTAATTACGAAAACTACTCATGAGATTACTTATTTGGAAAAATAACCCAGTTGTCTTTCAAAATTACAAAATACCCCCTTAAGGTACTACAAATGGCCCCTTGAGGTTTATGTTTGCTTTATCAATACCTCATTCAATAGGTGCAATTTGTTATATAAAAATCAATGTCAAGGGGATATTTGTAGGTTTGAAAGATAACTGTGTTTTTTAGTAACTTGGTTAAATTTCAAGGGTAAGGTTTTGTAATTCACCCTAAAAATTATGCCTAATACACACCCATCCATATTTTACATGCCTACAACACAAGTCAAAATATATCTAAAGGGACCAAATAGGCAACTAAATAAATAAGTAAACATTAAATTAAAATAAATAAAAGAACAAACAAGCTGGTCAGATATACTCAGGTCTACAAAGTTTTCAGTTGGGAAGCCATCTTTTTTGGTTATGTTTATTGTTTACGCACACATGGCAGACTCAATGCATATATACATATTGCATCTCTCATGGATTAACTTCTACAAGATAATTGAGTTGCAAAATTGGTAAATCAGATGGTCTGGGCCTGTTCTTCCCGGAACAGAAATGGAAGAAGGAGAAGAAACAAGTATAAATGAATAGAATTGCCATATATGTTCTTTTTCATTACCTCAGACTTCCATCAACTGCTACCTGCATACCATGTCAACTACAATACACACCATAATGTTTCTTTCAATGGAAAAGTTTCATTGCGGGAAAATTGAGGGATTAGGCATGATAAATAGTTTGAGTTTGTTGTGAATGAGAGACAACATGACTAATACAAATCAGCCCTTTAGCTATTGTATTTTTGTTTTATCTGGTAATGCATGATTAATTTCAAAACCCTTAAACGTCTTATTCTGCTTATATTCAATGTATGTTCTGTTCTGGAGCGAAGCTTTGAACCCAAATGTATTATCAAATTTATTTTCTTCTTGTTGATTGTAGATGTACACCAAGTCCGATCGATTTGCTGAGGCTGAGATTTTATTCAGAAAGATTCTGCATATGATGGAATTATCAAAGGTTTATCATCTTATTTTATGCTCTTTGTTATCTATTTTACCGGGTCTTCAACTTTATTACAACTAGATGGCAGTTTTTTTATCCTGTACAGTCTCCTGAAAATATCAATATTAATTCAATCAGCCCCTTAGATGTTAGACGCCCACAGGCATAAGAATTCAGTGGATAATCTGCTAGCCGATTCTCTCATTCACTCTGAATATGGAATGGAGGCAAACATAAAATGCAGCAGCTTTCGTCAGCTTTTATGAATTACCCTTACAAACAAAGCATGCTGTTGGATACTGGACTATTTTTGACTGAAGCAGTACACTGGCCTTATTATTTCGTTTTCTTTTTGCAACATTCTTCTTTCTAAAATACATAAGTGCTGATGCAGGATGAATATAAACAAAAGAATGCTCTTTCCTTGTTGCTTGGGTGGTGATTGACGGGAATGAGAAAGAATTGGATTGAATCAACCGCTAGGAAATATTTATATTATTATTTAGTTTCTTTTTTTGTCTTGCAGAGCCTATATAACTATGCTTTGAAATACCCTGCTTTGTGAACAGATTACATTGGAAGTTTTCAGTAGTTCAGATGGATAGGAATAGATTAATTTAGCTTCGATATGTGGTTTTTGTCCCACATCAGTGCTGATAAAAAGATACTCAAATCATCTTTTCAATTTTCTTTCCTGTTTCTCTTGAGAAGGATGTGAATCTCATGCATGCTGCACTTACAGAGATATATGGTTACCAGCATCTTTCCCTTGCTTTCTTTATCTCTTGGGGTATTTCTTTGTTGAATGAGCCTAGAACCTGCTTCATAAAGCTTGATAAGAGAAAAAGCACGTATCCCAATTTTCGTATTGTTGAATGCCCAACACATTTTTTCTTCTTCCTCTTGGTCCCGTCATGTTCGTGAAGTAACTATGAGTGAGCTTATTGAAGTAATCGGTATTTGTTACATATCATCTTGCTGTGCACAACTTCTTGCTTGGCATTGCAAGTATAATTTTCCCATTTTTATTTGTTAGTATTGCAGTATAGTTTTCCCATTTTGTCATTTTCCATAGTTGTAACTGTGATAATAGATGAAATCCTTATTTTATGACATAGGGGTGGAAATCTTTGGACACTGTTCTTATAGCTGAACGACTTGCATTGGCCCTCGAAACAGCAGGGAGATTAAGGAAGCAGAAGAACTGTTGGAGAGGTACATTAATATTTAAGCTCTAAATGAGGAAGAAATCCACATGGTTCCTACCAAGAATAACATGTTTGTTCCTGTGGTAGATGTCTTAATGCTCGGAGAAACTTGCTTCCTGTTGAGCATATTCAGGTTTAATTGATTGGGTTCCTGACCTTATTTAAGCATCTAGATAAATATTCCATCTTACTTGGATCTGTCTTTTATAGTATGCTTACATATGTGTGTTACATTTTCCAACAGCTGCCTGATTCAAAACCCATAAAATGCAGTATATCCATTTTGTCTCTTCAATGCTCACTTCTATAAGCAGATAATCCTATAAATATTGGATGGTGTATATCAACATAGGTGTACGTAAATAATATAAGTGGCTTTCTTTTTAGCATGACTTGCATTGTTTAAAAGGTTTAGAATTTTTCTGCATTTTCTTGCGTTACATTTAATTTCTTTAATCCCTTCTTTTCCTCTTTCTTTGAAATTTCTTACCTCTTATGAAGATATGCTAATAGTAATCATATTTCTTGTTAATAGAACGCTGCCAACATGCTTTACATTGCTAGAGTAAAAATGCTCATTGCCAACCAGCTGATAAAGACAGATGGTTCTCAGGCTATGGATGAACTTGTTATTGCTAGAAATCTTTTGCACGTTTCCATAAGGTTAGAGTGGGTGGATCTAATTTTCCACATTCCATCGTTCATATTTGTCTGTAAAAAATATTTTGGTTTTCAAATCATTGATCATGCTGGTTAAGTTAACCTTACCTAAGTTCTGTCTTTGGACATAGTTTCTTTTTCCTTTTCCATATTATGATTCCTATGCATTAGTAAAAGAGGTGAGGGATTCCATTAGGAGTTAACATTAAACTCAAACAACATTTGCCATTCCAGTTTTCTCTTGCAACAGAATTATGAATTTATCCTTTTAGCTCTCTTTCCGTCGCATAAGAAAAATAGTTTGATATTCAAGAAATAAATGGAGGAGAACAAATACACTGTTCATTAAGGTTTATGCTCGTGAGATCGACTTTCTGAGTTATTTAGTTGGTAGAACTTAGAAGAACTAAGGAGTGACTTAGTGGGAGATAAGGAAGACGTTAACAGTTCACATGGCTTCCATAGATATAAAGAAGGAAAATGATTCCTTAAGATGTATATTGGTTGGTTTTCACTTTTCAAGTGCGACTTTCTTTGAATTAGGATTCCATGAGAAGTCTTTTTGAGAGTTTTAAATAATAAATCGTGTCAAATGACTGTTAGGAAAAAAAATACTATGGATACCACTGTTGGTTAAGGGGCTGCATGACTATAATATGGTTTGATACTATTTATGAAGTTTCTATTACTTTCTGTAATTTAAAAGGCTGATTTCATGTTTTACCCATTTGGTATGGATGCTCTTAGTTCACTGAATGACATCAGAATAGCTTCTGGAAATGGGTATTTTGGGAATTGGTTCTTAATCACAGTAATAACTCCTTAGGTTATATAATGTCTCTCTTTTACAACTTCTCTTACGTGCCTCTTAGATTTAATTTTGTCATGGTGCTACTTGACATAAGTACCAAGTTCAATCTTGTATTTAAAAGTCAATGCAGTAGATACCCTCATACAAATAGTGAGAAGCTTGATTCGACCACTAGTTTTTTAATAAAGATGTTAAGCCATGATCTTTGTTAATTGATAGATGATTCCTAGACAATTTATGATCTCTCAGTATGAAGCTTGATGCAATTGCTGTCCCAAAAATTAATGGAGAGCTTTGCCTTTGTGTAGCAATCTGCTCAAGTTTGTATTGACTAGCAATTGTATCATCTCATCATAACGTGTTATATTGTATGTGGGCACTCCAGTTTTATTTAAATTGTTTTAAAAAAAAAAGTTCAATTGACATGTGCAAACGTAAATGATGTCCAACGGGATTTTCAAGCAGCTCCCACTTCTTTCCGAGAAGGGTTCCTTTTCTTGTCTGCCACGACTTGAATAGGAATTATTCTATAGTGCGACTCTTTGAGCAAGATAAATCAACATTTGCTTCCAGTTATAAAGCCGTTGTTGCTGATAATAATGTATTTGAGAAACTTAAATGCTTACTTGTTCATTCACTTGATTTAACTTCCACTTAGCGAAGTTAAAAATCTTTTAAATTTGTATACATGAGCACAAAACCTTCAGCTTTGTCAGTTAGCAGGTACGAGCATTATCACTTATTTCACAAATATCAGCCCTGAGGGCAGATAATGGAAGAAGTTCTAACCATTATCTGCTAGTTCTGTGGTTGCAACGTGCTTATTGGTTATTTCTACTTATTGTATATTTGTGTTTATGTATTCATTATTTAGAATTAAATGCAAAGATTAGGCTTGAGTTGATTTCAGCTGTGCCTTTGCATTTTTGGATGGGTATCTTCACAGGGTAGCTCGACAAGTTCTTGTTCGATTTGTGGAACAGAAAGGAAACAAAAAGCCCATTGGAGTACCCAGAAAAACTGGAAAAGATGCGGATGCAACAATCTTGATACTAGTTAGTTTGCCACGTTTGTCTAAAATCATATTTACGATGAAACAACCTGTTTTACGACATTTATGATATTTTATGACTAATTATTTGAAGGTAAATTTATACTAGATGTGGTCTACGTGTACAATCTGTGGTATACTCACATAAATTGTTTACTGTAATAGCTTCCATTCTTAGGGTTCCTTTGGTTTAACTGGAGTATGCTTTGAACTTGTGGCTTGATTTCTAAAGAACAGTTTTTGAGTTTTCTTATCTGTCATTAAGAAGACAAAAGATCCCAAGATTCTTATCGTACTTTCTTCTAATCTGATGTAACTATTATCAAGTAAATTTTGTTATTTACGTGAAAGAGAAGTCCAATTTATGTACAAATTTAAAACCTCTCGTCCTTCTTTTTGGGTTTTTTCCTTGCCTATGTTTGTCTCCTTTCATTCAAATGTTATATTGTTAAAGTATTCCAGTTAGGTCCACGAGTGGATACATTGTACACTAATCCTTTAAGCCTTTGCAAGGAATTTAATAGGAGCAAAAATGTAGAACAATGGAAATAGTTCTATATATGAAATAGAAGATATCTTTTTGTAAAGGCAAAGAGAATACTCTGTAAATAAGTGATTTCAATTTACATTTTGTCCCTAAGTTCCTCTGTATTAAGAAATTGACATTCTGATGTTGTTTCCCTGTCTCAACGACCATTAAGTCATGTGCTCAAACTAATTGAGTAAGGCAGCTCATCATAACTGAAACCACCATTTTCAATTATATTTCATCTAGCTGTAACCAACATTTTCAATTATATTCCATCTACAAGTGGAGCTGGTAGATGGAATATGAATCATGTAATGGGACATGACTAGAGCAACTATCTCAACTCATCACCGTCTCATCGTATTTTCCATGCAAGTTGCATGGAAAAAGCTGTGATGATGATGGTTTTGGAATTTCATCTCTATCTCTCCTTCGTATGAAGGTTGTGTCAGGAAGGGCATCCGGTGTAAAATTTTGCCACTTTGCTTTTTGTGTGAATTTTGTAGTGTTAATTAATTTTAGATAATTAATGGACACTATAAACTTCACACCACCGACCCCACATAGTGGGATAAGGTGCAGTTGATGATGATGATGAAGTGGAGCTGGTTAACATGCTGAGACAATTTAAGTTTTCAACTGAAAATACTCAATAGTATGAGATAGAAGACATCTTCCATTCTTTCTGTAGAGGAAAGAGAATTTTTTATGAATGAGGGATTGATCCACATTTTTATTTCTAAGTTTGTTTCTCTTATCAAGAATTGGAAATTCTGATGTTGGTTTCAACTCTAACATCGGTTATATGTTCACTCGAACTAATCGAGCGAGGCAGCTGATGATTGCATAAAAGTAACCATTTTAAACTATTTTCAGGATACAGTGTGTGTTTGTTAACATTCCCATTGAAATATTGCAATTTTTGGGTTAATAAACATGGATCTGTCCTGGTAGTTAATTATGCTTAATTACACGTGTAGGTGTTTTTACTAGTTCACATTATCAACCCTACTGATATTTGATGGCTTATACCTTTAACTTGTGTAGCTTACAAGTTGCCTTATCTAATTTGTTGTGTCCTTGTGTGCTTGTAGCTACAATCACTCAATGCTCTTGGGTTACTGGAGATCATGAAGCTGGGATTTCTGGGCTCAAGTGTAAGTATTTATTATTTTCATCATTCATGTTAAGCATTGCGTTTATTGGGTGATTACTATGGACTATATTCATTCAACTGTTGGTAATCGTGCGAGTTTGATGTGAGGTTTTCCCCTTTTGTTTTTCCCTGGGAGCTCTGATGATAAATGTGAACTTAGAGTTGTTTAGAGTCTTTTCATATATTATTTAAGGTTAATTACAAAAACTCCCCGAGGTTCGGGCTAATTACAAAAAACCTAGATGTTTTTGAAAATTGCAAAAAGCCCCTCAGGTTTGGTTCCGTCTAAAATTTTCCCCTTGCAAAAACAGATTTCAAAAAACCCCTAATATTTATAAAAACATTACAGTTACCCCTTTAAACTTAAGATAGAATCAAACCTGAGGTTTTTTTTTTCGTAATTTTGAAACATCTCCGATTTTTTTGTAATTAGCCGAAACCTCATAGGTGTTTTGGTAATTATCCCTATTATTTATAATAATATTCTTTTCGACATGGAAATGCTGAAGTGAGAAAAACTATATTAATCATTGCAAAGTGCTGACCAAAATTTATGGAGTGTTGTGATTTTGATTTTCACTGTTGGAAGCGATATGAAAGGAGCAGAGCCCTTTCCCCTTTTCTGTTTCGGCTTGAGCGCAGTTTTTCCTTTTATGATATCCACACTTGATGGCACAGAATTCAGTGGCAACTGGGATCATACAATGTAAACTTTTGTGGTAAGTTAATGTATCAAAGTAATTACTTTGTTCTGGCTACTTCCATCCCCAGGAAGTATCTCAAATTCTTTTCCAAGGACTTGTTTCGGACCAGATAACTCCTCTATGTAATCTCCTAGGGCATTGTTTGACAGGTTTACAAGACAAAAACACATATAAGACGGTCTTACGGATCGATTTCCGTAAGAAGGATCGTGCCCAACCCGCCCAACTCATTTGACCTGCTTTTTTTGGGTATTTAGGGTTTCGGCTTTTTTTTTTCTTTCTTTCCTTTTGCTTCCTTTTTTTCTTCCTGTTTTTTCTGTGCCTCTCTCCCTCTCCGTCTCTGTCTTCCTCTCATTTTTTCTTCCCACTTTTTTCTCCACATCTCTCCCTCTCCGTCTTTGTCTTTCTCTCGTTTTTTTTTTCTTCCTGTTTTTCTCTGCATCTCTCTCGTTTCCGTCTCTGCCTCTCCATCTCCGTCTCTACTTCTCTCCTGTTTTCTCTTCCCTTTTGTTTACAAATGCTGACATGATTTGAAGTTCTAGAAGCTTTCATTTTGGGTATCAAATGTTTGGTGAAACTACTCATGTGTTGCAAGTGTGCTGTTCAAACATTGGAAGTGAAATAAGTATTTTCATGGTCTTTGTTGAGAATGTCATCTGTATAGACAAATAAATTTCAGTTTAAAATTCTGGCCTGTAAAAAGAAGATTTTAGTTCTACCCAAATTGCGAAAAGATGTTCAAACAATTAATTTTAATCTACCCAATGGAAGCCTTTCTTGTTGAAGTAGAATGCTCTTCATGTGTTTTTGGTAAAATGTATTACATGTTGAACTAAAAAGTATTACACGTTTAAGTAAAAAGTATTACATGTTGAATTGAGAAGTATTACATATTGAACTTAAAAGTATTACCGTTTTATGTGAAAAGTAGTACATGTTGAACTAAAAATATATTACAATTTTAAGTGAAAAGTGTTGCAGTTTATGTGAAAAATAATACACATTTAAGTGAAACGTATTACATATTGAACTAAAAATTATTTCAATTTTAAATGAAAAGTATTACACGTTTAAGTGAAAATTTATCAGATGTTGAATTGAAAAGTATTACAATGTTAAGTGAAAAGTATTACATGTTTAAGTGAAAAATATTACACGTGGAACTGAAAAGTATAACACGTTGAACAACAAAGTATGAGTTGTTTCTTAAAATCATGTCAATTTTCTCGCCGCCAGCCACTATGTGGAGTCACTGCCAATTTCCATCATCTTCAGCACCATATTTAGCAAAGTGTATCACTTTTTTTTTATCAAAAGTATTACACGTTTCTAATTAAAGTATTACTTTTTTGCTCAAAAGTATTATCGTGCTAATTTTGGCGGACCGTTGACTTTTTATTGACCCACGGATTCCCGTTGACCTGATCCGTCTCACGGATGGAGATCCGAGAGACGGTCTCACAAGAGACCTTCTCGGTTTACTGAAGCTGTTAAAATTATATGTTTAAGAAATGCCAAGCTTACACACTTTGTTGTACTTGTTTGGTGTCTCAAAACTTGGGTGATTTATACACCTCTTCTTCTAAGTTAACATAGAGGAAATGACCTGTTTCATACCTCTTCTTCTAAGTCAAAACTTGGTTGAGTAGGACTCTATGCAGATCACAAATCTTCTTGGTGGATTCATAATAATTGAAATAAGGATCTGTTTCATTGATCATAGAGTTGATAAGTATGTCATTACCATCTTGTTTTCCTCCTTCGAGACCTTGTACTCGGGATCGGTTGTTGTTTGGTGAGTAGCTGCTCTGGTTAGATAATCATCATTTTCTTTCCTGCATATAAACTTCATTACTGACTTTGATTTCTCCATGAAGTTTGACCATTCAGTTTGTGTTGGCTGGACAGAAGTTTCTGACACGGTAATCTAAGAAGATGTGGCATGAGTTTCTGAAACTGATGATAATTCAGGGTGGAAACTTCTTCTCAGCCTCCATTCTGTATTTTACCATGACGAAAGCCGATTAGGCTCTGATGCCATGAAGTTTTAATAAGAAAAGAAAAACTTATTTTGATTCTAACAGAGAAAAACCTAGGACCATAGCTAAATAGAGGAAATCTGAAATAAATATATCCCACAAATCCTGGGATTTCGCAGCTAGGCTCACAACTAATACAATCAGTGAAAAAGACAACAAATTAAGCCCAAATAAACCAATCTTCCTAAACAAGAATAAATAGCATTAAAAATAACATTAATCATTGCAAGTGCTGGCTAATATTTGTGGAGTATCATCGTTTTGATTTTCAATGTTGGCAGCGATATGAACAGAGCGGGCCCATTTTAAATGATACTTACTGCTAATTTAACTGTTTAGAGTTTATTAATTTCACTATGAAAGGCGGTCCATCTCCCAAGGGGATTCCATAGGGGAACTGTATTTCTTTTACTAGTTGAGGTTGAATTGCTGTTAATTCATATGCACCGTATAATTTCTCCATCTGGTTTTTAAAACTACTCTGATGCTGGAAGATATGCTTTTACTTTTCTGAAACAGGGGTATGATCATGCTGAGGCTGATGCTGCTCTTCGTCAATGCATTTCCACTTTTCAGGAGGTACATGCAGCTTGATATATATGAAAAAAAATAAGTAGTAGCCTTGAGTTCTTTTTTCATGAAAACTCTGAGAAGCTCTATCTCTGCCGAACATGTAAGTTAGTATAGTGTGAAGTTGGGTATAGGTCTATTATGTGTTAGTTTCAGGTTGATCAGGAGAACACCAAGGGGTAATTGTGTTATTGCTTTTAACAGTGTTATTAGTAGTCCGTTTTTTCCTTGATAAATATGCATTTGCGAAGAAGGTGGCTGTCTTTAGTTTTGTCATGGTCATCAAGCACAGTGACAAGGTTTTAGATCATACGACTGTGACGAGCGGAGTAGTTAAGAAAATCGTCTAGGCATGAAAGAAGCGTCTGTCTTTAATTTACTGTTATGTCTTCTTTCACAATTGACATTATTGAACATTTTTCGATGGAAATTTAGAATAATTATCTTTCTGTGATATAGATAACAGGGGGATATATGTGCATATTGAATGATTGTTTCCAAAATTATTCTCAGTCTCTAGTAAATATCTGTTTCACTTTTCTTGGTTCAGAATGAAGAATTAATATCAAGTATGCTGCACTTTCATCCTGGGGCATGCTTTTTGATTAAATGAAATTAAATGCTTGAGCTGTGTGTTTTCTTGATTGTCACCTTGAAATAACACGTACGTGGCTTTACTTAGTGTAAAAATATACAAGCATGCTTATGCTCAAATAAGGATATTGTAAAAAGTGTTGAAGCATGCAATATGTTGCTGCCGCAATTTCAAGAATCTGTTTCTCCTTTTTTTTTCTTTTTTTTTTTCATTCTTTCGTGTTTTCTTCTGTATGTGTCTATCAGTCGATGTATTTCTGGTTACCGATCTAAGGATAGATGGAAATACCATCCCATCCCCAAATACCATCCTCGTACTATTTCCCCGCTTTAGGTATGTGGGACGGGGATGGGGAATCCTCGATCGGGGAATGGGGTCCCTGCGGGAAATCGTGTTTCCCATTTCGTATTTATTATTAAAACAATTTGTTAAATAAATTACTTAAAATAAATAAAAATAACATAAATCCCTAATTTGTAAAAGAAAGAATGAGAATTAGTAAAACTATAAAGACTTTAGGATTTAGTTTTTAAAATTAATAAAATAGAACATTATAAATAGAATTAATATTAATAATATATATATTCGGGGAATGGGGATGGAAACAACAAGGGGGATAAAAATACCATCCTCTTCCCACATCTGGTTCTAGAGAGGCAGAGAATCCCCATTCCCATACGGATAGTCTACCCTAACTTCCTATTAGGTATCAGTATTCTTTCATGTCTTTGCATTATTCTTTATAGTTCCTTTCCCCTTCTTTTTCTAACTTCTGAGTCAGTCGTGGATTATCGTCGTTGCCATTAGATGCATCCCTATATATATAAATAGCGATATTACCAAAAAACCCCTTAGGTTTGGGCGAATTACAAAAGAAATCCACAGATATTTCGAAAATTACAAAAAGCCCGTCAGGTTTGATTATGTCTTAAATTTAAATGGCTAACTATAGTATTTCTATAAATATGAGGGTATTTTTGAAAAGTTTTTTGCTTATTTTAGGGGAAAAATGTAAAACGGAACCAAACTTCAAGGATATTTTTGTAATATTCAAAAATCGCTGTAGTTTTTTTGTAATTAGCCCGAACCTCGGGGTTTTTCCGTAATTATCCCTATAAAAATATGAAGTACTTAGGGACCTAAAAACTTTATATCAAAGCAAGATGAAACGGAACAGGATCCACCCACGTACAAGACATTTTGGTATCCAATCGAATCTGTGTCATGTTTTCAACAGAACAAAGTTTTGATATTCCTCATTTGAGTTGAATAATGCTTTCCTATTTTGTGCAGTTTGGACCTGAACTGTCAATATCTGATTCTCCCCACGTGAAAGCTGAGTATCTGTCATGTTTAAAGCGCCTGGATCACTTGATAAGCAATGGCATGGCGAGCGAGATAGGTATGGCGAAAGAAATAAAAGACGAGATTCAGCGCATCGAAGGTGAAGTATCAAAGGCTGGAAAGTTCTGAAGTTAAATCGACTTCTTGAAAAGCCACCTTGCTTTAGTTTAAATACATTTTGAAAGCAATAATCCGATAAAATCTTGATATATCTTGAGTTTATTTGAACGACTATATTAATGACTTTCAGTGGATCTGGGAAATTAGATAACTCCATATTTGCTAATTCTATTTGATAAAACTGTAATTTGAACAGTGGGTCTGGTTGTTCTGTGCTCTTCTGAAAATGAAAGTGTTTCCTGTACAAGATGATAATATATAAAGTAAAGATGTCGATATTTTTTTTTTTTTTTTTTTTTTTTTTTTTTTTTGAGGATGATCGATATTTTGTTATTGGATATTATTTTATGATCCTTATTGTCGAAGTGAATACCATTTCATATATCCCATAGACAACAAACAATCACAGGAAAGGGCCTCACATGTAAAAGTTAAAACGACTGGAATAACATTTCAGCATTTTATAGAGAAGTGATATTGCACACTCTTTATAAGAGTATTGATCAAGATTCGAATCACGAGTCTTTCTGTTTCTTTGAGATTCCCTCCTCTCCACTCCTCCAACTAATAAAAAAAATTCAGTATTTTATATTATTCATAAATTTGTAGGAAACTAGTAAAGTGCACGTGCGTTGCACGTGAATCATATAAATTTACTAATTTGGTTAATATTAAATAATTTAAATATACTTTCATGTAAATATTGTTCATATCGTACAATGCAGTTTAATTTGAAGAGAAAACTACAAGATTAAAAACTTATATTCAACAACGACGACAATATACTAAGCATTATCCCAGTGGGTTGACTATATAGATCATATCACGATATCCCACGGGTAACTAAGTAATATAACCAAAAAAAGTTCCCCCCATGAACTCATATTGTATCAATCCTTCTTTTATTTATTTTGGTGACTATCAATATCTTTTCCGTACTTGATTTGATGATTATTCCATTGCATATTTACTTTTGAACTTTGAAAAGCGTATTCATCATCATTTGAAAATTGGATCTTACTACTATCTTCCTTATGTTTCTTTTCTGATGGTCTTTGTTTATTTCCATCATCTTCTTTTCTCATTTCGAATGCATTCTTCGTTCGAGCACGATGGATTGGCATACTTGATGTCTTTTTTTTAATTCTTCAATTAAAATGGGTTATATCTTTTCAATGCTATTACATTCAATTTTTCATCGAGCTATCATACATTTTGTTCAAAGTAATGTGAAAGCGAAATTTTATTGATACTTGCAAGCTCAACCCTCTGTAACATTACTCGTGTTCTCCCTAATTAAATTAAACACTAATAATTTGGAAATTAATATATAAATAACTAATCATATAAAATTATTAAAAGGAAATGCCCGCATACAGAAAAATAAATAATCCATAATATTATAATATTACATGTTCAATTGATGTTAAATGATTTCAGTGAGATGTCAATTGTTTTGCAAATTTCATTCTGTATAATTCACGTGCTTTTATTTGATCATCAATTGTATGCAACCTATATAAAATTACAAATAGAAATTCCCAGAAATACCTTAACTTTTAGAAAAATACCACCAAATACGCTCTTATCACTTTTGTACCTATTTTTTTTTTCCATTTTTACGCTCCTAAATATTTTTTTAATCATTTTACGTTTTTTCGTTTTTTTCATTTTTTCTTGTTCATGTATTGTTTTATATGTTATATATGTTGTTTCGATATTGTTTATATTTGTTTATTTACTTTGTTGTTTCTTAGTTGTTTCGATGTTTGAAAACAAATTTTAAGTATTTTTTATGCTGTTTTTTGTTCATGTATAGTTTTGTACATGGTTTCTATTGTTTCTGTGTTGTTCTATAATATTTTTAATGTTGTTCGAATTTTTTTTTTGTTGTTTCTATGTAATTTTTAATGTGTAAATATAATTTTTACCTACTTTTAAGCTCTTTTATTCATGTGGTATTTTTAATACTTTTAACGTTGTTTCTAGGTTGTTTCCATAGCGTTTTTAATGTTGTTCTTATGTTTTTTTGTCGTCTCCACATAGTTTTCGATGTTTAAATACAAGTTTTACCTATCTTTAAGCTCTTTTTGCTCATATGGTGTTTTCTATATTGTTTCTGGTTTGTTTTTATATTGTTTCTTGGTTGTTTCCATGTTTTTTTTTTTTGTGTTTTATGCATTTGATCAAAAATTGAGTTGTGTTTTTTACTCATGCAGTTTCTATATTAATATTAATTTGTTTGGTTTTAATATGTGTTATTTTATGTGTATATTTCTTTTTTTTTTTGTAAGATTTCGAGTATAAAATGGATTATTTAACGGGGGCAAAATTTATTTTTTCACTGAAATTTGATTAGAAGAAACATGTTTGAAACAACAAAGAAACAACAACGTAAAAAAGCCCGGGAATTTTGGCAGAAGCGTATTTTTGTCCAAAAAAGGGGCGAAGCGTAGTTTTGTCCAAAAATCACCGGAAAGAGTAATCTTCTTTCTTTTGTCCAGAAAAATGGAATAATTGTGTCCTTATCCCAATAACAAATATGTTATTATTAAAGTCGATCGTTGTGGTTATATGTTTAAATTTATTGGGTACCATTTTAAACCACCCGCTTATGTAACAAATAATTGCATCGATAAATATTTAAGTTCATCAATGATGTTATTGAATCCATCAATATATATTTAAATTCGATCGATGTGTTAGGTTCCTCATCAGTCATTATCATTTTTTAGCTAGGAATTTTTTTTACCGCAATATGTGAATTTGCAAGTTGATAATTGTTGGGCATATTTCATTTAAATTAAATTCAAAAATTACTCACATTGTTTTTGAGCGGAGACTCATCGGGCATCTGGAATTCTTTAATTTAATTAAAAAGAAATCATTATTATTTGGATGGTATGAGGGGGAGGGGGTTAAATAGACTTTACCAAAATTTTAATTTTAGTCCTTTTTAAATTCAGAGTAGACTCAAGTTAGCTGGATCCTTGGTGGACAACTTAGTTTACTTACACAACAGAGTTAGTTACTCAACAGACTCGACTGAGATGTTGATAGTATAACTCAACTGATTCAGTTAATTCTTTTAAATGTTAGTAGACTTAGTTTTTACAGCAGAAGACTTTCACCCTTAGTTTGAAATACGTTTTTCAACAATTGTTTTAAGATTAGTTATTATCAGTTGACTTAACAAATTAACAAACAACAATAATAATGTGCACAAATTAAACTGTATTGAATGTAAATGACACAAGCAATTTTATAGTGGTTCAAAGATGATGTAATTCCTCTAATCTACTATTCTCCAACCCCTTGAGGAATCCACTAATGTAACTGTAACTTTGTTACAAAATGGTGACAGTCCAAGCTTGGCCTTGATCACATAGCTGACTCAGCTTCAGGGACTCAGCTTCTTCACAAAACGGCTGTCTTGCTACTTCAACTTCAAACTCTTGTGTTTGTTCACACAATCCTCCAATGAGTCTAAAGCCTTTTGGTTCGAACTGCAGCCTTACTACACCTCCTTCAACCTTGGAGTGCAGACCCCTTGTTCTTTAAAACAAGTTTTTTCTCTTCAACAAATTGAAGTTGTCTTTCCTTCATTGAATTTGTTGGATCGATTTCCTTCGAGTTTAGGCTTGAGGATATAATTTGAATGCTTTAGAGATATTTTCTTTTGCTTTGCAAGTTAATGTATTTGTGCTTGCTTGCATTCGTAACCTTCTCTGTGTGTATTCCACAGCCTTTTATAGTGGCAGTTCGAAAATATATCCGTTGAAGAGATAGATGCATTTTCAAACTCCACTTCTTGATCGTTGGCTTGTCTTGTCTTGCAGCTTTGGTGTAGACTGTACTTCACTTTGTAGCCTTTCCTTAAACTCTGCAGGTTTTCAGGTACATCTCATTGGCTCCTTGCTTTTTGCACTCTTTCAGCAAAACAACTTTAAAATAGGCAGTCTGACACATGCCTATTTTCAACAAACAAATGATTTTGCTTGATAACAGATCTCTTCAGCTTTCTTTGATCCTTTCTGTTGCATAACTCATTTGACAGTCAACTCCACTAATCTTGGAAGGACTTTGCTGTCAGTCAGTTGACTGAGACAACTTTTCTGTCACTTGACTGATAGTTGACTTCACTTTACTCAGCTATCACATAACTGATTCTTTTCTTCAGGTCCTGCATTCTTCAACTTGACTGATTCTACTCAGCTTATATAACCTTATCTATTACAAGTTGATTTACAGTACAATTGGGGTGCCAACTTTCTTATCTAAGTTTTACATAGTATCATCAAAATTTAATACATAAATTTCCCAACAAATATCAACATATATCTGTTCAACGAAGATATTAAAAGATGAATTTTTGATAATTCAGCATATATTCTGGTCAGTTTATATGCAATATCGTCATACATGCTTTTCAATTACAAAATATTGTTTATGTTCTAGGTTTAAGTTCAAGCTTTTCATTTAACTCATGTCCATTCCTTTTCACATCCAACTACTATGACAAATGAAGTTACTAAGACCAATTTAAAAGGAACTAATTTCTTAAAAATTCATACAATGTTCTGTATGAAAATTTCATGATTAGAATGACACTTCTTAATGATTCAGTTACATACCGAAATTGGCTCGATTATGATATGCAATAGAGTATGAATATGATAATAGATAAAGTACACAAATCATATACCTACTATTTATTACCTAGTAATCAACATATTCTGATCAATGTATGAACTCCTTGTACGCAATCCCCGACATACCAGTTTTCCCTCCATGTGACCTCATATCCAGTTGGAGGTGGAGTGCTTGAAGTTTTCAACTTCCTTTTACCATGTTCCGCACCCAAACTCTTTAAAGATGAACACTGCCACAAATTCAATCAATTCAAAGCTTAGAGTCTGATTTAAGAGTTCCATTTTACATATTTATCATGCACAATAGAGTACAGTAGTGCTTTCAGATAGAATCAATTCATTTAAAAACATAATATATTACCCTTCCATTAGCAATCTGAATACAAGAGGCTTTGGATTACCCTCCTGTGAAACTGGATTTGACTGACCCAAAATCCAAAATATAAGAAAAAGATGCATACTTTGGATTTTCTTATGCCTTACTTACCTATCTCCCGTCTTCTTTCTTCGATATCACCGGTCTCTGGTGACTTCGATTCCAACATTGATTTGACTACCCATAGAATTGGATTACCCAAACAATTGGACCCTTGGCAGTTTTTGCTTATGCGTTAATCAAAATCTTAAGTGTTACAGAAACGAAGTTGCATTTTTGCGATTCATCTAAAGGGCATGTTAGTCACTTCAGAATTTACAGAAATATTCAGACTTTTATAGAAGTAGATAGATAGATAGATAGATAGATAGATAGATAGATAGAAGTAGATATTATTATTTAAAGTTCCAACATCCTAGTGCATGGTGTTTAGTAGGTACTTTTTGTTGATGTGTAATCTTTTTTTTTTTTTTTTTTTTGATAACTCGAGCAGAACTCTGCTTACGCCGACTATGCTCGAGGACAACATCTCCGGCTCCTCATTCTTTGCCGCCAAGGTAAACCGCGGGATGTGCACGACGCGCGCCGTTTGACGGTTCGACGGGTCTGACGACGTACAACCAGATCCTCCTAGGTAAAGAGAACAATTATGTTCGACCCCCAATCTACTAATAACGATATCTCCCGAATCGAACCCACACGGATGCTATTCAAGATGAGTTCCCACCAAATCTTCACCGGCATATGCATATGCCCAGGGAGCAATTTGATGGAGTAGGGGTATAAACCCCTGACCTCCACCCCACAAACAATTTGATGGAGCAGAGATTTAAACCCCTGACCTCCATCCCACAATTGCTTGTAGTGGCCAGGTGGGCTAAGCCACCCGGTTGTTGATGTGTAATCTTGATTATGTGCTAGTTAGTTAGTTGATTAGTTTTAATCTTATATGTTTAACTTTTCAGATTACTTTAGTTAGAACTAGTGTTTTACCCATGCGATGCACATGTGTATATTTGTGAGGCCCCCGTTTTGTACTATGACATGTGTATTTCCTAATAATTCTACGAATTATATCTCCGTGCATTATAATAACTTTGATATATCATCAAACAATAGACATAAAATATTATTTAATATTTTTTATTGATGAAGTCAAAAAAGAAAAAAATATCATACTTCATAATTATAAATAATACATTCAAGGCTGTGTATTTGTGTTCCTTCTTTGAAAAGTGATTTTTCATATAACCGCACAGGTGTACGCTAAATCGCCTATTTCGTTTTACTCATGTCTAAATTTTTAATAAGTGTGAAAATTGGTGTCACACTTTTTTTCAAGGTTATAGTAGCACATTCGGGTGAAAATTTATTTCCAAAGTTATTTGTATGTGTAAATTGGTGGCAAAGCTTTTTGCAAAAGTTCATTGTAAAATAAATGAAAAGTTAATACATGTATATAAGATAGTAGGAGAACTAAGTATAAAAATTAATGAAATAGTAGTCAACAAAACATAGTTTTGACAACATTATTGTTTTTATTAGATTTATTTTTTGGAGATATTTTTCATTTATATCGATTTTACCATGTATTTAATTTATCCATGTTATTAAGTCAACTTTTAATATTTTTTTGAAATTTAGTTTTGGAGATTTGTATTGTAATATTTGGATTTTCTATTTATTATGTTCTATTCGAGTTCTCATATTTGGTATGTTTCAGGATGGGCGATGCACGAGTTGTATTGTACAAAAATATTTTTTAGTGATTGAATTTTTTTTCAGAATTTCAATAAATAATTAAAATAGAAAATTAATTGATTTGATTATAAATCAAACTGTTAAACAACATAAAAATAAACTATTATATTAAAAACCCTCTTTAAGGACAATAAATTTGGTTGATAATAAATTTTGTTAATGTGAATTGTATCTATTTATTGAATATGTTTATCTATAAGAAAGTAACACTTTGAAAAAAAAATAATTTCCCAATGCTAAATATTAATGTATTATATTTTCAGTACAATCAACAAATAAAGTCATTTTGAATTCCAACATTTTTCAAGGTTTAAAAAGTTAAAAAATTGTTTGAATTATTAAAGAAATTAAACAAAAATCCTGTTTCATATTTAGCAACATAATTTTAGGGGAAAATGAAACATTTCAAAAAATAAAAACTATTCTATTTTTATATATGTACATATATAAAAAAAATCAAACAAACAACTTCATATCTAATAGTCAAAATGTACAACTTTAAAAGTTAAATATCAAAATATACTGATAAATTTTAAAAAAATCTATTGACATGAAAAATATTAATAAATATAAAAGTAATTTTTTATATACATTATTATGAATATAATATCATATTAAATAAAATTGTTTTTCTTCTTGAATGAATACATATAATTATAATGCTATGTATGGATAGATGTAATATATATATATATAATATTTGGATATATATTTTGAGATATTTTCTTCAATTAAAACAAATATTTTTTGATAGAATTTAATCAACTTAAGTACAATTCTATATAATTATGAAGAAAGAGATAAGCTCAAATATAAACTATACATGTATTATATATAGTCAAAATACATGGATATACAAATTGATGTCCAATAGCTCAAATGCATAATTTTTAAATCCCATTATAAAATAATGAGTAAATGTATCATATATTTACTTTTATTTATTATGTTTATTTTTTATTTTATATATGCAATATAGGTGTCAAACTGAAGCCTGTAAAAAGATGATTAATTGAATATATTATACGTAAAAAATGGATGTAAAACGAAAAAAATTATTAAAGTTTAAAATAAAAAGAAAGGGACAAATATAATAATAAATGCAGTACACACACAGATTTGGAAAGCTTATAGAACTCTATCTTTTATATAACTTTAAAAAGTGATTTATTTAAAGAAAGTTGACCACCAAAAATAATATAATATCATTTTATTAGTTAAATCCGAAAAGCAAAAAAAATATTAATTTTAGAAACTGAAAAATGGACGGGAAAAATAAGAGTTACTATTCTAAGAATATTCTCTTATATATATATATATATATATATATATATATATATATATATATGGGGTGGGTTATATAGGACCCCCCTATTATGTGAGTACGTAGGACCAGATCCAAGCCGTAGATAAGTTGATGTAGATGGCTGAGATTAATCCTGTCTATTTGCTGGTAAATAATTCGAAATAGCCAAATGGAGGGTACATTAGTCCATACAATAATGTTCTGGTCATGTTCTTTGCTTATATGTCAGTATAGTATTGTTTATAAAAAGTGACCATTATGCTAACGTACTTTCAAAATCTTGCTTATTTATTTCTTTTGTTGAGACAGTTGTAATTGCAAGTGCTCCGCAACAACGGATTGAAATAACAACGGATTCGTCTGTGAATTGGATACCAGAATGTGATGAACATCTGACTCCAAAAGAAGGGATGATTTTTGATAGTGTCAAGAGCGGAATACAATTCTATAAGGATTATGGGCGTGCCACGGTTTGATGTGAGAATTAGTACAACCAAACGCTTCCGCGGTGATATAATACGCATGCAATACGTTGTTTGCAACCGCGAAGGGTTCAATAAGGTTGGCAACTCATCGCATCTCTGAAGAAGCGGAGCTAAATAACGACGAAGTCTCACAAGTGAGACACAGAAACCGAGCAAGGGTGGGATGCAAGGCGCGTTGCGTGTTCCAAGCCATCGAACTGGTTCTTACACAAGAAAGAGTTTTGAAATCCGGCACACGCATTCATTGACGCCCGGGGTGTACAGACACTTTCTAAAGGCGAATAGGAATTTAAATTTGGCTCACCAAAAATTCATACTAAGCTGTATAAAAGCAAACATTGGGCGTGAAAACTTATTGATGTATAAGGAGATGGTTGGAGGGTATTCGAATGTAGGCGCACTGCCAATCGACTTTAAAAATTTCAAGAGTGAACTGAAAGCTTATGTCTGTGGAGCCGATGGACAGCTTATTATTGATAAGTTTTTGAAAAAGATTGAAGTTTGTCCAAATACAGCATTCAACTATGACGTTGATGAAAATGACCAACTTACACGATTATTTTGGGTTGATCCAATGTGCAAGCAAAACTACAGAATGTTCGGGGATGTTATATCTTTTGATGCAACATACAACACTAACAGTACGGGGTGCAATCGCAACAGAATTCATGATCATTCATCTTTTTTTTAAATTAGGCCACAGTAATGCATAACAAAAAGGAAAAGAGTGCTTACGAGTTGCTTTCATACTGCATACGAAAATATATAATTTTTTAAAGAAAATGACCATTTCATTACAGCATGTATTGATGTGTGGATATGCTTATTTATTATTACAATGTTGCTTATGTATTATAGAAAAATTGCATGCGTCTGAACTTGAATGAAATTTCTTATCTTGTGAAAAATGAGACTGACTTGTCACAACAAACCTAGGTACAAAATGGTTTTCGCGCCGTTCACTGGTGTGGACAATCATTGAAGACGTGTTACGTTCGCGTCTGGGTTACTTCTAAAGGAAGATGAAGAATCGTATGTCTGGCTATTCGGAAATTTCTTAAAGGCAATGGGGCATGAGACAACATACATAGTTACTGATCAAGATTCCGCAATGAAAAATGCTATTAAAAGGGTTTTCAAGAACAGTATTCACCGACTATGTGTGTGGCATATCATGGAAAAGGTTGGTGCGAAAGTGGGGCATACTTTGCTTAAGGACGAGGAATTCATGGAAAGATTGAATCGCATTGTTCGGAGTAACTACATTGAACCTCCAGAATTTGAGGAGAGATGGGCACAGTTGATGAATGATTACCAGCTGACTTCGCATTCATGGTTCAAACATATGTTTGAAATCAGAAAATCGTGAATACCCGCTTATTTTAAAAATGTGCAATTGAGCGGATTGCTCAGAACCACGTCAAGATTGGAAAGTGCTAACAGCTGGTTCGGGAGTTTCACTAACCCACAGGTTAGTCTAGTGGAATTTTTCATGCACTACGATAGCGCTATAGAAGCTCAGCGACATGCCGTAGACAAACTGAACAACGAGATGGAATCCAGCTTGCCCAAATGCAAAACACAATTAGAAATTGAGAAACATGCATCAGTTGTGTATACGGGAACAGTGTTTTCTGTTGTGAGCGCCGAAATCGAATCATCTTGTTACAAGTGTGTGACGATGGAAATCATAAACGGGGCTGACACCTACACTTATAAAATCAAGGACGTGGAAATAGGAGTCTTTATAGTGGTTTCGTATATAAATGAAGATGCGATGGAATCCAGTTGCAAAATGTTTCAGCGTATCGGGCTTGTATGTCGTCATATTTTCTCGCTACTAAAAGAGGCCGATAAAATCCCAACCAAATATATTCACAAAAGATGGACAAAAAATGCATCCATGCTACGGTGTCCAAACAATGATTCGTTGAACAATTTCGGATCAGATTTGCAGTGTGATACAACGATCCAACAGATTTGGTCTGACATTCACTATTGTTTGATTCTATCAAATGACGACAAATCCAAGATTGAATACCTGTCAAGCATCATAAAAGAACATAAAGAACAATTGCTGAAGGATCAACAAACTGATTCTCGTGCGGTGAAC
Source organism: Rehmannia glutinosa (assembly GCA_016081115.2). Classification (NCBI taxonomy): domain Eukaryota; kingdom Viridiplantae; phylum Streptophyta; class Magnoliopsida; order Lamiales; family Orobanchaceae; genus Rehmannia; species Rehmannia glutinosa. The sequence goes on from JABTTQ020002099.1 coordinate 27,501, forward strand.
AGACAAACATTGATCGAAGGATTCGTTGGAGACAAAACCCATCTAGGCGTCGTAGTGTTGCCGCCAACACAGGCCAAAAATAAGGGGAGCGGCAGTCGAGTCAAAAGCCGACTTCAGAGTCAGAAGGAAAAGGGAATAAAGGCTGGACAGAAAATGAAGAGACGTTGTGGGAAATACGGAGAAATAGGTTCGCACAATAGCAGGACGTGCGACAAGTAGTTGATGTTTTTATTTTTTGCAGTGCATGTTTGAGACTGCTTATTAAAGCATTTGATATTGCTTATTTTTTCATATTTTACCACTTATTTTTTAAGTTAATTTTTTTTATCTTGCATTTTGATTATTTTCTAACAATATAAAATAACATGATATACGTACCTACAAAAACATTAAAATCTGCTTGGACATCATTTAACTCATGCTAAAACACATTTGATTACAACTATATAGTATGACATACTTGATAAGTTATAATTTTTGAAATAATGCTAACAAGACAATTGATTTCTGCTTGTGCATCGTTTGAATTCTGCTTACGAAACATTTGTATACTTGAAGAAGTTAAAACATTTGAATATTGCTTGCAGTGCAGTAGATTTCTGCTTACAGTGAAGAAGAACACTGCTTAAAAAATATTTGAAGTAATGCTAGAAACATTTTATCATATCATGAAAATAATTGCTTGCAAATAGAGTAAACCCTGCTGATTAACCACTTGAATTCTGCTTACATAGGCACTAATTAAAAAAACATTCAAAACACCACTAAAAAGTACTTCAAAGACCAAGCAGGTTAACCGTGTCTGGAAGATCGCTAAAGAGTACTTCAAATATCAATAAAAAGTACAAAACAAATAAAATATTCCGGGTTGATCTTAATTCTTTTTGGCAAACACCTTCACACGTCCCATTACCGCCTCCCTAAGATCATTCAGTGAGTCTAAGCATATTGGAGCTGCGTATTTTCTATGCATCATCAAAAGTTGCGCCTCGTCGTTCTTTCGGAGCCCGCTATCCCAATTTCTGATCCCACCTCCCATATAGGTCTCCATATGGCGCATTGCGAAGATACCACAATCAACTTTGTTATCCTTGTCCTTCAGGCATGCACAAACGAGATGCGATCGTTTTTGGATCACATGAGCAATTGACAGGAAACCCTTAGTCGATAGGTATTGCGAAAATACTTGTCGCTGTCCATTAAAAAAATATATATTTGAATCAGTAAAACAATAAAGAATGAAAATATATCTTCAATCATCTATAGAGACGAACTGACCAATTTATCAGGAATGCCGTCGTATTTGAGGGTTTTGTTGCCGCCAACCGAAGAGTTGTCTAATACGTGGCAGAACTTTTTTTTAACGTCGAAGCATACCACGAAAAAATGTTCACTCTTGAATATTGGGAAGAAGAACTACACAATGGGTAACAAAATTGTTAGGTTCACGGACAAAAAAAAAATAAGCCTCACCATATCATACATACCAACTGGATCTCCTCCATCCTGCTCGCGCTGGAATCGCTAAACTCGACGTCGAAGCTTTCGCTGAATGTCTTAACTGTTTCACTCGTAACCGGCGCATTGCTGGGCATTGCAATTATGAATGTCTGCAATAAAAATATGATTAAATTAGAAGTAATTAACCACTGGCAAGCAACATTTAATGCATACATAAGCATTGTTCATAACAGACACAAGCAATCTATTATACATAAAGACATAATGGGACGAATAACAATAAGCATTATGCATAACATTAATAAGCATAATTCAAACCCAACTTAAGCAAATTTATAATCCATGAATTCACAAAAACACTAACATAATGGAAAGCATTCGGAAGCATATTTTGATATATCCATAAGCATAATATACAAAAACAGAGCATAATAATGGATACTACTAACAAAAAGCATATAAACCAGTCAAAACTCATGCATCACAAAATTATCTACCAAGAAATGCGGGTGAAACATACAGTGGGATATGTCGTGGCAAAGAATCTACGCGGAGAACTATCAGCCCTCAACGATTCCTTGCGATTCAGGATAAAAGACCAGGTATCCACAATAGCCCCGCTGACGTACTGTCCGCCCTTCAAAGTCTCCATATCTTGTCTTGTTATATTAAATTCACCACTACCAAATATGACTTCCTCCCTGCATGTTCATACAATTGCTCAAACTAAAAACATCATAAAAAAGTCATTTTTTAAAATAAACAAAGTTTTGAACATTCAGACAACACGTCAATCTGTAGTGCATTCTCAATTTGCCCTCCCTCCATCTCATCGGCACTATTAACCTCATCTTCTTCGTTCCCATTGTCACCGCCGTCTTGTTCCAACTCAAGGCGTCAACAGATCCCCCTCATCATCGTCACTACTACCATCCTCATCCTCGTCTTCGCCGCTCTTACCCTCATCCTCCTCGTCATCCTCATTTGTCATCCTCGCCATCCTTTGTCCCGACACCGTCTCAGATATCCACACCATCTTCGCCAACATCACGTGCCCCACTAACCCCACCCCTGTTAATAAAACAAAAAAAAAAAGCAACAACACACATCAAGACAATCTGAGAAAACCAACATTCTATTCATAGTAACCAGGCGTATCCGGATGTTAAAAAAAAATAACGAGAAAAAAGCTCAAAAAATCTTACATCCTTGCCCACAATTTTAACGGTGCTCTTGGGTAACACCCGTGATCGAAACTTGGCAAATCTTCCCCACCCTTTTCGACTCTTCCCTACGACCAAGTGCAATCTCAACTTTTTCGATCGCAGCCTATCGTCTCGGGATTATTCCAAAAAGCTTCATTCATTGCGTCTCACTCATATCGTCGACATGGGGTCCGCGCGTCAATGTATGCTTACTAGCCGAGCATATAAGCATCATCGCTGAATCTTCTAATTTGCAAAAGTCTCGTCGCTACGCTTTGTCATCTCTTTTGGAGCATTTTCAAGCAACGCGATTATGTCGACCACATATGTAGCAAGGCCTGACAACTTCTTCAGCAATCTTGATTTATACTCCTTTCCAAAAGTTATCAAACCAAAAATGCCAGTTACAGGAGAAATATTTAAATGACTACATATCATGATTAACACTTCATCATTATTTGTAAGCATAATAAGCAACATATATAAGCATAATTTGCAAATCCATAAGCAGTCGAAAGACATTAGACAATAATACCAAAAATAAAAATAATTAATACTTCATTATTCTATAAGCATTATTAGCAACACATATAAGCATAATTGGAAACTATCATAAGCAAACCAAAACATTAGACAAAAAAAAAATAGAAAAGTGCAAATAATTAAATACTTCATCGTTATGTAAGCATTATATGCAACACATATAAGCAGAATTGGCAAAACTCATAAGCAAGACAAAAAATATTCTGTGAGCAATATTAGCACACCATATAAGATGAATTGTCATAAGTCATAAAAAATATTCCAGCACATTTGAGGGAACCAAAAATTACAATAACAATTTGTAAGCATTTGAGCAACATATATAAGCACATTTGGGAAACATAATAAGCATTATTAACTATAAATGAATGCAACGATTACAACAATCAAATTCTCCATCATTTATCTAATATAAGCAAAATTAACTACATGTATAAGCATATGTTTTATCTACCACAAGCATTAATCAAAATGGATTCAACGAACCAAACCAAACTAAAAATTTTACCTCGTGGCTCTCAATCCCGGACGACGTGCGGCGCCCATTGACCGACTTCCTACCAGCCCAATGTCACCGCCCCGACCGCTTCATTCAAAAACAGATGCGGAGCGGTTCCGCCAAATGACCCTGCCCAAACCCACCTTCTTTCATCTCCTTGCGTACCCTTTTTCGGATGATCTCAGAAGTCCAACCTCTAATACTGGGGAGAGTTCTAGTCACGTCCCTAGTATAGAAAACAACCCTATCCAAATAAAAACCTACACAAACAACAAAAATTAGAAAAGTATGCAATGTAGTGATACAAAAATGTAAAACAATAATAATTTACCGCACCGATAAAAACAAAAGGGGGCCATTGAACATTTTTTGCTTCCCTTCTCCCCAACGTGCATGGTTTGTCACCAGCGTATTAATTGTGTACTTTTGACCCAAGGTTGCGAATATTATGAACATTCTCCAGGCTGTCATCATGAGGGGGTTAACATAACCAATAGGGTTATTCCCGATAATCAAGCAGTCCACCAGGGCAACAAAGTGCCTCTTGAACTAGTCACCTCCGTCCTCAAATTTTAACATCTCCGTAGCTACGTGTTTTGCCGTGATGTGGTTGTTAGGCTTATTAAAAATCTCTAGCCATTCTTTATAAAATTCACATCCCCCCGCTTTGTTCTTCCGTTCAATATTCACACTACCATTTGGGATTCCAAAAACCCGTTCCACATCCGTGGCGTCTACGTGAATTTTTTCCGCTTTGATATCACCAGTTCACGCCTAATCGGGTTGAAAATTTTAACCACCCGATGAGTTAAGCGTCTTAGAGGTATTTCCACGATCTTCATGTGCAACAGTCCACCGAACCCAATCTCGTTAACGGCAGCCGTCTGTGCAGGGTTCAATTTCTTAATAACTTTGGCGAACCTCCTTAGCGTTGATCTCGTACACAGTCTGGGATATTTGGATTCTTCGTCACTCTGGCTACCGTCTATCACTTTTTTATCTTTGTCCTTTCCCTTATTTTTCTTACTCGGCTCTGCAACAACATCAATATCTGCCGCCTTCCTCTTCTTGCTCCCTTTATCCAATGTACCCTTACTCTTCTTGCTCTCCTTAGCCATCTCCAAAAGAAACACTAAAAAATATAAGGTAGCAAATAGTCATTCAACTGTCTCATAAAAACTGGTAACAAATTTAAAGCATACTACATAATATAGGTAAGCATAATATAAAATATGAGCAAGCATAATTGTCAACACCAAATAGCAGTACACATTATCAACAGGCAAACTTACCAGACTTGGAAAAAAATGTGGGGAATAAATAGTTATCAGCAACAAAAATGTATGTAAAAATCACATAAGAGCTATTTCGAACAGACTTAAGCATTATATATAAGATAAGTAAGCATTATATAGAATGTGAGTAAGCATAGTTTTGAACACAAATAAGCATTACACGTCACCAACGTTCAAAACTACCAGACTTGGAAAAAAAATGTAGGAAATACATAGTTATCAGCAACAAAAATGTATTTAAAAATCCCATAAGACCAACTCTACCAGACTTCAACTTTTCAAGATAATAAAGACAATTTAAACCAAAAACATAGCAAATGTCCTAACCATAAGGGATATTGTTTTCTGATTTCCACCATTCCCCATTATAAGCATTCCTAAGCATATTTACAGGGACAATCCTAAGCATATTTACAGGGACAAAATATAGGTAATATTAAAATCAAATCCACCAATAAAAATAGAATACTACATAAGAAATACAAAAAAATAAAAAAAAAATTACGAAAATAAAATGAGAAAAAAAAGTTGCCCTAACCTACAATGTTGCGGGGACGCAATAGAAATTCACACAATTTGTTGTGTTCTTCAGCGAAAACTAAGGGTTCCAATGGGTTTCTTCTGGAAAAAACAACAATGTCTGATTTTGCCCTCTCGGAGTTTGATTCTCGATTTGGAGATTTGGTGATTTTTATTTGAAGAGATGGTGTTTTTCGGGAGGGTTGAGTTGGGTATGGTTAGGCCTTGTGATTTTTGTTTCGCGAAGGAAGACGGTGGGAGACGGTAGAAGACGGGTTCAGAATTACAGGGAAATATGGTGGACGACGGTTGAAATTAGCGAGAGAAATCTTGTGTGGAAGACTCGTCAATGGTGGAAGACGGTTTCGGACTTGCAGAGACTTTGAGTGTGGAAGACGGTGGATTGGATGAACTGACTTTTCAGTTACCAAACACTGAAAAGATATGGAAGATATTGGATTTACACGTCCATAACCGGCCCCTAAAATTTAGCCCACTACCAAAAATAAATTCTCTCCCAAAAATTGATTTAAAATAAAATTACTAATAAGCCCTTATTTAAATTAAGTTATATATTAAATAATATTAAAACCTGATTAATCTTAACCGTTTAAAAATTAAATCAATGACTCAGATTTGGTCTCGTGTACTCACCTAAGATATGTGGACTCACCTGATCTAAATCCTATATATATATATATATATATATATATATATATTACCAAATTGGCAAGTCCTAGTCTTAAGCTATTTAGTTAGTAATGGCATGAAATTAGGTGACCTTGTTTATTATATAGGAAGAAATAATTACAAATACTACCCTTGAAGTTTAGTCTAATTACAAAAAATAACTCAGTTATCTTTCAAAATTATAAATGCCACATGAGGGTATCTCCAATGGTAAAAACTTCAAACCTTCTTTTTTGTAGATACCACATCGCCACCATTGGCGAAGCCACATGAGGCCCATTGCAGTCAACGAACCGCACTGGATTTCGGAATTGCCTTAGTAAATTTGGGTTGGACCGCACTGGAACTTGGAGCGGTTTTATTAAATTTGGATTGGACCACACTGAAAATTCAGTCTATAGAAAAAATTAAGATAAAATTTAAAAGGCCAAAAGAATTAAAAATCACCTGACCCAATTAAGGCATTGAATGCTCCAAACTTGATAATATACAACTTTTTGGGAACACTTTTCCAATAAACTTTTGGATCTAAAAGTTAATTTTTCATAATAATAATAGTTGTTTGGTTGTTAATTTAGCATTGGATTTTGCATAAGTCACTTCTCCAAAAGTTCATTCAAGATAAACCAAAATTGGAGGAATGAAATCGACAAAGAATTGCTAAAGGTACGACCTTTATATTTGCTTTTTTTATTGAAATATTTTTTTATTTTCTGTTTTTTTAAAATTTCGGCTCGATAATTGTCCAGTCGAAACGAATTTTTTTTACCGCACTGGCTAAAACTTCTGGCTACGCCTATGACCGCCACATCAGTGTCACATCAAAAGTAGAACAAGTAATCAAAAATTTAACTAAATAATTGCTAGACTGTTATTGGACTTCAAGGTTTCTTGAATGACTTAACCTTTTTCATGGTGTCGATGTGGCCTTCTCGGGTTTGCTGGATATGATTTCCTCTTGAAACCTACTTCTGTTTAGTAGCCTCCTCAATCATTTTTAAGCTTCGCTGCACGGTCCAACAGTTTCCCTAAGGAAATAGGGGGTTTTCTAACAATTGATTCTTTCAGACTCCGTTGGCGTAAGTTTTGTTATAGAATTCTTGCCAAGATTTCATGCTACACATGGGAGACTTTGTTGATTGCTTCTATAAAGCACTGCATTTACTCTATCAAAAATTATCTGTCCTTCTCTTGATGGAGAACAAATGGGAGATAATCTTTGGGCACTTCCTCTTAATAGAGAAGTTATTCATAAAGCTCTCTGCAAGCCTTTGTATATGTTATAATCTATGTATAAACTCATAATAAAGAGATGAAAGGAACTTGTTTATTGCTCAGCTTGGTATGGATGTTATATTCTATGTATAAACTCATAATAAAGAGATGAAAGGAACTTGTTTATTGCTCAGCTTGGTATGGATATTTATACAAGAATACAAGTAGCAGTTTGTAACTAATTTCTGTTTTGTAACTAACTTTACTATTGTAACTAACCTAACTGAATCTTAACAGTAAACTAACATCAATATAAACTAATACTGGCTTGGTTAGAACATCAGCAATCTGGGACTCGGATGTAACAAAACGAACATCAATGACTTTATCCTGCACCTTCTCGTGAATGAAGTGAATGTTCAATATGTTTGTTTCTATCCACTGATGGATTTTCTATCATCACAAGAACTGGCCCAATCTGCATCAACAAAGGCTTCCAAATTCATACGAGAAGAAGCCGCAAATTTAATACCCAAAGTCTTGGTACCCTTGAGATATCGAAGAATCTTCTTACAAGTTGTCCAATGATTTTTAGTTGGTGCATGAAGAAACTGACTGAGCTTATGAACAACATACGCAATGTCAGGACGGGTCATGGTAAGATATTGAAGACTACCTATAGTGTTGCGATAGAGGCTAGGAAAAGAGAATGGAGAACTATCACCCAAACAAAGCTTTTGACCTGAGCAAAATGGAGTTGGACTGGACTTGCAATCAGCCATATTAGTCTTAGCCAAGATATCTGAAACGTATTTAGGTTAGTTCAGTAAAAATCCACCAAGAATTTTGTGAGCCTCAAGACCAAGGAAATAACTGACTTGGCCAAAATATTTGAGAGAAAATGCCTAATTCAGCTTACTGATCAGTTCTAGAACAAAAGCAGAATCATCCCCAGTAATCAGTATGTCATCAACATAAACGAGCAACAATGTGAGCTTACCATTGGACTTAAGAAACAACAAAGAACTGTCTGATGTAGAGACATTAAACTGCAGAGATAAGAGAAAATCCTTGAGCTTCTCAAACTAAGCACGGGGAGCTTGCTTTAGGCCATACAAAGCCTTAACAACTTGTTGAAGAGAACCATTTAAGAAAGCATTATTAACAGCAAGGGAGAACATAATCCGTATAGTCAGAGGTTTAACTACGGGACTAAAGGTTTCAAAATAATCAAGACCAGGTATTTGTTGAAAACCCCGTGCAACAAGCCGAGCCTTAAGTCTTTCAACCGTACCATCAGCTTTATGTTTGACTTTAAATGCCCACTTATTAGAGATAAGATTCATGTCTTCAGAATAAGGGACCAAATCCCATGTATGATTCTTAATCAGGGCAGTAAACTCAAGATCCAAAGTAGCCTTCCACCCTGGGTCTGATAAAGCTTGACAGACAGTAGATGGTTCAATGACAGAGGAAAGAGCAACATGAAAGGATTTAGGCTTATAAATGCCATTCTTGGACCTAGTTTGCATAGGATGAGAAGGTATAGCTGGAGGAGGAGAAGGTAAGGAGGGGGTTGGAGACACAGATGCACCTAAAGGAGTAGAGACAGAGGAAGGAGGAGAATGTTGCAGGATTGGAGCAGGAGACTGAGTGGGAGAGGGAAGTGTGGGACTGACTGATGGAAGAATAGGGAGAGCATTAGTGACAAGAGATGGTATGGTGTGAGAGTTAGAGGGAGGAAAGATTTGAGAGTAAGAAACTCACGGAGACTTTCCTAGCAATATAGACCCTCCCAGATGGATGCAAACATTTGTAACCTTTATGCTGGGAGCTATATCCCAAGAAGATACACTTTGATGATCTAAATTGTAGTTTATGATTATTGTAGGGACGAAAATATGGATAACAAGCACACCCAAAAGCTCTTAAGAATGAGTAATCAGGAGACCTGTTAAACAATTTTTAAAAGGGAGATAAATCTATCTATCTATCTATATCTATCTATACTATCTTAAAAGTGTGAATGTTTCTTGCAATTTTTGATTGGACAAAAATATCCTTTAGACATAGTAAAATTTTAGGACAACTAAGTAATTTAATATTTATATTTAGCTTCTATTTCTTCAATTATAAGACAATATGACATTTTATATTCTACATTTTAAAAGTATTTATTCTTTCAACTATAACTCTTAAAATATTTTGAACTTTTAAATAATATTAGTTTCATATTAAAATAGATTTCGATAGCTTTCTAACCATATGTCATAAGTATATATAAGGAGTTCACATAAGAAAATTTTAACATTATAAAGTTCAACACTATGTAAAAATTAAGAATTTATGTTTTTCTATAGTTTTGTTTAATTATATGAGAGATGTTCATTATAGCCAAAAAAGATTTCAAAATTTAAAAATATATTTTTTTAATCATAACTCTAAGAATACTTTTAAATTTCTTATAAATATCAATTTCAAATTTAAACTAGCTAGGTTTCAAAATCTTCAACTATATGTTCTAAAACATATTATACAAGTCGTTATAGAAGAAAGTTTTAACTATTTAACTTTTATTATGATGCAAAATTGTATATTTCTTATATTCTTTTAAATTTTCTCAATAATTAAATATGTCTATTATAATTTATAAGAAAAATATCAAATTACAATATACACGATAAGAAAAAATAAAATAGAAAATATTTTAGGTGGTTTTGATGCTAAATAAAAAGTAGATAAAATAGATAATTCCTTTATGGTCAAAAAAATCTCCCTCAATTAGTAATATGCAATTTAAAAGTTAATTTATTGGTGGTTGTTAAAGAAATAATACTGAAAACAAGAGAGTTTCATATTTTATTTTTATTGTAATTTCATGTATATTTTATTTTAATTAGCCATATAAGAAAAGAAAAAGTACAAAATAAAAGGAATAAGATTAACATGAAAAAAATGAACACGAACCAAAACAAGTTTGTCGCGACAAAAACATTACCTTTTAAATTTTAACTATATGTGTTAATATGAATTTTACTTAATTTTCTATATATAACATTATAAGTTTTAGTTTCTAATTTATTATTTTTTAACATATTATGATTTCAAACTTTCGATTATTTTATATCCTATAAATTTAAAGAACATGTGCAACAAAATGTTAAAAGTTGTATATATAAATTTATAAAAAAAAACAAAGAAGACAAACTTAAAAAAAAATCCATATGTATTAAATTGAAATTTGTGATAAAACTTGAATGTCGTTTGAAAAATACACCCTTAAAAATTAAAAGTTTAAAATATCAATATGATACATACTTATAATAAAAACTTATACCAAAATAATTAAATTTTAATAAAATGATGTGAAATAGTGAAACATGAGCTAAAATTGGATTAGTGTAAAAGATCATATCTGCTATGCAAAAGAAAAAATAAATAAACTCATTTAATATGTAATAATTTGACTACTGAGAAAGTAATTATATATTACAAATTATATATTGGTTTAAATACTAACATAACATTCATAAAAACTAAGTAAATTAAATAATTACAACAAATAAGAGTGAAAACTAAGAATAAAAAATATTCAAAACTAAATGGTTATACTTTACATTAATGAGTTGAGATTGATCTAAATAATTTTGGGGTTAATCACACATATATAGATAGTTTAGGATTAAACCAAATGAAACATATTATAAAGATTGAAAGAATAAAAGTAAATAGTTAAAATAAAATATGTGGGTCATAGCTTGGAATTCTAAAGAAAAAATAAATAGCTTTCATATAATATGTATAATTTGATATTTCCGATAAAATTTTGGTTCATTTTAAAAGCACACCTTTATGACTTATAAATATTCAAGCACAAATACAATTATTATAAAATTGGGTACAAATTATTCTACTTTTTTACAAAATCAAATATTATGAAAAACTTGAAAACAAGAATCAGAAATGGAAAGTCACTGTATGTATATGAAATTTTGTAAATAAATAAATAAATAAATTAAACTTATTTAATATAAAATAGTTTGATATTTATGTCAAAGATTAATATTTCTTAAATTACATGTTAATTTAGGTACCAATATAATAATCAAAATATTCAAAATAATATTTATGTATCAAATTTAGTGTATTAAACTATATATAATAATAAATTGTAGTGAAGTGACCATGTTTAGTGCCAAGTAATATGAATTATTCTGGGCATGAGGAGGCGTAAGAGAATAGTTGGGGGGTTAACACTTGATATCTAAATTTTTGGCAACTATATTTTCTTATTGGATCAAAAATTCAATCAAAAGTTTAAATAACTATATAGCATTTTCTCAATAAAGGCACTGAAAATAGATTGATAATTATATTTTAAAACAAGTAATATGATTTTGTAAATGAGATTAAATGATATCAGTTTTAAATTTACAGCTTCTTCAAACAAATATAGATTAGTTTCAGTATATTAAGAATAATTGCAATTTTCATAACTATACGACTCACATAATTTACGACTATGTAAATATTAATATAACCAAAATAGTCATATTCAATTACAAGTATAAACTCAAATAGTATAACGTATCTTTCTAAAATTTTACGAAATTTAAAAAACTATATTAGTTTTTAGTTTATTATGTATAACTTTTAAAAACATAAGTGAATGCAAAAAGAAATTGAAACATAAAAGTTAATTAGTATTATATTTAATTATTGAAGATTGACACGTGAAAATTATTAACTTATTTTTTCTTTCATAAAACTGTCTTTGGTTTTATTATTTATTAAATAAAGATATTTTATGTGCAATTGAATAGAGTTTCATTTTAAAACTCAGATTTCTACTTATCACTTTTTCATAGTTTTATTTAATATCTAACTCTCGATGAAAATAATGGATTAATTTTTTTTATATTAGGTTAATGCTTATTATTTTTAAGACACTGGAAATAGGCGGACTACAAACTTTAAGTTTAAGTGTTAATGATAAAATATTGACTTTGTTACTAGAATTAAAATAATATATGAATTTTTTTTTTTACATTTCTTTAGTCGAAGAACTGTGATAGAATAAAAAAATAAGCACATTAAGTATAAGAATTTGACTAACCTTTATTTTATTTTATTTTAATTGAATAACAATAACAAATAAAATGATGATTATGATGGATTTTGGTATAATATTTTTTTTTATTAATGCGATAACTTGCATGTGATTTACTAATCATTAGCTTATGATTTATAAGCTAGATTATTTGTCTGATTATGTAAAATGCATCCAATGCTAAAAGTAAAGCAAAATATATATTAAATATTGTGTAATATTTAAATTTAATTAATATTTATTTCACTTTTTAATATTTTAATATTAATCAATAAAATATTTTAGTAAAGTCATGTGGATCACGTGCGACGCACGTGTTCTTACTAGTTCTGTAAAACCGATGAAGGAAGAAGATTGATAAGATACACATCAGTAGAGAAAGAATCCCACCAAAATTTATAGGGAAGATGAGCATGAGATAAAAGTGTGAGGTCAAGATCCACAATATGTTGGTGTTTTCGTTCTGGCATACCATTTTGAGAGTGAGTATGGGGACAAGGGTGTCTAAACACAATGCCTTGAGACAGAAAAAGAGAAGATAGTTTTCTACACTCATCACCCCAATCACATTGAAAAGCTCTAACCTTAGTATTGAATTGTCTTTCAATATAAGCAAGAAAATGAATCACAGCCGAATAAACATCACTCTTAGAGGTTAAAGGATAAATCCATGTAAAACGAGTGAATTCATCAAGAAAGTGCACATAGTATTTGTAATCATCACAAGAAGTAGTAGCAGCGGGTCCCCAAACATCAGAGTATATAAGATCAAAAGGAGAGACAAATTTAGATTTTACTGAAGGAAAATGTATTGAATGTAACTTCCCAAGTTTACAAGCTTCACATAAATGCATTTTATTACAAGAAAAAGGAACATGGAGTTGTTTTAGAACAGTGGCAAAAGTTGAATTACAAGGATGACCTAACCGAAGGTGCCATACATCAAGATTAGGAGGACTGGTAGCAAGATTGCATCTCTTGAGAGAAGGAGGGTTGACAGAACCAGAGAAGAGAGCTTTGACAGGAAGATGGCTAAGATCAAGTTGATAGAGGCCCTCCTTGAGAGCACCCTTCAGAGGAACTTAGTTGGAGACCTTGTCCTTAACAAAACAAAACAGGTCATGAAACTCAACAATAACATTGTTATCTTTAGTGAATTGTGAAATGCTTAACAAATTTTTTGCTATGTCTGGAACACATAGAATATTTCTAAGAGTAAGATGCTTAGAAGGTAAAATGCTGGGAAAAGAAGAAGAGCCACAATGAGAGATAGAAAGTTGTGAACCATTACCAACTGTCAGTTTATCATAACCATGATAGGGAGCCTGAATGCTGAGATTACCAAGCTGAGATGTGACATGAGCTGAAGCTCCACTGTCAATACACCAAGAAAAATCAGGGGCAGATGGAGGAGATGATGCCAACAGAGCTTGAGATGGACCCTGAGTCTGAGGATGAGCAATATCAGAGAGATGATCTTGAGCACCAGTAGGAGGCAGAGCATCAATACCAACATAACTAACATCAAAACGTTTGAAGCATTTGGCAGCAAGATGATTAGTCTTGCCACAAATTTGACATGCCAGTTTAGTTCATCCAAAACGACCCCGACCACGACCTCTATTACCAAAACCACCTCTGCGATTCTAAGATTCAGAGAATTAGGGCGCCTATTAGCAAAATGAGCAGTAGGAGGAACACCATGACTGCTCACACTTGAGAGATGAGCCAACCGCACCTCATGTGACTGAAGAGAAAATTGTACTTCTTGAAGAGTAAGAGAATCACAACGATTAGTCAAATTGACAACAACACTTCCAAATTCAGATCCAAGTCCAACTAGAATGTATAAAATCAAATCATGATCACTAATCACTTGATCAGCAGCAAGAAGACTATCAGCTATACCACGCATTTTCAGAACATAATCTTCAACAGAGAGATCTCCTTTCTTAGTGGTTTGAAGCAACAACCTTAGATGCATAACCCGTGCTTTAGATGAGGATTTAAAAAGTTTTTCCAATGCATTCCAAATCTGAGCCGAAGTGGAACACCTGTTCACATGCCCAAACATACTCTCTGAAATTGATGAAAGAAGCCAGCTAAACAAATAAGAATCTCTGCGAATCCATAGCTGAAACTCTGGATTAACAACCGGAGGAGAATCTGAAGAGCTTTGCAAAAATTAGACGGAGCAGTAGTCGTACCGAGCAAAAATTCATCGAAGCCGTGCGCACGCACGGTGGCTAAGACCTGAGCCTACAATAGGAGTAATTAGTACGATCCAATCGAAGAGAGATCGTAGTAAACGTAGGGAGCAAAACTGCATTAACAGAAATCGCCATGGAAGAAAGAAAAAAAATCTCGCCGGAGAAGATGACTGTGGCTGCCGGAAAAATCACCAGGCTCTAGATACCATGTTATATTCTATGTATAAACTCATAATAAAGAGATGAAAGGAACTTGTTTATTGCTAACCAGAGGAGAATCTGAAGAGCTCTGCAAAAATTGAGACGGAGCATCAGTCATACCGAGCAAAAATTCATCGAAGTTGTGTGCACGCACATTGGCTAAGACCTGAGACCTCCAATAGGAGTAATTAATACGATCCAACTGAAGAGAGATCATAGTAAATGTAGGGAGCGAAACTGCATTAACAGAAATCGCCATAGATGAAAGAAAAAAAAAATCTCGCCGGAGAAAATGACTGTGGCGTAGAATAAATGCGTATACATATTCACATACAATAAATGACTTACCTTGTAAATGATTGGAGATGGACTATTTATATTCGGGACGTGGGTCTCATGGGCCTTGTATAATAGATTGGACGTTGACCCAATAATTGAAGGAATAATATAATTTTGAGCCCAACCTATTAAGCGCAAACTGGATATTTGAATAATTTAAGATAAAGAAAAATAATTAAATTTACCCACATCATATGTATTAACAAGTAACTGATTATGAATTAAGAAGGTATTTGATGCAGGCGGAAGCCACGAATAATTGTCTGGTCTCTGAATACCAACTGATGCAGGCGGAAGCCACGAATAAACAAATAATGCACAAAAGCAACACGAATCTTCTCAAAGAAACGTAA
The DNA here is from genome assembly GCA_016081115.2 of Rehmannia glutinosa. NCBI lineage: Eukaryota > Viridiplantae > Streptophyta > Magnoliopsida > Lamiales > Orobanchaceae > Rehmannia > Rehmannia glutinosa. Next base: position 43,141 of record JABTTQ020002099.1, read on the forward strand.
ATTGCAATGAACAAGAGAATAAATCTCAAATCTTAATAATATTCAACCTCCTAAAAATAATAGTAAAACAACTATTTATAAGACCAAACTAAAAGTCCTAACTTAATTAGAAAACATTAAAAGATAAGCCAGAATCATTAAAAGATAAACCAGAATAAAAGACTCCTAAACATAAATCACTTCCTAAAATATAAGATAATCTAAAATCCAAAAAGATATATCATATCTCCATCATTCTCTCTGGGGTCGAAACGATTCGTCCTCGAATCGGAAGGGAGATCAAAGAATTGTCAAACCATGGAGGGGCACGAGGAGGACGGGGCGAGAAAATAAGATACAACTTATATTTGGAATTTTGGCATGTTGAACAACTAGAGCAATTTATCTCGAAATCATGATTGCTATGAAGTAAACAAGTAATTGGGTGTTGCTGTTGCAACATCTGTTCTTCGTCTAGAGAGTGGAAAAGATCATTGAGAACAAAGTATCCTTTTTCTCGAGGAGTAAGAAAACAACTTTTTACGAATATCTTCAACCCATTTAAATCCTTTATATGCACCAAATCTGAAACCATTACCAGAACTCCACCATTCCAAGATTCAGAAAAACGTGCGGTCGTACATTCTGTTCTCATATAATTGAGAACATGTGGCAGGATCTGTAGTGCATGATAGTACTGCCCCACTACGTATGTTCCCACCTCAATTTTTTTGTCGAAAATTAATGATCTGTCATAACCACATTCATCTGTGTCAAACTTCGGTGATTTTGCATAGTCAATTAGTGAAATTGTATCGTCGCCTTCCTTGTCAAATATAGGTGGCCCATCATAACCATCAATCTCCTCGTCAAACTTTGAAGGTTCTTCGTAGCCAACCATCGAAATTATATCGTCACCTTCGGTATCAAAGATAGGTGGCCCATTATAACCACCAATCTCCTCTTCAAAGTTTGGAGGCTCATCGTAGCCAACCTCCATAATAGTGTTATCGATTTCTTCATCAAAACTTGGTGGTCCATCATATCCACCATCATCCTCGTTTGATGAAACATATGAGGACAGATAAAAATCAATACCACATACACCGCAATAGTTTCGACTATTGCCTCCGCCTACCTCGCACGCTCGATCTCGGTCGGCCATGAGGTTGGCGGTGGAACGTCGAAAAATTCCTCTTGGATGCGGAACTTGATTATCCGTTATGTCAACAAGTCGTCTGTTGACGGATGCATGCGATGTCGTTCATGCATTGTGGATCTGCCTGGACAACATGGTTCGGGCGAGCGTAGATCGTCTCGAATACCAACTTATGCGGATTTTAAGCGTAACAAGAACAACAAAGAACACAAATACTACCGTTGATTCGCAAGAATACCGGAAGTATTGAATAAAGCAATATAATTCTCAAAAGAACATGTATTGCAAAGAGAATAATCTCAAACTTAATAATATTCAACCTCCTAAAAATAATAGTAAAACAACTATTTATAAGACCAAACTAAAAGTCCTAACTTAATTAGAAAACATTAAAAGATAAGCCAGAATCATTAAAAGATAAACCAGAATAAAAGACTCCTAAACATAAATCACTTCCTAAAATATAAGATAATCTAAAATCCAAAAAGATATATCATATCTCCATCAGTATTTCTGTAAGTTTGCTAGTTTCTTAAATCTTTTTGCAACATGTTTCGAAGTTTATAAGATGTCCTAGCTAAAACATGATAATATTTTTGGAAAATGAGCTTATAAGCTTCCAAAATAAGATATTATGATTTTATAAAGGAAAAATTGTAAAATTCGTCAGCTAAGTTTACCCTATTAGAATTGGTCCACCAACTTGTCAAAATTCAGTCTTCATGCAATATCCTTAAAATTTTAGCACATTTCATCCGATTTGGCCGGAAAATTTGAATTTGCCCAGAATCTGTTGATGTGGCTTTAAATCTGACTGATAAATGTTGACATGCCACAAAAATTTTAGGATTTCATGGAGGGAAAATGTCCATGTGGCAGGTGATGTTTTATTTTGTTAATCAAACAAAAAAAAAATCTCATGTAGCATTTTAATTAGATAAAATGATATAATATATATTAATCAAAAAGTAATTATTTTCTACAACACCAAAAATACTATTTATCATACAAAAAATAATAAAAAATATGATTAATATATAGATAACATTTTTGTAAAAACTAAAAAATTAATAATAATAATAATAATAATAATAATAATAATAGTAATAATAATAATAATAATCAATTCTTTTTAATTAACCATTCAAGTTTTTGTTTCCAATTTAGCCCCGCCGTACGTCGCCTCTACCACCACATCACATCCTCCTCTTCTTACTAGATCTGGGCGATGTGAATTAAGGTTAATTTGGTTGGTGCTTAGATCTGGACGATGGGGGGCAAAAAAAAAAAGAAAAGGGAGAGGGAAGTTGTTAAGTTGAGTCGGGGCTTAGATCTGGAAAATGGGGACGTTTGGATTCGAAACATCTGTTGTGGGTTGCAGCGGCTGTGGAGGGCTTGGGTTCTATGGAGTTGTGGCGATGTTGGGCGGCGCTTTGAATGGCTGGAGTGCAACGGCGTCATGGCGGTGTTAGGCGGCGGCTGTTGTTGAGACGAGTTGGGCAGATGGTGGTGGGAGTTCTCTTGGGCAGCATTTTCGGCAGATGGTGGTGTTGAGCGGCGTTGTTCCGGCGGATGGTGGTGTTGAGCTGCGGTCGGCGGATGGAAAGAGAAGTTGAGGAAGAAGGTGAAAAAAATAAAGAAAAAGATAAGAGGGGAAAAAGCTGAATAACTAAATTAGGGAAAGTTTATATGAATTAATAAAAAAATTTATATCAATTAGCATCATTTTTAATCTATCAAAAATTTAAAAAGCAGAAAAGTAGGGAAAAAGATGAATAATTAAATTATACAAAATTTATGAATTAATAATTTTCTGTATATAAATTAATATCATTTTTAAAATGAATAATTTATAAAAAAAAATTAATTTTTCCTTATAATTTGTCAGTTTTTTTTTCTATTTTCATACTTTATTATAGGAATAATATTGGACTAATTATTTTTATTATGTTATTTATTTAAATTGCTTAAGTGGAATATATGTGGCTTCAAATTTCTTTGATTGTGTCCATGTTTGATGACATATGTGCAATTTTCCCTCCAAATACTAAAAATTCCCCAATTAGAGTACACATCAACAAATTCCGGCCAAATTCAAAATTTCCGGCCAAAATCGGACATAATGTGCTAAAATTTTAAAGATATTGCACAAAGACTAAATTTTGACAAATTGGTGGACCAATTCTCTAGTAGGGTAAACTTAGCGGACTAATTTTACAATTTTTCCTTTAGAAAAAGGAAAAAGTTCTTATCTTGATTTTACTTTTTTATATTAAAACTATTTTAATTATATATTTTTTAAGACATTACAATCTTATTTTATCTAAACTTTTAAAAATTTATTGTATAATAAAAATTAATATCTTACAAAAATAAGAAAAATAAAAAATCTATTAAATAAGTGTGAGTGCAAAGAGTTGGGATAGGAAAAGACAATTTGAACTTTCATGGAAGTTGATCATGTTCACAATAAAACTGCAAAGTTAAGGGACCCCACTTATTGGGCGGCTTACAACTTATCACTCAGGCTAGCAATAATGAATGATGATGCAAAAGGTTGCGGCTGAACTCAGAAAAGCAAAAAAGGACCAAAGTTATGTGATTTTCTGTTACAGCTAATGTGTTCGTTAAGAGTCCAGTTCTTAGTGATTGCTACACTTTCTCCAAAGCTGGCGTCTAAGCAGATTAAAGCAGCCGACTTCATACATATGATAAAAGAAGATTATTGGACAACACTTTCACGCGATAAGCCAATATTTATTGCCTTCCAGCAATGCCAATGGCGTTCTCCTTTTGCTTTTACCTTTTTGTTATATAATATACAAAGAGAGCTGGTAATGGGTTGGACCGTGTTGACCAAGCCAACCCGAGTTCAGAGGGCAAGGTCATAAAATCGGCACAACCCGAAATTTTGTGGGCTGCATTTCTTGTGGCCCAGTCCAGCCCAACGGGTGTAATTTTGATCGTGTTGTTTGGGCTTATCGGGTTTCGGACCGTTTAGGTCGGATCAAAATAGGTTCGATCTTTTTTAGGCCTCTAAAAATGAAGCTCAAACCAACACTATATGTGGGCTATTGGGCCGGTCTGCAGGCCGGGTCAATTTTACCAACTCTAACTACAAGTACAACATTCCATGTTTGAAATTTGGATTCGAATATAGTGGTTCGATCATTCCACCACTAATCAGTTCAAGTCCAATTTGATCATTCTTTAAAAGTTAATTTTATGGACAAAAAAGTTAAAATCAGTCCAACTAGTCAAACCGGTCGAATTGGGTTCTTTTTATTTTAGTTTTCATTATTTTTTTAAGTCTTTTTCCCCTTAAATTACATCTCTTTAGGAAGATTAATGCCTTAACCTTGGTAATTTGTTAAACTATTGGGGTTAGTCTAGTGGCCACGTGTATTACTTTTCAATGAAGTGGCACGGATTCGATCAGTTTCTACAATGACAAGGTCGAATTTTTTTTTTTCAAAAAAAAACTTGATAAGTTGTTATATCTATCTATCTATCTATATATATCTATATCTATATCTATCTATCTATCTATATATATATATATATATATATATATATATATATAGGAATAGGATCAAATGAGACAACATAATTAGAGTGAGACAGTGTGGACTAATCCTAGCCACAAATCTGTAATTTTAGATGGTTGAGGTTTATCCAATTTAATAATCATTTTCAATTTATTTTAAACCTGAAAAGGGCAATATTATAATTGTATAATTAGACACAACACAGTTTCAGTTCAAGCAAGGCAAAACGCAACAAACCATGGCTACTGAGATGAGCAAAAAACCAAAGTTTGTTGGGAAGGGAGCGAATTGCTGACTCGCAATTTGGTGGAGGATGGTTACCCTGGAATCGAGGTTCGAGTCCCGCCGATGCGTACCAAGATCATTTTCCGACCTATGCGATATCATTATCTGAATTAATGGGAACGTACATTGGAAAAAAATGAGAAGAAAAATGGATGAAAAAGGATAGGGCCATGTTGAAGCAGGACAATTGTTGTCATATTATGAGATACTATTGAGCTACGGAGAAGACTGGTTCATGTTCATGATTGTTGTGATCGTCATCATGATTCACGAGTCTGTTATATAGAATTCTATTTCGTAATTTATTCTCTTGTTGCGAAATTGATTATTAGGATTTTGATGAACGAACAATGATTTGCGTTTGGATTAAGTCATATTCGGGAATATTTGACATTTGCAATGGATTTGGATTTGAATTTGAATTTATTAATTGCGTTATATTAATTGAGGCGGCAGATATAGTGAATGAAGGTTTCGAGGCAGCGGACAAGGGGATCGTGGTTAAGCTTTCACGTATTTTTCGGTGATGGTGATTAAGCTTTTGTTAATGGAGGTTCTAGGTTTTTTCTAGGTGAAGAATACAGATTTATATGTTTGATGTATACGTATATTTTAGTAGGTTATTGTACACTTATATATTTTTCGATGTATACTTAGATGCGTTTTGATGTATAAGTAGTTAATTTTTGATGTATGTATTTATGTTGTTGTATAATTATTTTATTTGTTGTATACTTATATATGTTTTGATGTACACTTATATGTGTTTTGTTGTATACTTATTTTTTTGTTTGACAATTGTAATATGCAGTACAAATATGTTAAATATACAACATAATAGTGTTAAATATACATTAAATATATGTTAAATATACAGTACAATAATGTGCGTGATTTTCTCTCTCTACAATTAATTTACTTAATCCACGGTCCCCATATATTAATGAACGTGATTCTCTCTCTATATATATAACTGATTCCTTGATTCACGGTCCCCACATGTTTTTGTTTGACCATTTTAATATGCAGTAAAATTATGTTAAACATACAATAAAATAGTGTTAAATATACATCAAATATATGATAAGTGTACAACATACTGCATGGCAGAGCACATGCGCGATTTTCTCACTCGGTAGCGATTTTTCGCGATTTTCTCTCTCCCCACGTGATTTTTCTCTCTCCTAAGAATCGATTCCATATTTGGATGGTCCCCCACATGTTTGTTTTGACAATTATACCCTTATTTTGCATTAATTAAATGTTTAATGTAATTTTAACCGCTATTTATCTTAGTCAGTGATATAGATAAGGGAGGGTTGAGATGAGTCCACACTTGTCTCAAGTATAATATGTGGTCTTATTTTAACCTCCCTATATATATATATATATATATATATATATATATACTATCTTAAAAGTGTGAATGTTTCTTGCAATTTTTAATTGGACGAAAATATCCTTTAGACGTAGTAAAATTTTAGGACAACTAAGTAATTTGATATTTATTTAGCTTTTATTTGATCAATTATAAGACAATGTGACCTTTTATATTTTACATTTTAAAAGTATTTATTCTTTCAGCTATAACCTTAAAATATGTTGAATTTTCAAATAATATTAGCTTCATATTAAACTAGATTTTGAGAGCTTTCTGACCATATGCCATAAGCATATATAAGGACTTTACATGAGAAAATTTTAACATTATAAAAGTTCAACAGTATGTAAAAATTAAGAATTTATATTTTTTTATAGTTTTGTTATTTATTTAATCTTGTTTATTTAATTATATGAGAGATGTTCATTATAGCCAAAAAAATATTTCAGAATCTGAAAATATATATTTTTTAATCATAACACTAAGAATACTTTAAATTTCTTATAAAATCAATTTTAAATTTAAACTATGTTTCAAAATCTTCAACTGTTCTAAACATATACACAAGTCGTTATAGAAGAAAATTTTAACTATTTAACTTTTAGTATGATGCAAAATTGTATATTTCTTATATTTTTTATTTTCTCAATAATTAAATGTGTCTATTATAATTTATAAGAAAAAGATCAAATTATAATATACACGATAAGAATATAAAATTAAAAATACTTTAGTGGTTTTGATGCTAACTAAAAAGTAGAGAAAATACAGAATTCCTTTATGGCCAAAAAATTCATTATAGCCAAAAAAGATTTCAGAATCTGAAAAAATACTTTTTTAATCATAACACTAAGAATTCTTTAAATTTGTTATAAAATCAATTTCAAATTTAAACTAGGTTTAAAAATCTTCAACTATATGTTCTAAACATATACACATGTCGTTATAGAAGAAAATTTTAACTACTTAACTTTTAGTATGATGCAAAATTGTATATCTCTTATATTCTATTAAATTTTCTCAATAATTAAATATGTCTATTAAAATTTATAAGAAAAAAAAATTAAATTACAATATACACGATAAGAAAAAATAACATAAAAATATTTTAGCTGGTTTTGATGCTAAATAAAAAGTAGAGAAAATACATAATTCCTTTATGGTCGAAAAATGCTCCCTCAATTAGTAATATGCAATTGAAAAATTTATTTATTATAGTTGTTAAATAAATAATATTGAATACAAGAGAGTTTCATTTTTATTTTTATCGCAATTTCATGTATATTTTATTTTAATCAGCCATATTAGTAAAATAAAAAATAAAAAATAAAAGGAATAAGATTAATATGAAAAAAAAGCGAACAGAACCAAACAAGTTTGTCACGACAAAAATGTTACCTTTTAAATTTTAACTATATGTGTTAATATGATTTTTACTTAATTTTCTATATATATAACATTATAAGTTTTAGTTTCTAATTTATTATTTTTTAGTATATTACGATTTTAATCTTTCGATTATTTTATATCCTATAAATTTTAAGAACATGTACAAAAAAGTATTAAAAGTTGTATATATAAATTTATAAAAAAAAAAAGAAGACAAACTTAATAAAAAAATCCATATGTATTAAATTGACATTTGTGATAAAACTTGAATGTCGTTTGAAAATTACACCCTAAAAAATTATAAGTTTAAAATATCAATATGATACATATTTATAATAAAAACGTATACCAAAACATGCAACTAAATTTTAATAAAATGGTATGAAAGAGTGAAACATGAGCTAAAATCGGATTAGTCTAAAAGATCATATTTGCTATGCAAAAGAAAAAATAAATAAACTCATTTAATATGTAACAATTTGACTACTGAGAAAGTAATTATATATTACAGGTTATATATTAGTTCAAATACTAACATTACATTCATAAAAACTAAGTAAATTAAATAATTACAACAAATAAGAGTGAATACTAAGAATAAAAAATATTTAAAAAATAAATGGTTATACTTGACATTAATGAGTTGATGTCACGCCCCAAAATCGGGAGTCGTGACTCGGACAGTCTAACTTATGTCGGTTTACCATGCCGGCCCATTTATTGATTAATATAACCCAAACAGAAATAGCAAAATCCCAAAATAGAGTGAATATTAAATAAACTAAGTTAGAGTACAGTTGCAGCGAAATCAGAAAATAAAATACAATCCTCGTCACAATCATACTTTCTACGGGTCTTGCGCCCGACTATTACAAGAAAATTTCTTAGTATATGTCCATACATTAAAGAAACCATAAAATTCAAATTGTTTCAACAGTCCAGCATAATAGAGAGCTAATCAGTAGCTTCAAAATCTTCGTCGTGGTCTTCTTCTGGTGAAACCTCATCCTCTGGTTAGAAAAATAGGGGGAGTGAGACAAAAATTCTCAGTGGGTGTGGTGAGTGTGTGCATGTGGGGCTTATACTTTATGCAGTAAAATCATTTCATGAATTTTTGATGCAAGAAACGTGCAATGGCATTCTCATATACTTAATAATTTTATTAGTATTATTTAACAGTCAATCCGTAAATTCAGATCAGTTGGTTGCGCACGAAAGTGTGACGCCAACCCAGTTAGTCCGTCAATTCATATTAGTTGGTTGCGCACGAAAGTGTGATGCCAACATAAATAGTCCGTCAATTCATATCAGTTGGTTGCGCACGAAAGTGTGACGCCAACCCAGACACCTTATACGGCAGAGAAATGTTGATCAAACATCATCTCTCCAAACTGTACACATTATCCCTCCTGTCGATAGGGCTATAGCCACTATCCCAGTTGGCATGACGTCTCCACAGTGTAGCCAGCTAAGCTCGGAGAACATCATAATCATGATTATACCCAGAATCCAATGACCCAATCGCCCGCCAGACTCTCCTATCCGGCTCGAGGTTGGGAGTTGGATGATGGAGGTCGGCATGAGACTGTAGCCAAGCTACCCATCCCATACGCGACTTATCCATTCCACAAATTCGTCAATTCATATCAGTTGGTTGCGCACGAAAGTGTGACGCCAACCCAGTCAGTTAGTAGGACCAGTGCGTTCATAGACTCGCCACGTCCGATATTCAGTCAGTTGGTCATTGACACAACATAGGTACCGGAGGAGTAATCTAGCCAGTGTTTGATAAATGGTTTTATCATGATTTTGATGATTTTGTTTTTACACCAAAACAGTGTTTCTAAATGTTGTCCAAATACTCCCGATTGGTCTAATATATGTTTACTATTTTTCCGGAGTATTTCTTGAAGTTTATTTTTGACTAATATCAGACAACCTCTCTGTTTTGAGGTCAACCGGTCGCCCTAGAGGGCAACCCGTACCTGAACGCGTTTTAAACTTGAAAACAGAGAACATGCTGAGGGACGGCAACCTGTGTGTCAACCGGTACCATCAACCGGTCGACCAAGGTGTCGACCGGTGTCGGGGGTCGACCGGTGTCTAGGAGCAATTTATTGAAATAGAACTCCCTGGACTCGTTTTTGGCTTTACTCGATCGGCTGGACACAGGGTCGACCGGTCGGACCCCCCGTCGACCGGTCGCCCTGTGTAAAGATGTATTCTTATTTTCAAACGTCTATTTCTGTGCGACCGGTCGCCCTATGGTTTGACAGCAAAATTCTAATCGTTGTGCAACAGACAACTTTTTCTTAATTTGTGGGATTGATTTCTAATAGCTATAATCTTGATTGTAATTGCAATTTTTTTGTAGAAATCAGTTCCCAAGAGGAGCCTATCCCATGATCAATCATCTCCTATAAATAGAGGAAGATTTGAAGCAACACAAGAAGAGAGAATACCACAACACAACAAGATACATTCAAGCAAACACATTTGTTCTTCATTGTTATTATTCTTGTTGTAATTTGCCTAGCTTATCACTTTCACATCTTTGAGGTCTAGGCTTATTTCTTGATTATACTTGAACTCAATATTGTATTATTCATTATCGAGTTGTAATCTTGAATTTTTAGGTTATCATTCAACACAAGATATCCTTGTGAGTGTTCTTGTGGTAAGAACACACTTGGATGATCTAGGTGATAGGTGCAAGAAGATTGTGGTGATCTTCTTATTGAAGAGTGTGGTGCTCTTCGAGGTGTTGAAGAATTTGGTATTCTTCAAATCGGAAGATTGTGGTAATCTTCACAAGGTGCCGTTGAAGATTGCGGTAATCTTCAAAGTGAGATTGTGGTAAACTCAAAAGAGGTGTTGTTGTATTAATTGTGATAATTAATAAAATCTTATTTTCTTTTTGAAATCCATCCCGGAGATACTGGGGTGGTAGAGGATTAGGCCCTAGGTGGGTTGAACCTCTATAAATCGACGCGTGTTGTTTACTTCCCACACCTTTATATTTGTCTTGGCTTGTTTGAATCAAAAAAGAGGGCATTATCGAGAAAATTGAGATAATCTATTCACCCCCTCTAGATTATCGTAGCCGCTGCTTGGACTTACAAGTGGTATCAGAGCCAAACTCTTTGGCAAGCTCGTTCCATATCGCGAGTAAAGAAGAACGATCATCGGCTACCAATGAAGTCTACCTTACCGACGCCTCCACCACCAAGCAACCACTATTTGATTCCAATACATTTTGGAAAGAAAGAATGGAATGCTATCTACAAGGTTGCGGGTTCGATATTTGGAACACGGTCGTCAATGGAGAATCTATTTCGATGAAAGACACACCTCACACCTCCGAAGTCCTCAAGGAGCTCAATGATGAAGAGAAGAAAATCATCTCCTTAAATGGTAAAGCTCTTAATATTATTTATTGTTCACTTACCATTTTGGAATAGGATCATATTGTAGGAATTAAATCGGCACATGAAACATGGAGAAAATTAGAAGAAATATATGCAAATGAAAGGAGCCACTCAAAAGTATCTACTTCTCAATTGGATACAATATCAAATTCGACAACATAGGATGAGCTTCCTACAACCTCCAACGATGATGAATATGAACGATGTCTTATGAGCTTCGAAAAAGAAAACGAGGTAAGTTCTAAACCTTCTACTTCTTATGATAACGAATTACATAATGATTATAGTGATTTGCAAAATGATTTTGATGAGGTTCAAAATGAATTCCAAAGCTTACTTGTTAAATACAAAAAATTGAAAAATGAATTCAATGTTTTGAAAAATGATAAGGATAGTTTATTTACTTCCTATGAATCACTTTCATGTGTTCACACCACCACACTTGATAAGGTTAGAAACCTTGAAAAAGAAAATATTACTCTTGTTGAGGATATTAATTGCATGAAAAAGGATTTATCAAAATTCAACTTGAGTACCGAAAAAATGACCAAAATTGTTGATATTCATAGTTGTGATAATTCGAAACTAGAACTTGATCATAAGCCTATTGTTGTCAATCATATGAAAAAGAATCAAGTTTCTATGCATAATGGTCATTATGCTCCTAGAATTATTTCTTGTTTTTATTGTGGTAAAAAGGGTCATACGGTAAAAACTTGTCGGGCTAAAAATAGCTCTAATTATTGTTGGAGACCTAAAATTCTCAAAGATAATCCCAAAGGACCCAAACACTTGAGGGTACCACAAAACGATGTCATATTAGGTACCCGGCGGAATAATATTCAAAGAAAATTCATGACGCCAAGGCGACATCAAATGCCCGTCTCATTCAATCAAAAGAAAAGACATCACCACAATGAATTTCCAAGAGAATGACATTATCAACAATGGGAAGGACATAATCCTTGGAAATGGAACAATTGGAGAAGCTATCATTTACAAGATGAATTTCAAAGGGGAAGATACCATCAACAACGGGAAAGACATAACCCATGGAAATGGCGTAATTGGTAAACGTATCTCCTTATTTAAATATGTATTTATTTTGTTATTATGCATGTTTTTAATTGTGCCTAATTTTTCAAAATGAGTTTTCAAAAATTTATTTTTAAAGAGGTCTTCTACATATTTGTGTTTTTTAAAAAAAAAAATTTGAAAAGGAGACCTTGCATGATGTTTTAATAAAATCTTGTGCATTCACTAAGGCTAAAAAAAGTTTTATTATCTATGGATTTTTTCTGGCATATGCATACTTGTGACATATATTATTGCTCTAACCTACACCTTTACATTTATTCTTGTGTACAAGACTTGTTCTAAGAATTGTGTAGGATTTATATATCAATGGTTATCTACTCATTATTTGACAAGAGAGACATAAACTATCGAGGTACGCTCATCATTGTTATTCATCTCATAGACTCGATATATTTGTGTCATATGCCTATGTGCTTGCTTTTCAAGATATTTCAAAGTATTTCATACAAGTGTCATTTAGAGGTTTTTTCGATTTTTTTAAAAGGCATTATTCGATAGAGCTTGTTTTATTCGAGACTTGTAAAGGATTATATGTTGTTTTGATAAAACATTTGATTTTCATCCTTCTCTCAATATTATGCATTTGATTGCTCATTTTTATTTTTGTTAAAACACTTGTTCAAATGCATCTTTTAAATGAGGTCTCAACTATATGCTCTTAATTTTTTTTTCAAATTTCAAAAGAGACCTTATAAAGCTTCCTATAAGCTTATTTGAACTTACATATTTTATGAAACTCTTGATGATGTGTTTGAAAGCATAGTATGTGTTACTTGTTATTGTATCTCCATTATTCGATATTACTATGCTCTTGTGCAAGATATCTTGCTAAGATTTTGCAGAAATTTTTGGCATGTTGGAACAAGTTTGATGACCAAGGCAAGGTTAGTAACTCAAGGGTATTGCCTAGAAGAAGATATTCTCTAAGTTGATGCAAGGTGTATTTGAAATGAGCATGATGGAGGAGCTCAATTTCTTCATTAGAATTCAAGTTAATCAATGCCAAAAAGTTGGTTATAATTCACAATCAAAGTAATCAAAAGTACCTTTGAAGAAGTTAGGCATTGAAGAAGGAAGAACCATCTCAACCTCTATGGCTACCAATGTAAAGTTTGACAAAGTTTGAGGAAGGCATATTGATTGACAAACATGTTCGAGGTATGTTTATCTTCATTTATTACTCTTTTAGACTCGACATTTTCTATGCCTTATGTCTATATGCTCGAATTCAAAACTATCCCAACGAATCTCATTAAAGTGCCGTTAAAAGAAATTTTCAAATATTGGAAAGGCACTTCTTTTTATAGCTTGTTTATCCAAGGTTTTAAAACGTTCATATTTTTTTCGGGATGACAAGTCTGGTGATTATAATTTCTCAAAATATGGTTCGTCATAATCAAACTAAACATATTGAGATTCGATATTTTTTTAAGGGATTGCGTTTCTAAAAACGAAAAATTGAGATGTGTTTAATTCCGTCTCAAGGATAACTCGCGGACATTTGTTTTCAACCATTTACCACCGAGTCTTTTACCTCATTTCAAGCTTGATTATGATATAATGTATATTGAATAAGGTCTACATTTGCATTTTGCACGTTTTTAAAATTTAGGGGCGAAAAATCGGATTTTTGGTTCAAACTTTGAATTTTGGAAAACAAGAAGAACCAGTGGGCTGACTGGGGTGAGGCCAACCGGTCGGACATCACCTCAACCGGTCTCCCACACCGCCGACCGGTCGCCCACTGCTGATTTATGGTTAAAATCGCGTCTGTTCTTATACTTTGCCATTTTGGCTCATTTCACTCAACTTTCGTCCTCTTTGACAATTTCACACACAACTCACTTCAAATGAGTTTTGTTGCATAAATTACATGTTTTGGGGATTATCTTGCTCGTTTATCATCATTGTTACTCATCCTCCCCGATTAAATGGTAAGAATTCTACTCCTTTTATCTCAATTGGGTTGACCCTTGAGAAAATGCTTCTACTTGATATATTGATGGAATTCTTGCATAATTGTGTTGTGAATGATGGTTGTTGATGAATGATATTTGTAAAAATGCTTTTGGTGATGAAAAACTTGGCTTGATTACATTTACAAGGGCTATATACATCTTCTTCTATTTTAGACGCCCGCCAAGTGTACGATAAAACGTTTCAATGAAAAAATTCATCACCTACATGATTCTCTCGTTTTCATATGTCTTATATATTTATAAAAATCATATTTTGCAAATCAAATGAGTTTGTATAAGCTTCTACAAGCCATATGATCGACTTTTCCCTCCTATTTGGTTTATAAGCTTCAATGATCAAATAACTCGATAAATTTGTTAAGTTGCGCACTTTGATATAATATTATGATGTTTTTATCGTGCTAACATTCTTTTTGATGATTCCAAAGGGGGAGAAACAGGTTATAAGGTTGTTAGCTCATAAAAGCTAAAATAAGCTCAATGGAAGAAGCTATAAGTTGTGGCTATTGAAAGCCAAAAGTTGTGAACTATACTTAGTCCATTTGTTGTATTATGGACTTATATACATGCCTAATGATGTTTTGTTGACAGGGGGAGCTTATAAGCTCTTGATACTTAAGCTCAAGTTGTAAAAGCTGAGCTTTTAGCTTTTGGTTGATCGCTTCTACATTACTCTTGTTGTACATGTTGATAAGGGGAGCTTTTGCAAAAATATTTTTGAAAATCTATACTCTCATCCTTATGATTATGTTGCGTGGAATGTTGTCGCTCATAACGGATAGTTCATTTTTTAACCGGTAAAATTGTTTTGTTTTCAAAATCGACCTCGTTAAATTGTTTTGGTTTGTAATCATCAAAAATGGGGAGATTGTTTGATAAATGGTTTTATCATGATTTTGATGATTTTGTTTTTACACCAAAACAATGTTTCTAAATATTGTCCAAATACTCCCGATTGGTCTAATATATTTTTAATATTTTTTTGGAGTATTTCTTGAAGTTTATTTTTACTAAAATCGAACAACCACTCTGTTTTGAGGTCAACTGGTCGCCCTAGAGGGCAACCCGTACCTGAACGCGTTTTATACTTGAAAACAGAGAACATTTGAGGAGGGCAACGTGTGTGTCAACTTTGTGTGTCAACCGGTATCCGAACGAGCAGTCGACCCTTGGTTGACCGGTGTCCGGGAGCAATTTATTGAAATATAACTCCTTGGACTCATTTTTGGCTTTACTCGATTGGACTGGACAGTGGTCGACGGTCGGACCCCGTCGGCCGTGCCGCCTGTAAAGATGTATTCTTATTTTCAAACGTCTATTTAATGCGGTCGGTCTATGGTTTGAATGAAAAATTCTAATCGTTGTGCAAAACATGACTTTTTCTTAATTTGTGGGATTGATTTCTAACAGCTATAATCTTGATTGTAATTGCAATTTTTTTGTAGAAATCAGTTCCCAAGAGGAGCCTATCCCATGATCAATCATTTCCTATAAATAGAGGAAGATTTGAAGCAACACAAGAAGAGAGAATACTACAACACAACAAGATACATTCAAGCAAACACATTTGTTCTTCGTTGTTATTATTCTTGTTGTAATTTGCCTAGCTTATCACTTTCACATCTTTGAGGTCTAGGCTTATTTCTTGATTATACTTGCACTCAATATTGTATTATTCATTATCGAGTTGTAATCTTGAATTTTTAGGTTATCATTCAACACAAGATATCCTTGTGAGTGTTCTTGTGGTAAAAACACACTTGGATGATCTAGGTGATAGGTGCAAGAAGATTGTGGTGATCTTCTTATTGAAGAGTGTGGTGCTCTTCGAGGTGTTGAAGAATTTGGTATTCTTCAAATCGGAAGATTGTGGTAATCTTCACAAGGTGCCGTTGAAGATTGCGGTAATCTTCAAAGTGAGATTGTGGTAAACTCAAAAGAGGTGTTGTTGTATTAATTGTGATAATTAATAAAATCTTATTTTCTTTTTGAAATCCATCCCGGAGATACTGGGGTGGTAGAGGATTAGGCCCTAGGTGGGTTGAACCTCTATAAATCGACGCGTGTTGTTTACTTCCCACACCTTTATATTTGTCTTGGCTTGTTTGAATCAAAAAAGAGGGCATTATCGAGAAAATTGAGATAATCTATTCACCCCCCTATAGATTATCGTAGCCGCTGCTTGGACTTACAAGTGGTATCAGAGCCAAACTCTTTGGCAAGCTCGTTCCATATCGCGAGTAAAGAGGAACGATCATCGGCTACCAATGAAGTCTACCTTACCGGCGCCTCCACCACCAAGCAACCACTATTTGATTCCAATACATTTTGGAAAGAAAGAATGGAATGCTATCTATAAGGTTGCGGTTTGATTCTAATATATTTTTAATATTTTTTTGGAGTATTTCTTGAAGTTTATTTTTACTAAAATCGAACAACCCCTCTGTTTTGAGGTCAACTGGTCGCCCTAGAGGGCAACCCGTACCTGAACGCGTTTTATACTTGAAAACAGAGAACATGCTGAGGGAGGGCAACGTGTGTGTCAACCTGTGTGTCAACCGGTATCGTCGAACGGTCGACCCCTTGGTTGACCGGTGTCTGGGAGCAATTTATTGAAATATAACTCCCTGGACTCGTTTTTGGCTTTACTCGACCGGCTGGACACAGGGTCGACTGATCGGACCCCCCGTCGACCGGTCGCCCTATGTAAAGATGTATTCTTATTTTCAAACGTCTATTTCTGTGTGACCGGTCGCCCTATGGTTTGACAGCAAAATTCTAGACGTTGTGCAGCAGACATCTTTTCCTAAATTTGTGGGATTGATTTCTAACAGCTATAATCTTGATTTTAATTGCAATTTTTTTTTGTAGAAATCAGTTCCCAAGAGTAGCCTATCTCATGATCAATCATCTCCTATAAATAGAGGAAGATTTGAAGCAACACAACAAGAGAGAATACTACAACACAACAAGATACATTCAAGCAAACACATTTGTTCTTCATTGTTATTATTCTTGTTGTAATTTGTCTAGCTTATCACTTTCACATCTTTGAGGTCTAGGCTTATTTCTTGATTACACTTGTACTCAATATTGTATTATTCATTATAGAGTTGTAATCTTGAATTTTTGGGTTATCATTCAACACAAGATATCCTTGTGAGTGTTCTTGTGGTAAGAACACACTTGGATGATCTAGGTGATAGGTGCAAGAAGATTGTGGTGATCTTCTTATTGAATAGTGTGGTGCTCTTCGAGGTGTTGAAGAATTTGGTATTCTTCAAATCGGAAGATTGTGGTAATCTTCAAAGTGAGATTGTGGTAATCTCAAAAGAGGTGTTGTAAAATGTTGTTGTATTAATTGTGATAATTAATAAAATCTTTTTTTCTTTTTAAATCCATCCCGGAGATACTGGGGTGGTAGAGGATTAGGCCCTAGGTGGGTTGAACCTCTATAAATCGACGCATGTTGTTTACTTCCCGCACCTTTATATTTGTCTTGGCTTGTTTGAATCGAAAAAGAGGGCATTCTCGAGAAAATGGAGATAATCTATTCACCCCCTCTAGATTATCGTAGCCGCTTGGACTTACAACCAGTTCAATTCATTGATTCAGTGTATTATGCTGAAGTTATTGATAAAGTTCAGCTTATGCGCGCGGGGAAGTCGCCTTATTATCGGTACAAATAGTCGGTATGAAAATCCCGAGTAAATTTGGATAATAATTTTTAAAAATAGAATTTTAGTTAAATAAAATATTTAATGTTTCATAAATAAACTGAATTTTAGAAGATAAAATAATTCCTATGACCTTGGTAAATTTTATTGTAAAATAAAACATTTTAATTAAAGAGGAAAATTTATGCCGAGTTTTAAAATTCCATAAGTTGTGATCCCGGACTCGGAAAAGGGCAAGGTCAGTCTTTAATTTTTATAAAAATTTTAAGGAATCATATTTTATGGGTCTCGGGGTACAATTTTCGAAAATTGTTGGTCAGTACCAGTTTTCTCCCAATTTATTGTTTTGACCCGATACTTTTAAAAATAGATATCTCTTAAACCGGAAAAGGTTTTAATGAAATTCTAAGTCTAATAATTTCTTTGGGGCAGTATTTATGTGGGTTAAAAGAAGTTTTGAAAAATTCTCAGATTTAATATCAATTTTCTGAAAAATTCCATTTTGGCCCCAAGGGTAATTTTACTGTTAAGGGCTCGTTTCAAGCCCGTTTTTCGTGAGATTTGGACTAAAGGTCCAGAATAATATTTAAAATAAGTTTGTATTATTCTCAGGGCAGTGGCTGTCCTTATTTTCGAAATTCACAGTTTAGTCCCCTAAAGTTCGAAAAATTGTCATTTTGGTGACTATTTAGTTTTTATATTTGCATATGCTTGACCCGGAGGGTCCCAAATATTATTTATAACTTATAAAATACACAAGAGCCCTCACACACTAATAATAGGAACACAAATGATAATAAGAAAATTAGAAAGTATAGAATTGGCAGCTGGAACATAGGTACTTTGACAGGTAAAAGTATAGAGCTCGTAGATATTATGAAAAGACGAAACATAGATATTATGTGTATCCAAGAGACTAAATGGGTAGGCGAGAAGGCTAAGACACTAGATACTACAGGTTATAAGCTTTGGTATAGTGGAAAGGATAGAACTAGGAATGGGGTAGGTATCATTGTAGATCCTCTCTTCATAGATCAAGTAGTAGGAGTAACTAGAAAAGGAGATAGAATCATATCCCTTAAAATTGTAGTAGGTAACGAACTTATAAATATTGTTAGTGTATATGCACCTCAAGTAGGATTAGATGATGCTCTACTAAGGCTAAATTTTGGGAAGATTTAGAAACTCTAATGCAATCAATCCCTCAAAATGAAAAAGTCATCATAGGTGGAGACTTAAATAGACATGTTGGGAAGGATAATGAAGATTATGAAAGGGTCCATGGAGGATATGGCTTTAGCTCGCGTAACGATGAGGGTAGAACCATCCTAGACTTTGCAGTTGCTTATGATTTTATTATAGGTAATACCTTCTTTAAAAAGAGAGACGGACATTTAATCACATTTAAAAGTGATCCTAACAAATCACAAATTGACTACTTTCTAACCAGGAAAAATGACAGAAAAATATGCAAAAATTGCAAAGTAATACCTGGAGAAAGCCTCACCACCCAACATAGACTACTAGTTTTGGATATCAAACTTATTAGCATACACTTAAAAGAGAAAGAAAATTAACATACCGAGAATTAAGTGGTGGAACTTAAAGAATATAGAAAAAAGAGATAGTTTTGTCAAATCTCTAGTAGAAACCATTGATTGGAAAGTGGAAGACAAAGCCGATGAAACATGGAACTATGTAACTACTCAAATGAAAAAGATCGCAATAGAAACATTAGGGGTGTCAAATGGTAATAAATGGAATAAAGAGTCATGGTGGTGGAATCAAGAAATCCAAGAAAAGGTAAAGGAAAAACGAACTAGTTACAAAGTATTGTATTCTTGTAAAAATGAAGAAAACCTTAAAAGATATAAAGACGCCAAAAAAGAAGTAAGAAGAGCAATATATGAAGCAAAAACCAAGGCATATGGAGATTTCTATAAGAAACTAGATACTAAAGAAGGAGAGAAAGATATATATAAAATAGCAAAATTTAGAGAAAAACAAACAAGAGATCTAACCCAAATTAAATGCATAAAAGATGAGAATGAAAACATTTTAGTGAAAGACGAGGACATAAAAGATCGATGGATGAGGTATTTCAATAATCTTTTTAATGAACCGAAGAGGAATGAAGTCACATTAGGGGAACTAGGCCAATCTGAACTGAATAGAAACCATACCTTTTATCGTAGAATTCAACTTCATGAAACAGAAAAAGCACTAAACAAAATAAAAACTGGCAAATCAGTTGGCCTAGATGATATACCAATTGAAGCGTGGAAATGTTAAGGTGGAGTTGGAATATCATGGCTTACTAAATTATTTAATGTTATTCTAAAAACTAAGAAAATGCCTGATGAATGGAGAAAAAGTATATTGATACCTATATATAAAAACAAAGGGGATATACAAAATTGTGCCAATTACAGGGGAATTAAATTAATAAGTCATACAATGAAACTATGGGAAAGAGTTATAGAAGCAAGAATAAGAAATGAAACTAGTATATTAGATAATCAATTTGGCTTCATGCCAGGAAGATCCACAATTGAAGCATACACTTAATTAGACGATTATGTGAACAATATAATGAGAGAAAACAAGATTTACATATGGTTTTTATTGATCTTGAAAAGGCATACGATAGAGTCAACCGTGATATAATGTGACGCGTATTGGCAAAAAGAGGAATAAAAATAACCTACATAGATGCCATAAAAGATATGTATGATGGTATAACAACATGTATCAGGACACCAACAGGAATATCTAGTGAATTCCCAAACACTATAGGTTTGCATCGGGATCCGCTCTAAGCCCGTACCTTTTTATCCTAATAATTGATGAAATCACTAAACACTTACAAAAATCCATCCTGAATGTATGTTATTTGCGGACGATATAGTTTTAATTGATGAAACAATGGAAGGAGTAAATGCAAAATTGGAAGTTTGGAGAGAAGCACTAGAATCAAAAGGTTTTACTATAAGTAGGGCTAAAAGCAGAATACATGGAATGCCACTTTAGTAAAAACAACAGAACAATGAGACGAAGGTTAAAATTGATGGACATGAAGTGAGTATAACAAAGAGTTTTAAATACTCAGGATCTATAATTGAAGAGAATGGAGAAATCAATAAAGATGTCACACATAGGATCCAGGCGGGTTGGAATAAATGGAGGAGTGCATCTTCTATCCTTTGTGATCGTAAAATACCATTAAAATTGAAAGAAAAATTTTATAAACGGCCATAAGGCCCGCAATGCTTTATGGAGCGAGAATGTTGGGCGACTAAATATGAACACGAACAAAAAAATGAGGGTAGCAGAGATGAGAATGCTAAGATGGGTGTGCGGACACACTAGATTAGATAGAATAAGAAATGAACACATTAGAAACAAAGTGGGAGTAGCACCAATAGACGAGAAAATTAGAGAAACACGATTAAGATGGTTTGGACATGTTTATAGGAGACCTTTAGATGCACCTGTGCGACGTTTAGAAGGTAGAGAATCACTTACACATATCAAAAGAGGAAGAGGTAGGCCTAAAAAGACTTGGAAAGAAGCTATTAAACATGACATGTTATACCTAGAAATAAACGAAAATATGGCTTATGACCGTAAACGATGGCGCGATATGATCCGTATAGCCGACCCCACGTAGTGGGATTAAGGCTTAGTTTGTTGTTGTTGGTGTGGTTTTTTGTTGTAATTTAAGTCCAAATTTCAAAAATTTACAGTAGTTTTCCACAGTTTTCGAGTTTATCACTTTTGGCCCTATATTTTGCCTTATTTGCAAAAATGGCCCAAGCTCGATTTTGTTCACAAATTCATATGTTCAGAATATTTATATAACATATTAAAATACATTTCTCATATTTCTCAGTTATTTTGAACATATATATAAATAGAAAGCATATAAGGCATACAAAAGCTATTTTCTTAAGCAATAATCACTTTTTTCATAATTTCAAATACACATATTTAATTTTCGAAATTTTCCAGAAATAAAAAGGAACTGAAATTTTCCCTAATATATAAAAAAATATAATCTCATATATTCATGCTATTTATGTAATAATCATGAATTTTTTAAAGGTTTCACTCACATTTTTCTTTGTGCTTTGGTAGAGGTTCTCTGGATGGCTTCTAGCTCCTACAAAACTTCCTCAAGTCCCGTTATCCTCTTAGGACAGCCTCTACAAGGGAGTTTTTAGGTGTCAAAAGGTGTGAAGAAAAGGGAAAAAGAAGAAGAAGTAGATAGGGGGAATATTGGGGCAAGACTTTACCTTATTCTAGCTTCTTGAATGCTTCAAAAGCTTCAACCTTCAAGTCTAAAATTTCCAGAAATTCGACCCCCTTACCTTCCTCCTACAAGTCAAAATTAAGTTCTTAGTTGAGGTAGTAGGATAATTAAGCTTTGTGTTTAGAAGAAGAAGTTTGGAGGATTTTCTTACCTATTCCTCAAAATTTTCGGCCCTTTTGATTTGGTGGAGAAGATGATGTTGCTTGTTTTTTTTGTAGGATATTCTAACTGTTTAGAAGTGAAAAATGTCAAGACTTCTCTTCCCCCTCTTCCTTAATGGCAGCCCCCCACTCTCATTTAGGCTCTCATGTGCTTTATTTTGGGAGCTTGTAGGATGCATGGCACATGCTTGTCTTGGAAATCTAAGGGGTGTTTTGGTTTATGGGGAGACTTGCATGCTAGAACAAAACAAATGGAAAAGGACAAAAGGGAAAAAGACAAGGCTCATGTCCTCTTATATAAATCAAGTCTTATATCTATCTTACTTATAATTAGTCATCTAGTTATAATGTATCTAGTAATTCCCAAGTAGTATATTATCACTTATAATCTAAGGTATTAAATAGAACTAGAACCAATAATGCAAGTCAAATATATTAATCAAGCAATTAATCAAATTATAAAAATTATTTCGGAATATATAAATGTAATTTTTGAAGTTAATAAAATATTTAAATAAATATTATGCTAAAAAAAAGAATTAGTTGTTAAGAGAGAAATCCAACAGGTTAATATATTTTGTTGAAAGTTGAAAGAAATCGACAATCATTAAAGAAGTGAAAATAGGTATTATTAATATAAACCATAAAATAAAAATAATTCTAAGTATAAATGATATATCTATTAGCTAAGTCGAGTAGTAATTAGTTCAACAAATCAAGAATGAGGCACTTAGCTATTTTAATATAAAGATCGGATTTTTAACAAAATAAATCTCGAATACTATTCTTTCAAAAATTAAAATTTTACTAGATGAACTTTCAAAACATGAGTCATTGTCTTTGTTAAAGTATCAGATTAGTAGTAGATGGTTTTAATATATCACAAAATGAAATAGTTTGCTTGTAAAGCAAAAAAAATGTTTTCTAATAAAATAGGTCCAAATACTACTTTAATTTATGCCAAGAATTTCAAAAATCATAATAAATTTTTGTTAACTCAGGATAATATATTTGGGGTAAAATATTGAGTTTATCGAAAAGGATATTTCAAAATCTCAAAATTAAGAAATAGTTTTTTTTTTAAAATAAAATTTATTTGATCGATTGAGCAATAGTAGTTTTATGGAAAATGACTAAATGTAAGTATCGTCGTCATAAAAATATGGCGACAAGAATTTTATTTTTCAAATACTAAAGAACGAATTTTAAATAGCACTTTTTACCGAATCAAATTGTAAGAAAAATGATAATAGTTATTAAATTTAAGTAATAAACATAAATAAATTGCATTATCATGTAATTAGGTGATAATTTAAGTAACGCTAATATTGATAATATATCTTTCTAAAACTTTATGAAATTTAAAAAACTATATTAGTTTTTAGTTTATTATGTATAACTTTTAAAAACATAAGTGAATGCAAAAAGAAATTCAAACATAAAAGTTAATTATTATTATATTTAATTTTTGAAGATTGACACGTGAAAAATGTTAACTTGTTTTTTCTTTCATAAGACTGTTTTTGGTTTTATTATTTATTAAATAAAGATATTTTGTGTGCAATTGAATAGAGTTTTTCAAAACTCGATTTCGACTTACCACTTTTTCATTGTTTTATTTAATACCAGACTCTCGATGAAAATAATGAATTACTTTTTTTATACACTGGAAACTAAAAGGACTACAAACTTTAGTTTAAGTGTTAATGATAAAATATTGACTTTGTTACTAGAATTAAAATAATATATGAATTTCTTTTACATATATATTATATTATAGTTTTTTTACATTTCTTTAATCGAAACTGAGATATAATAAAAGAAGTAAGCACATGAAGTATAAGAATTTGACTAACCTTTATTTTATTTTATTTTATTTTATTTTAATTGAATAACAATAACAAATAAAATGATGATATTATGATTGATTTTGGTATAATATTAAATTAATTATTTTTTTATTAATGCGATAACTTGCATGTGATTTACTAATCATTAGTGTATGATTTATATGCTAAATTATTTGTCTGATTATGTAAAATGCATCCAATGCTAAAAGAATTCAAAAATCATGCAAGAGAAAAGACTTCTCTATTCATAACAATGAAATAAAAGACCGATGAATGTGATTGTAAGCTAATATAAAACTTATTTCGTTGTTATACTAATTGTAAAATCTTTGTGGGATTGAGTTCTTTAAAATGTTTATTTAACAATTCATATTGATCTATAATTAAAGTAAACCAAAATATATATTAAATACTGTGTAATATTTAAATTTAATTAATATTTATTTTACTTTTTAATTTTTTAATATTAATCAATAAAATTATTAAATAATAAAATTATTTTAGCAAAGTCATGTAGATCACGTGCGACGCACGTGTTTCTTACTAGTACATATAAAAGATCATGGAACTTTAAAGTATATTCTAGGGATTGAAATAGCAAGATCTTCTAAATGAATTAGTTTTTGTCAAAGAAAGTATGCACTTGATGTTCTAACTAAAACAGGTTGTCTTGGTGCCAAGCATTGTTCTACACCTATGGATGCAAAAACAGACATTAGTAGTAGCAATTTTGCACCTTTGGATGATCCTTCTATGTATAGAAGGCTTATGAATAGACTCCTCTACCTCACAATCACAAGGCTGGAAACTTCTTTCTCTATACAGACACTATCTCAGTACATGTCCAATCCCAACACGTCTCACCTGGCAACAGCTCATAGAGTCTTAAGATACATTAAGACTAATCCAGGTAAAGGAATTTTCTACCCTTCCAATTCATCTTTAAACTTAAAAGCTTTTAGTGATGCAAATTGAGCCATGTGTCTCGACACAAAAAGAAGTGTTAGTGGATATGCTATCTACCTGGAGACTCTTTATTATTTGGAAATCAATGAAACAGCCTACCATAAGCAGATCATCAGCTCAATCGATTATAGATCCATATCACTTCAACATGTGAAATTCAATGGATTACATATCTAATGAAGGATCTATATATTTTCTCAACTATACTTGCAACTATATACACTAATATCATGTCTGCATACTGTATATCTCAAAATTCTTGTCATCGTGAGAGAACAAAACATATATAGTTAGATTGTTACTTTGTACGCGAGAAGATACAAGAAGGTTTAGTCAAGCTCATTCACATTCCCTCTTCTCAACATACATCAGAACTTTTGACCAAGCCTTTACCACCATCTTTGTTTCATTATTTCACTTCCAAGTTGGGCTATACATGTTGGGTTGTTAAGATATATCATATTCAAAAGTTAGTTAAACAGTTAGTTACGTACAAAAGTTAGTTGATAGAAATTATTCTCTTTTCAGTTGTACTACGTGGCTATATAAAGAGATGTAAACTCGACTATTCATTCAAGCTAGACAATCTACAGATTAATAATCCAATACACAATTTCTTCCTTTCTTTTCCATCTATTTCTCTGTTCTTGTTCTCGTTGTATTTCACTGTTCTTCTATTCTTGAATATCAACACTTTCCAATGCATTTTTATACTATACACACATTTCATAATACATCACATCAAACTCTCCTTCTCCCAGATACTTTCCTCAATCATCCCCAATCGCTAAACAAACATACCCTAAATTTTAGTACTAAAATATTAAATAACAATATTAGATAATACTAACAATATACACTAAGTGATAAGATATCATGAAACGATAATGTTAGTGACTTAATAATATGATAATTTTCTCTCTAACATGATCTGCAAGAAGCATAAAATTGAGAGTAGAATCATTTAAAAATCGTGGGTAAATCGTAACTAAATTCGACTATTCCCATCAAGTTCACTAAATTTTAATTATCATGTTTTTTAGAAGCAAAAGAAACAGAAAAGGAAAAAGGTAAACTATTAGGGTGTACGCACGCCTACACATTTTTCTAAAATATGGGAGTGACTGATTTTGCCTTTCTAGACTTATGAAAAAACTTGTATTCTAATTGGATAAGGAAATATTTGATTGTATGTATTACCTAGTTAATAGGATATGATATTGATATGATATGATATATTAAGACTCTTAGATTATTATCTTATTTCCTAACATAAATGATATACTTGTTATATTATTTGTATGTGTCTTATTTCCATGTTTTATAGGATTATTAGGCTGTTAGATGCCTATAAAAAGAGGGATGGACGTTCACACTTTAGATATACACAAGAGATACAAGAGAGTTGATAAAGTTTTAGTTTCATTCAAGCACAAGGAAGTTTACTGAACTGAATTTGATCCCGGATGTGACTGTATCCAGTGATTACATTCAGTTTATTGTTGTTTCTGTAGCTTGTTCAATCATAGTATTATATTACAAGTATTAGATCTACTTTAGATATGAGTTTTCATTGAGTTTCTACTGGTTGATTTAGTATTCATGTATACAAGATCAAACGGTTTTACTAGTAGAAAGTTTTGCCCTACTGGTACATCTACAAACTTGTTGGCTTGTAGATTAATTTCCACATCTTGTGTTCTATTCTTTTTATTTTATTCTACTGCATATAAATGTAGATGTGACTACATCTGCAATCACATCTACACTCTGTTCGACTTTTGGACTATCTACATTCTACAATTCTTTCAATTGGTATCAAAGCCAACACTTGACAACACTAAGTGTTGATACTGTGTGTTTGTTAGCTTGGATATTCCTAGTGTCTCCACTTTTCGTCCCCAAACCTTTGATGGTTCCAATTACTCTATTTGGAAAGTCAAAATACGGCCTACATAAAATCTATTGATAAAAAGGCCTGGCGCTCAATTCTAACAAGATAGTCACTTCAAAAACTCATTGATAAGGTGGTGACTATCTTGGAAAAGAGGAAATTGACTATGCCAATACTCTTATGAAAAGAGAATGAGTTTGAGTGTTACCTTAAGTGACAATGAATCTGATGATGAGAACAATATTTAGAAAGAAGATCATGTTCTCTCTGATTTTGTGAAAAATAAGAAATCTCTGCAGGTTAATCTGGTGGGTGTAGCTTGAGGTTTGACCTGAGATGTGATTACACCTACTCGGATCACATCAGAGATCACATCTAAATAACAATATATTTTATTCTGCCGCATGTAACTGTAAATGTGACTACATGTCTACATCTGCAGTCACATCTATACTCTGTTCAATTTTTGGAATTCTACATGCTATAATTCTTTCATAAACATTCAAATACCATAGGTAAATCATGATTTTAAATGTTAAAAGTTAACACCATATTCAAATACCATAGGTAGATCATGATTTTAAATGTTTAAAAGTTAACACCATACAAAGTCAGCCAAGGTGCAGAGGGTAAAAACATTGATGATAGAGTTTATTTATTTCAGTTTTACCTTATAATAAATCATGTTTATGTGCATAACAATAGTTTTTGCTTTTTTTCCTTTTTTGAAGGAACAATTTTCTTTAGAAAACGGGATAATTCTTTTGTTAAATTATACTACGTTGGGACCAAGTATGTCTTCCAGATCCCAAGCAAGCAGCAATTAATATAGAGCCCACCACTGCCATAGGATTTATTTACAAGATATATTTTTAATGCTTCAGAATTTAATATTTATTGACATGTTGTGATTTATATTGAAGAATTTAATTTAATAAATAAATTAAAAATAAAAATTTAAAATTTTGGAAGTAGGGGCCTAGGGGCCGACTGTAAATCCTTCCAATTAAAGATAGGGATGGCAATGGGCGGGGACGGGACTGGTATGAGACATACCATCCCCGTCCCCGAATCCCATTTCAAATACCATCCATGTACCATTCCCCATTTTGGGCATTTGGTACGGGGATGGGGAATCCCCGTGGGGATTTGGGGTCCCCGTGTTGTATTTTTTAATAAAAAAATATTTTTTTACTTAAAATAGTTAATAATTAAAATAGATAAAATATCATGAATCACTAGTTAATCTTATAATAACTCCACAATATAAAATACTTTAACAATTGAGTTAAATACAATAATTTTTGAAATACAAAATCTTGTAATTTTAAAAAACAAAAATCATTAATAAAACACATAACTTATAGGGTTTAATTTTACAATTAGTAGGTCCCAAGGGGTGTGAGGGTAAGGTTTAGAAGTGGGGGTTGAATAAACCTTACCAACTTTTCGATTTAGTCCTTTTAAGACGTTCGAGTTAATACTTCACAACTAAGTCCTTGATGGACAACTAAGTTAGTTGATCGCAGAGTTAGCCACTCAATGCACTCGACCGAATTTGTTGATAGAATAACTCGATTGTTTTGACTAAAACTTAACTCGATTGTGATATGTTTTTTGGAAGACTTAACACCCTTGAATCTTGGTTTAAGTTTATTTTAATACTTGATTATAGCACTTTGTTAATTATCGATGGACAACAAATTTATCAAATGAGATATCAAAATAACATACAATAATTAAAGTCTTTGAAATGTAAGTGACACAATAAATTTTATAGAGGTTCGAAGATGGGGTAATTCTTCTCTACCTCTCTTCTCCAACTCCCGGAGGAATCCACTAAGTATTGATCAATGTACAAAGTGGTTATCACCCGGATGCAAGTCTTGATCACACACTTGACTTGATCCTTTGGGACTCGCCCGAGATGCCTTGGTCACACACGGTGGCTTCTCGCACGACTCGAACCTTCTTCACGGGCGTGTTGCTTGCTTTGCTACTACAGCCCACTTGCTCAAGCTTCTTGGATTTGATCACGAAGCCCTCCAAAAACTTGAGACTGGTTCGACCTTGAACATTTCTACAATCCTTTGTGGAATGTAGACCCCTTGATTCTTCAAATGTTTCCTCTTCAACTGATTGAAGTCGTCTTTCCTTCACATGTGAGTGTTGGATTGATTTCCTTCGTAATGTAGGCTTGAGGATTGAACTTAATTGACTTGAGAATATTTCAGTTACAGATATTGCTTTCTTGCTTGTAATGGTTTTCTCAGGTAATCAAGTTAACCTTTTCTCAAGGTGATTCCTCAGCCTTATATAGTGTTCTTTTGAAAATTTGCCCGTTGAAGAGATAGGTTAATTTTCAAAAGACACTTGTGGTCGTTGGCTTGTCTTGTTGCGATCCTTGGAATTGACATTTTCTCGTATTGAATGAGTCTTGACTTTTCGAGTTCGACAGTGCAAAGTGCTTCCCATTGGTTTATTCCTTTTGCACGCTTCTCGGGATCGAGCACTTTAAGAAAGGATATGGGAGTATTACTTGTTTAAGTAATTTTCTTGACTTCTCGGCAACGGATCTCTTTCGATTGTCTCGACTTGCGCATTTCCTTGATTTCCCGGATGACTTCAAGTCGCCTTCCAATTATTGGATGACTCATCCGTCACATCAACTTGAGACTTGGCTATCTTGAGTTGACTTGACTGACACTTTGTTCAGCTGCATCTTCAGTCGAGTTCCTATCTTTTCTTCCTTGCTACACTCAGTTGCCTTACAGCAGAGTCTTCCTACTAGTCTCCAGTTGACTTCTTGCATGTTCAGGCATAGCTGACTTAACTCAGCTCGACCAGCCCTATCTATTACAGTGCAAATTACAGGGAAAATGGGGTGCCAACTTTCTATTCTAAGTTTTACATGGCATTCATCAAAATCTAAAAATTAATTTCCCAACGATTTCCCCCTTTTTGATGATGCCAAAACTTAAAACATGCATTCAGCAATTAAATAGCAAAGATACGTACAGACAATGTAGAATCACAGAATGTATGCATAGAATCAATCTTTTATTGATCATAGCATTCTAGTTCTTTACACAACTGTTTACAAAGTGTATCAGAGTTTAATTAGAGCTTAAGGTAATCATGCTATACTATATCTACGCAAGTATAGAAATTATACAATTTATTCAATGTACAGAAGACTTACATACAAATGCATTTACATAGTAAAATACATGAAGGGGTGGACAACAACACTTCACCTCTTTCGATGCCTCATTCTTTCCTCATCACCTGCCTTCTTCTTCGATCTTTTCTCTTCTTTCTTCTTCACCGCTTTTTTTTTTTTCTCATATGCTTTTTAAAGCCTTCATCTCTTCTTTTTCTTTCTTGCCTTTCTTCCCACAACTTGTCTTCTATTTTCTTCTTCGATTCTCTTCACATACTCAAAGATTGTTCTTGGCTACTTGTATGTTGGCTATTGATCAAGTCAGCCCAATAGATCCCTCCTTTCTTCCCCCGGATCTACGTATTCAATATTTTTGGGTAGAGGTCTAGGTCCGAAACCTCTTCCTCCACCACTACTTCTTACTCGCTCTCCGGGCGTGTATTGTCTTGGGGCCTTCTTCTTCCCGGTGAGTGACCAGCAGAGTGATCGCGCAAGAGTCTCGCCTCGTCGCCTTCTTCACATAGCTTGAGGCCTTTTTCCCAATACAAATCCTGTGCTCGGGTCATGGACATATTTTCGAAGTAGCCCTCGGACTCGAGCATTTTGAATTCATCGATCGATCTCGCCGCTCCGACGCCTACGAGATGGCATCGTTGTCTCTCACTCGCCGGAATGCCTCCATATTGTTTCAAAGATATTCATTACTCGGGCATCCATCTTTCCTTCCACCTCCTTCATCCCTCGCTTCTACTATCTTCCTCTTTTCGTACCCATGGGCATGCGTGAGTGTTGGAGAGGTAGAGTCATGGGATTTTCTTGATGATATCACCAGAACTAATCCTTGTTGAGGGTTTTTGCAATCATCGAGTCATGTCTTTCGAACCTTCCCCTCAACAAATTTTCCTTTCTTCTCTCTTCTCTGTTCCTCACTGTCTTCTCATTCACGGCTTCGCCCTTCTTCTTCTCAGCTTCAGATCTTTTTAACGTCTTTAGGTATTCCTCTTCCCCTTTTTGACATCATCAAAGGAGAGAGGAACCCCTGGAAACATGCCAGCAATCACGAAGTCCAAGCGACCGATAGCTGAGTTATGCTTAGAATCGGCTGCGGAGTATGCTGCACGGAATTCAAAGCGAGTGGCTTTTGATTCTCGCCGCCACCTTCGATTCGGGCCCGAGAGGAGGTGAATTTCTTCCCCATGTTCTCCTCTACGCGCAGAAGCTCTTTGCGATGAAATTCACGCAGCAACTCCATTTCTGTGTTATGTGTGGTATGCATTCTGTCAATATTTTCCTGCATCCTCCTTTTCATGTCAGCATTATCAGCCCTCCAGACTAGCATTTTATTGAACAGTGTTCTGAAGTATCGAACTTGTTCCACGCGCATTGTCTGCCGTTGTTGCCACCATTCCCGGATCGACAATTATTCCACACAGACGGCAATGATTGGCGTCTCGATTATCCGATCTCATGTCCAGTGAGGCCTGGTGCCTTTCCATCTTCTCTATCTCCACAAATATGTCCTTAAAACTTCTCGAACCTCATTTGTCACTGTCTCACCGCGTGCCAAGCACTTGATGTCAAAGTCGAAATCTTTGGGACGATGGTGTCCGTTGGAATCACGGGATCAGTCTATGGAAACGTTTGATCCGTGGGCTGATTCTTCAAGAAGATCGGGCAGGACTCAGGAGAGAAAGGAACGATTCTTCGAATGGATCATCACGGACAACGGGAATATGTTCAATGGTAACTCGTGCCCGTGATGTGCCGGATTGCGTCGATTCGCTGCAGCTTGGGTAGCTGCGCTTGATTGGTAATGTTTGTTTGTGGGTCGTTGGGTTATTGACCCGGTGGCCGAGCCTCAATTGTCTCAGCAACTTAAATCGGTCTCAGTGATTTTTCCATGTGAGTCGGGTGGTCCTCTACCAGATCAAGTAGCATCATCGGACGATGATGAGATTTGCATGGGTGGCTCATCATCAAAAGTAAAGGTTTGGCGAGTAGCTTTAAGGTCGGACTTACTCATGCTTGGGAGAACATCCTCACCGAGTCTTTTGGATCGACAATGGGGATGACTCGGCTTTGTCTTCACCTTCGATCCCTGAATGGTTACATCGGGATTGTCTTGGGAATCGTGAAGAGCACTTATCTCCTTTCGATGGATGGATCGGTGATAGTAGGAGGGATGTTATGTGCTTCCGTCTCTTTACCCAGGAAGTCTCAACCTCCCGTTGGCCTTCATTATCTCCCGCAATCTCAACTACGGCGAGGCCTTGGACAATCCCTTCGACGATTCAATCGCTTAGGGTCTTTGAGGTGGCATCCACTAGAGTCTCAACTCCATGGATTGCACTTTCATTGCCCAAAGTGTTAACTCCCGGGCGAGTTCCATCTCGTGCCTCTACCGCATCGCTAGCGGCGTCATTGGCCTTCAAAGCGGTTGGCACTTGGTGAGACAGACTCAACTGTCTCGAGCCTCTTGATGACAACTTGCTTTGTGTATCCATTTGTTTTTCTTTCTCCACTTCGCCTCCAAGATTCATTGTGGAGTCATTGCAAAGATCCTCCGTCTTCTTTTTGTGGAGGAGTTTCCCCTCAAGACACCACCGGTGAGTGACTTGATTGGGGTCACTCATCTCCGGACTCGGTTGTTCCCTTTGAGTGTTCGGCCAGTTGGGGCAGATGGTAAGACACCTTCATCAGGGGTTGGCTCGACTTGGGTTCCCAAGTTCCCAGTTTCATTGCCAATTCCCCTAACACCTTCTTTCCGAGTGAGTGGGAAGTGGTGGCAAGAACAACGGTTGCAATTGGCCGCACCACTCCAATAGGATCAATCTCCACTGTGTGATTTGGAAGATTCCCAGGGCCTTCCATGAGATGTTGCTCATTTAGGATCCTGGATTCCCGCATGGCTTGCTGCATCTCCAATTCTTCAGTAGTAGCAGCAGGGTCCAGATCCTCATCGCTCTCTGACAACATATCAAGGTGTGGATGAGTTTGATCGATGGGTTCTGTTAGAGGGCGAATCACAAGCTTTCTCACAAGCTTGACTTCCTCGCGATCTCGCTTCTCCTTGTCTTTGAAGATGCAAGATATACGTAGTTTTCTTCATCGATTGCTTGGACCACAGTGGTCAATCCGAGAAAATTCAACAGCTTCTTCTTCTTCTTCAATAAACTCAGGTCTTTGGAACTGTTCCCTGGATCGACTCAGCTTTCACTTCCTCCATTCTCGCAGACGATTTTGGATGTTTGGATATGGTGGGGATAGGATCATCATGTTATCATCTTCTTCATCATTATCTCCTTGTTGTCCCTCGTTCTCGGGGATTGAAGGTAGCAAACTTTGGTGCTCGACACCTCAAGGCGTATCTTGCGGGGGATATAACCTGTCAATAGGAGAGTTTGCTTTCTCACCTACTTCTTGTGTCTCAAATTTATTCGACTACGATTGTGTCTTCAATTTGCCTCGTTGATCGGGCAGCAGACTTCGGGTCATTGTTTCATCAATAATTTCGGGAGACTCTACTTCTCAGTTGTCTCCGCTGATCTGCTCCGGTGAGTGGCGGACTCGGCTATTTTCTCAAGCTCGATCGCTTGAAAAGTTTTTTCCTTTTGGTCCTTACGAGCAATTTAGTTCGGATGCAGTTTCCTCCGAGTCCTGGGCGGCGGGGCGTGCTATTGTCTTTTTCGAGGAGCGGCTTTTCAGGCTTGTCGAGTCCTCCTTTTCTTGACAACCGGAGAAGGTATTTGAGGTTCTTCTCCTTTGCATTGCGGGCAGGTGCATCTTTTGTTTTCTTTTTCTTTGTTGCGGGGCAATGATCTTCTTTCTTTGCAGGCTGGGGCTTTTCTTCTGGGGGGAGGAGGAGACAGTTGTTTCTTCAGGGCCAGCTGATTCCCCCTCACTCGTATCAGCCCTCTTGGCGTATGCTCTCTTCTGTGCTCCGGAAAGGTTCGATCGGAACATTTTCTTGTTTACATGGAACGCCTTTCCATGTCGAAGAGGGACTCCCTTCACTTCCATCATCCGGCCAATCACCAGGCCATATCCCAAAGATCCTCCAAACGAACCATCCTTCTTGAAGGATTTATTCCCAATATTCTGGCAGAGTCTGCTGTATACAAACTCAGACCAGTTCACCTTTTTCTCCTCCATGATCGCAGCCATTACGATCAACTTGGTTTTGGACAGCTGATTAAAGCTTCCAAACTTGATATCTATGCATTTGGCAACAATGTCTAACAGCTTGTGGTAATCCTCCTTCAGCAGCTTCTTATCAGCTGTGTAGACAACCTTTGCAGCAAAGTCAGGTTTGGCTACTTCCTGCCATGCAGCAGCCAGGTTAACATCAGCTTCATAAACCTCCGGCACTCTTCCGCCGGAAAGCGAGCAGTGTTCGCGGATCCTGGCGTAATGGTGAAATCTTTCCCATGAACAGAGGACTTGATGCCCTCATCGTGAACTTCAGCGTTCACATAGAACTGTGCGACCTCCTCCACGTAGGTCATCTGAAACTCCATCAACAAAAAGGGTTTCAGTCCTGATTTCTCCAACTTTTCTGCTATCTTCGTCACAAGGGTTTCGTCTGACCCTTGTTTGATCATGCCCTCGAAATCCACAGTAGATCCCGTGTGGATTTGCTTTCCCAACTTGACGAAGTAAATGCGTAGATGCCATTTCTCGAAGATTTACCGAATGAAACTTTGAAAAATAAGCTTTGAAGATTTGTAGGGTTTTGAGAGTAAAAATTCTTTCTTTGCTCTTGAGAGAGATGAACAGTTTTGGTAAAGTGAGAGAAAATCAGACGAAATGTATATGTATGGGTTATGAAAGGACGTGCGGGTGGTTTTTGAAATTTGATCAAGATCAACAGCTCAGATTTTGCACACCGATTAACATTTAATTTCTTGCATTTAATGCGGCAGCATTTATATCCAATCATAAGCTTGGTGTTCAGCTTTTGATTGTACACATCATAATTCTGACGACGTCATTCTTATAAACATTCCGCTTAGTAAAAAATGATGCGTTTTTGTCATTTTGCTCATAAATGTTTACTTACTCCTTACTGATTTAACTCTTCTCTTTTTGCACATAGGCACTCATTTTCCTAACTCGATGGTGATTCTCCGATCTGGTGATTCACTTAGTTGATTTAGGAGTTCAAACTCTTTTTCATCTTTTCATGTTCGATCTCTTTTCTTTGAGTCTTCCGAGTGTCGATTCGGCTCAAATTCATGTTTGAGTTCTTCAAATCTTGATTCACATAATGGTTTTGTGAATATATCAGCCTAACCGCTTATCGGTTGAGACATATTCCAAGGTGATGTCCTTCTTCTCTACATGATCTCTTATGAAGTGATATCGACATCAATGTGCTTTGTTCTTGAGTGCAAAGACAAGATTCTCGAGTGATTGCAATAAAGACTTGTATTGTCACACATAATTGGAATTTCCTTTTCTTCAACTTCATAGTCTCTCGATTCTTTGTCTCATCCATAAGACTTGTGCACAATAGGCGCCATGACTATGTATTCTTTCCGTGTGGAGGTGGCTATTGAATTTTGCTTCTTGCTAAACCAGAAATTAGCCTATTTCCAAGCATTTGACAAGTACGAGGTGTTTTTCACAATGTACATCCAAAGATAGTCGAGTCGTGTAACCAATTAGCTTGAATCCACCTTCCTTAGGATACCATAATGTCACGGGCCTAGCCATTTCGGCCACCACACGATGCCCGCGGCGGCCCGATCCACCGGGGCCGCCTATCCCACAAGACAACCATTTGGTTTCGCCGCGCTTGGGCTCATCAGAATGCGGCTCCGAGATCCACCGGTTTGGGTAGGGATGGCCAATTCCCTTCTTCACCGTCAAGTCCACGACTAGCGACAAGCTCCCGAACTTAACAGGGTAGGCTCGCTGAACATCCGAAGGGTCATGTACACGTACCCACAAACCAACCCGAAGCCACATACGGTCATTCACAAAGACAATCCACGGAGTTATAGCGAAAGACACCCCAATGTCACGGGCGTGACATCCTCCCCCCACCCAAGATGGTGTACGCCCGTACACGGTCTACTCCACCGAAGTGCATCAACGGCGCCCCCTTGGCAGCCCACACGTGTGCCCCTCGCACACCAATCGCACTCGGAGACCGAGAGGATTCTCCCGGATGATCGCCACCCAACATGTTCCGCTCTCCCGCCTACTCCACCACCCTCTTGGTAAGAGCGCTTGGCGCAACCACTTTAATACAAATGTCGGGACGGCTCGATACCACTTGTCACGGGCCTAGCCATTTCGGCCACCACACGATGCCGTGGCGCCGGCCCACCCGGGGCGGCTATCCCACAAGACAACCCCTGGTTTCGCCTCGCTTAGGCTCATCAGAATGCGGCTCCAAAGATCTCACCGGGCCATTTGGGTAGGGATGGCCAATTCCCTTCTTCACCGTCAAGTCACGACTAGCGACAAGCTCCCGAACTTAATAGGGTAGCTCTTTTGAACATCAGAAGGGTCATGTACACGTACCCACAAACCGCCCGATCGAAGCCACATACGGTCATTCACAACACAATCCACCAAAAGAGTTATAGCGAAAGACACCCCAATATCACGGGCGTGACAATAAGCCAACTTCTTGGCTTCCTTTAAAATATCTCAAGATTCTTTTTGCGATCATGTGGCTTTCTTTTGGAGCGATTGAAATCTTGCACATACACCTACATCAAAGGTGATGTCCGCCCGCTGCTTTGTGAGATAGAGCAATGATCCAATAAGTGCTCAGTATCTTGTTTGATCCTTGAGCTTGCCATATGTATCCATATCCATTTTGATCGATGTATTCATTGGTATTTTCACAGAAGACTTCTCTTCCATACCAAATTTCTTCATTAAATCTCTCTGGTGTATTTTGTCCGACTTATGAAGGTTCCATCCTTCATTGTTTTACTTGGAGTCCAAGGAAGAATGTCAACTCTCCCATCATGCTCATTTCAAATTTGCTTTGCATGAGATTTGAGAATTTATCACATGACTCTTTGTTTGTGGATCCAAATATGATGTCATCCACATATATTTGAACAAGCAGTATACTCTTCCCATCTTGAATTCTGAAGAGGGTTCTATCCACTTTGCCTTTTGTGAATCCGTTCTCAGTCAGGAATTGTGATAATGTATCATACCATGCTCTTGGTGCCTGTCTTCTGCTCAAATCCTGGAGGTTGTTCAACATACACTTCTTCCTCCAATAACCCATTAAGGAATGCACTCTTTACATCCATTTGATATACAATGAAGTTCTTGTGAGCAACATAGGCAAGAAACATTCTCATGGCTTCCAATCTTGCCACTAGAGCAAAAGTTTCATCAAAATCTATTCCTTCTTCTTGGCAATACCCTTTGGATACCAATCTTGCTTTGTTTCTTACGACTGATCCTTCCTTATTCATCTTGTTTCGAACACCCATTTAGTGCCAATAACATTTTGATGGGTAGGTCTTTGAACCAATTCTCACACTTTGTTTCTTTCAACTCGATTGACTCTTCTTGCATGGCTTGAATCAATGTGTGTCATCCAATGCTTGTGACACATCTTTTGGCTCTATTTGTGAGATAAAACAAGTGAACATAGCTTCTTGTTGAATTCTGGATCCGGTTTTCACCTTCTCTTACATCTCCAATGATTAGTTACGGTGGATGATCTCTCACCACCTTACATCAGGTTCGAGTAAGTTAGTGGATTCGATCATCTTTGTTTGTGTTATTTTGATCGACTCTCTCATCATCACTTTTGCATATTTCAATTGTCTTTGAGACTCAACTATCTCATCTTCATCCGGGTTTATAATTCCACTTGACTTCAACATATGGACTCTTCTACATGGTAGTGTCGATTCGACTTTATCACGGTGACTCTTCAATGTCTTCTCCATTTACATTGGGCTCATCAAACACCACATGGATGGATTCTTCTGTAACCATTGTCCTCTTGTTGAGCACTCTGTAGACTTTGCTTTCAAATTTGAGTATCCCAAAAAGATACCTTCATCGCCTTTAGTAGTTTTCGCAAGGTTTCTTTTCTTCTTACACATGAAAATTGTCCATGTGTATCTTGAGTAGTCATCTACTACCACCAAGGTGTATTTCTTTCCACTTATGCTATTTGGTTTAACGGGACCAAATAGAACCATATGTAGGTGTAATATTCTTGTTGAAGATGGACATGTCTTTTCTTTGAATGATGATTTGATTTGCTTTCCCATCTCGCATGCATCACATACACTCTCCTTCTTGTATACTGAGTCTGGAAGTCCTTCTACAAGATTACTTCTTGCAAGTTTGTTAATAGTTTTGAAATTCGGGTGACTCAGAACCTTCTTGTGCCCAGCCCAACTTGATTCGGTTGTGCTCTTTTGCTAGTAGACAGTGTTTGGTGTTGCGATTGACCAATCCACCACATACATGTTCTTTTGTCCGCATCCTTGTAGCACTACTTTATTAGATTGATGTTCTTGATTTGGCACACTCCCATATTGAATCCAACATTATAGCCCTTGTCACGAGTTGACTTATGCTTAGTAAGTTGAAATTGAGGCCTTCAACATATGCAACATCCGTAATTTCTAATCCATTTTTCTTGATGGATCCAATGCCTCTTATTTCTCCTGGAGCTTCATTCCCTCCTAATATGACTTTTGCACCTCTAACTTCCTTAAATTTTGACAGATTTTTCTTGTTTCTGTCATGTGTCCGGAATGTGACCACTATCCATGTACCAGTTCCTTGGCACTCGGTTTATTCGCTTGAACCCGCAATCAAGGAAATTAGGTTTTAGGTACCCATACTTATCCGGGTCCGAGGGATTAGTATTGTAAGATGATCCAACTAACCTATAGTCAAATGATTTGACTCAAGAGGTTGCCATCTATCGAGTGTCATAATCATAATTAATTTTGGCAAATTGCTTGGGGTTTAGGTTCATACAAATTGTCTCTTTTGTCGTATGCCTGTGCATGTGTTTTAGCAATTGCCTTCCTTGGGTAGTTGTGATACCTGCGTGCGTAGTGTTTGGGTGCATATGTGTCCGAGGATAGCTCTTTTGCCTTTGGAATGGCCTTTTTACCGAGTTTTAGGCCTTTGCCATCTGGCATGTATTCCATAGGTCTTTTTGATAGTTCACATTGTGCCAA
Organism: Rehmannia glutinosa; assembly: GCA_016081115.2. Classification (NCBI taxonomy): domain Eukaryota; kingdom Viridiplantae; phylum Streptophyta; class Magnoliopsida; order Lamiales; family Orobanchaceae; genus Rehmannia; species Rehmannia glutinosa. Next base: position 82,601 of record JABTTQ020002099.1, read on the forward strand.
TCAGCTTGGCTTCGATAATTTCTACCGTTCCCATCATATATGTTCTTTTTATGGAATTTCTGGGGGTTTTGGTAGCTCTGTTTCTTCTTTACATAGTACTTTCTGTTTGGAGTTTGTTGAGGAACTCTGGATTTCTTCTCATCCTTTCGCCCTTTCAAAGATACTCACCGGGTCATTTTCCTTTTCCTTTATAACCAAGGTCGGTTTGGTTGTGATTGTGCTTTGGAATGAATGTGTGTGCACCATTTGGAGTTTTGGATTTTTGATATGCTTCATTGCTTGAAGATCTTTTTTTCCAAAATCACTTTGGGAGCTTGACTTAGCATAGAGGAATTAAATCCTAAGTCTGTCTTATCTCCACATTCTCTTTGGCTCATAATAAGATCATCCAAAGATTTAGATGCCTTAGTGAATGAGGCAATCACATTTTTGAGGTCATTTTCCCTTTTTTTTATAGCAGCTATCTCTGCTATTAACTTAGCATTTTCGGCCTTTATTTCTTTATTCTCATCGCCTATGTGACTCAGTACTCGGACTCCTTAGTCATTTTTGTGAGTTTTGGCTTTGAGCATTTGTTTTCCTCATTTAGCGAGTGTGTGTGAGGTTTTAATGTGCTCAAAGTCTTTCATCATTTTGCCTAATGAATCATAAAGATTAGTAGGTGATGAGGTGCGTGTGTCACGTCACTATCACTAGTGTCCGAGTGAGATGAGTTAGAGTGTACCTCATCTTCTCGGTCGGAGTTGGTCTTGTTCTTTGGCCATTAAACATATCAAGGTTTCTTCTTTGAGTCACTTGAGTAGTCGATTCACTACTCTCGAGTCTGCTTTGTGTCTTTGACTTGGCTATCTCGTAGTCTCTGCAGCCTAACATTGCCTTTTTCTTCTCTTGTCTTTTCTCTCAAGACTTTTCTTTCCTCTTCATTCTGTATTTGTTGACTACGAGGATATGGGCAATCAATGGCATAGTGACCGGGTTGCTGCATAGTTCAAGATAGATTTTCAACCTTTTGATCGATTCTTTACATCCTTGGATTGTCACTCTTTGATACTCAACCTTTTGATGCTCTGTTCTTTTGGGTGGCCTATCTTCCCTTGAGTTGGAGCCGAGTGTCTTCGGAGGATTCACCTTTGCCTCTTTTGTAATTCTTGTTGAAGAATTTGTTAAACCTTTTAACCATCGGGCAATCTCTCTTGGTCAATGACTTCCTTGACCTCGGCTCTTTTACCATTCTTAACTATTAGAGCAGTTGTTTTGGGCACAACTGTCTCCTCTAGGTCTTTTCTTCTCAGCTCAAATTCGTAGGCTTTGAGATCTGAGAATAGCTCATGGTTGGATGTTTTTGATAGGTCCATGGAGTGTCTCAGGGCCATGACTTTTGTTTCCCATTCACCGGGAGACTTCTTAGAATCTCCATACACATTTCTTACGTGTATATTCTTTTCCAAGTCGAGATAGCTCATTGGTAATTTCGTGAACCGAGCATCCAGTTGATCGGTTTCTCCTGCAAGCATCTTAAAATTTTCAAATTTTTGTATTGCAACATATAGTTTATTTTCCTTGATTTGCTCAGAGCCTTCACAAATCAGGGTTAGCTTATCCCAAATTTCTTTTACAGTCTTGCACGATTTGACTTTGTTGAACATGACTTTGTCCAGAGTTTTGTAAAGAATGTCATTGGCCATGTTTTCCAAGTTGTATCTTTTTCTGTCATCATTTGTCCATTCAGCTCTTGGTTTTTCAACCATAGCTAGTCTGGGAGCAACATCCTATTCTCCTTGGTGCAGCAGTAATCTCCTCTTAAAGTTTGTGTTTACTTTTAAAATTTGCAGTGGCCCATCTTCTATTACTATCCACATTTCATCGTGTAATCTTTGATAGATGAGCTCGCATACGAATTTTCCAATCATCAAATTCCTCAATTGTGAACATAGGGATGCGTATCAAATTTGCTTCCATGATAATAACTTTTCTTGGATAAAAGAGTTTTGAAAGATCAAGTGCTAAAGCAAGCTTTGAGAGATTGGAGATCTAGTTCAAGTAACGGTGCGGAAGGGAAGGCTCAATGAACCAACCGCTCCGATACCACTTGTAGGTCCCAAGGGGTGTGAGGGTAAGGTTTAGAAGGGGGTTGAATAAACCTTACCAACTTTTCGATTTAGTCCTTTTAAGACGTTGAGTTAATACTTCACGGCTAAGTCCTTGATGGACGGCTAAGTTAGTTGATCACAGAGTTAGCCACTCCAGCAGACTCAACCGAGTTGTTGATAGAATAACTCAATTTGTTTTGACTAAAACTTAACTCGATTGTGATATGTTTTTATTGGAAGACTTAACACCCTTGAATCTTGGTTTAAGTTTGTTTTAATACTTGATTATAGCACTTTGTTAATTATCGGATGGACAGACAAATTTATCAAGTAGATATCAAAATAACATGCGATAATTAAAGTCTTTGAAATGTAAGTGACACAATAAATTTTATAGAGGTTCGAAGATGGGGTAATTCTTCTACTCCTCTCTTCTCCAACTCCTGGAGGAATCCACTAAGTATTGATCAATGTACAAAGTGGTTATCAGTCCAGATGCAAGTCTTGATCACACAGCTGACTTGATCCTTTGGGACTCGGCCCGGAGATGCCTTGGTCACACAGTGGCTTCTCGACGACCGAGCTTCTTCACAGGGCGGTGCACTTTGCGCTACAGCCCATTTGGCTCAAGCTTCTTGGATTTGATCACGAAGTCCTCCAAAAACTTGAGACTAGTTCGACCTTGAACCTTTCTACAATCCTTTGTGGAATGTAGACCCCTTGATTCTTCAAATGTTTCCTCTTCAACTGATTGAAGTCGTCTTTCCTTCACATGTGAGTGTTGGATTGATTTCCTTCGTAATGTAGGCTTGAGGATTGAGCTTAATTGACTTGAGAATATTTCAGGTTACAGATATTGCTTTCTTGCTTGTAATGGTTTTCTCAGGTAATGAAGGTAACCTTTTCTCAAGGTGATTCCTCAGCCTTATATAGTGTTCTTTTGAAAATTTGCCCGTTGAAGAGATAGGTTAATTTTCAAAAGACACTTGTGGTCGTTGGCTTGTCTTATTGCAGTCCTTGGAATTGACATTTCCTCGTATTGAATGAGTCTTCAGCTTTTCAGAGTTCTGACACAGGTGCAGTGCTTCCCATTGGTTTATTCCTTTTGCACGCCTCTGGGACTGAGCACTTTAAGAAAGACAGTATGGGAGTATTACTTGTTTAAGTAATTTTCTTGACTTCTGTGCAACGGATCTCTTTCAGTTGTCTCGACTTGACTGCATTTTCTTGATTTCCCCAGATGACTTCGAGTCAGCTTTCAATTATTGGATGACTCATCTGTCACATCAACTTGAGACTTGGCTATCTTGAGTTGACTTGATTGACACTTTGTTCAGCTGCATCTTCAGTCGAGTTTGTAATACCCGAGTCTCTTACTACTCACCTGGCCAATATAGTTAATGTATTACGTGTTGATTATGTGTTGATTGCATAATCTGATTATTTTATACCGCATGACTAGTTCTATGATTTTGGAACTCACTTATAGTGATTAGCCGTCGAATTATTAGATGTTAGCTATTAAGTTACACGTGGTAAATTTAGGAATGAAAAGTGGCAAAAATATTTGTATCAGGAAACCAAAAATGCAAACAAATCGATTGAATTGATTAATATGATATATGATCGAGAGCCAGATATATAGTGAGATGATATTATTTGAGAGTAATATTTTTATTATAATAATAATAGTAATAGTAGTAGTAGAAATACCATATAATAACAATACTATTATTAATAATTATGATAATAATAAAGAATATATATTATATTTCATATATATCTAATATATGTGTGTGCTGTAACATATATATAGATGACACATGAAAACCACTCTCATAATATATATATATATATATATGTTTATATATAACCACACACGTATCTATTTACATGAAACATGTGTATACGTAAAGATAAAGTTAGCTATATGCTACTCATACATTAATTTAATATAAGCCTTATCTAGCATAATAAATTAAGGAAAATCCACCACCGCCTTGATGTACTAGCTTAACGAGTAAGTTTATATACACGTATATGTATTTGTCGTCAATCAATTTGGAAAACTACTACAGCTCGCGGCTAATCGTCCTTGTAACTCAAGTTTTCAGGTGACCTATTATTTCATCACTGGAATTAAGTAGTTCTTGCTTTATCCTAGCTTAATTCAAAGGTTTAGAATTAGGGACTATGATTATATTGTGTTAATAGGGTTTTAGGTGATGGATGGTGGAAGAATAGTTCTATAGTTGATGAATTTTAGATTTTTCTGCCATTTAAAATTAGGTCTTTGGAGCCTTGCAGCAAGTATGGATTTGTTACTTCTATGAGATCATAATAATTTATGTGTTTCTAATTTATGTATATACAGATAATATGATAGGGATAAGGTTATGAGGTGTTCATTAGAGATGGTGTTTCTACTTATTAACGAATTATAAATTATGCTCTTAGCCATATAAAGAAGTGTTGATAGTAGATAAAGCATGACGATTGTAATCGTCCTAATAATTTGAATTATGTTTAGTGGTTTAGATAAGTCACAAGATTAAAAATATGATGATTTACTAAATTTAATCTAAGATTTAAGGTTCTTTATGAAATTTGGTATAGTATACTTGTTAATTTGAAAATGAAGATTAATACCTTACATTGTTTTTACAGGTTGTGAGATATCTAATGTTAGAAAGGAAAAACCGTATTAATACTTAGTATCATATCCAATTATCAAAGGTAAGTAAAAATTCATTTGCAACTGTAATGCATGAACATAGTATTGTTTGTATTGATTGTGTTATATATGGCTGTGGTATCTTGTGGAATATACGTGGACATTATATGTTGCATAATTGGCTTGTATGATGTTGTAATATGGTGTTTGGTGAGCCATTGAACATGTCATTCACAGCATTTGCATGTGCATGCATATTACAAGAGGATGTTTGCATGCACGAAAATATTTTCTGGAAGAAAATAGATGTTTGGTGACCACTGCTAGGGCACCGAGGCATGTTGGGCATGCTTATGATATATATATTTAGGTATAGCAAGTGGGATAGTTTCTGGTGAACACAAAGCTAGATAGGAGATGGGCTCTTGGTGGGTCACGGAGGATGGTCCATTTGTGAGTACTATGTATGTATGGCATCGCGAGGTGGGATACTTCTTGGCGGACACAAGGGACGCAAGTAGGGGACCCTTGGCTGGGCCGCGGGAGGATGGTTCACACGTAGATCCATACTGATATTATTGGCCATTTGATTATTACTGTGTGCAGAGCTCTTTTCCGGTGCATAGTAGTTGGGTCAAGGGCCCAAATAAAAGAAAATAATTTTGAATAAAGTATTTTGATTCATGGATTTGACATACTAGCATTACACGTTGGAAAAACGTCATTATTCTTTGGACATGCATGATTTTTACTTGCTGAGCTTTAGCTCATGTAGTTCATGCATTGCAGGTGAGCATAGGAATGTCTGAGCTTTTGGGCTTACTGTGCAGTGGTGGAGTTCCTTCAGGTTTTGCAGATCATGGATATGGATGACGACCTGTTGGGCTATGTTGATGGGTCACTTTCTCTTTTTGGTCCTGTATTATATTTTGGTTTAGGGTTGTACGCTCTTTTGAAAACTCTTATGTAAATATGTACATGTAAATAACTGGGTGATGTGGGTTATGTGTTTGGTCAGATGGGTGTCTGTTGTGTTTAATAACAGGGTTTGTTACCTCTTGTGGATATGGGTTGTCATTTTCTTACAAGTAAAGTGATCTTGCTTGTTTGTTGTTAAAATGTCACGGGGAGAGAAAAAAATGTACAGGTGTATAGGGTTTACACTATCAAATTTCACTTCTCATATTGCTTAGTATTGTAGTAGTAGGGGTGGGCGTCACAGAGTTCCTGTCTTTTCTTCCTTGCTACACTCAGTGCGCCTTCAGTGAGTCTTCCTACTAGTCTCGTTGACTTCTTTGCATGTTCAGCATTGTCGACTTAACTCAGCTCGACCAGCCCTATCTATTACAGTGAAAATTACAGGGAAAATGGGGTGCCAACTTTCTATTCTAAGTTTTACATGGCATTCATCAAAATCTAAAAATTAATTTCCCAACACAATTTAATAAATTAAAAAATATAAACATAATTAATAATTATAATATATATGCATATATATATATATATACCGGTGAACGGGGACGGGGATGGGGAATCCCCGTTTCATCTAATCGGGGGCGGGAATGGGGACGGGGATGAGACGAGGGATAAAAATACCATCCCCGTCCCATCCCCAGTTCCAGAAAAGTGGGGAATCCCCATTCCCGCTACCATCCTCGAATTAATCGGGGATTCCCCGTCCCACTTTATTCGGGTACCAACGGAGATGGTTCCCCGCGGGAATTTTGCCATTCCTAATTAAGGAGGTATCTCTGTGGGGAACGCATTTTCGATTCTCTAAAATGATTTATTGATTTTCAATATTTTTCAATAAATAAAAGTTAGCTATAATATTTTTAACCTCAGATTTTTGGAGAATAGAGGGAACATTTTTTTTTTCTTTTTTTTCCGTGCAATTCTGGGAGGAGAAGGGTGATTGGAATCCACGCTTTGGTTTGAATTTGGGAGTCTTAACCACTCGACCACTATCTGATTTCCAGATCGATTACTATCCAATTTTCAGATGACATATTTTTTACCGGTATTGATACTTTTGTTATTTCATTATTATTAAAGAATATACATTTGAAATTGCCCTAGTTCGTTGACTACGGGATGATAAAAATTCAGTATTTTATATGTACAAGTTAGAGATGACAATGGTTTTGGAACCGGCGGTTCCAGACCAAGAACCGGAATCGTTGCCTCACAGTTACAATTCCAAAATCGGAACTGACGGTTCTGATTCTAATTAAAACTCGGTTCCTTCACGGTTCTGGTTCCGATTTTAACCGGGATCGTTTGTTTATCTTTTGATAATTTTTTATTTTTTTAAATGGTTGATCAATTTCAGTTATAATAAAAGGAAAAGAAAAAGAAAAAGAAAAAGATTTTGACTTAATATTCAATTAAGTTTTTTAAACTGTATATATATATATATACACTATTGGAGTATAGAGGAATAAAAGTTCACGTAGTTCGCTTACAATATTTTGTTTAAAACGTGTCTTACGTAGCTACAGATATAAAACATCATAATCAATATTTAACATATCTTCGAGCATATTTTTATCCAAAAAAATAAAATTCGTCAGTTTTAACCTCAAACCCGGCGGTTTTACCCGCTGGTTCCACCATGGTTCCATCGTTGGTTCCATATTTTTGGGAACAAACAACCGGAATCAAAACTGGATCGGATTTTGGAAACGTTGACCGGTCAACAGTTCCAGAACCGTTGACCATGATTCTGGTTTCAGTTTAGAACCCAATTTTAGTTCTATTTAACCACACCTAGTACGAGTGTGTTAAGAGTATTTATTAAAAAGTTACAGTAAAAAGAAACACGGAAACTATTAATGTATAGCATCAAAGACCTATAGATAAAGTACAAACATAAAAGAATTGTTCAGAAACAAAATTACGCTTATTTTGATGTTGTCGGGAGTAAAATCATAATTATATTTATTTAATTTAATTATGTCATTATATAAATATTTACCCATGAATATTAAGTATTAGATCCGAATATTATCAATTGGCCCAAACCAATATTGAGCAGTCCATGAGATTCGGTTCATTATTTACGGCTCATGAGATCTACTACCGCCCAAGCGACCCATTTTATTACAATAAGGTCATGTGGTCTATCATCCCATGTATATAAAAGGTCCATCCATGTTCATTTGTAAGAAAGTTCAATTAATTACTCTGCTACAGATGCTGACTTGACCGTCAACTAGATGTGGCAATGGGTTGGGTCGGCCAGCTCGACCCAAGCCCATCGGGCTTTCAAGATTTTTCATGTCGAGTCATGCCGCAGAAATTGGTGGGGTCGTGGAAATGCTTGGCCCAACCCAACCCATATATGAAATGCATGTACAAATATTTTCATGTCGGGCCAAATATGTCTGACTTTTTTTGGGCCTGATAAACTACGACCCAACCCAAACCAAACTTTGGCCCGGGCTGAATTTTGCTACCTCTAGCATCAGCTAACCCTATAATGTGTAGGGGTGTCAATTAAGGTTGAGTCCAGGTCCACGAGTCTGGGTTTGTCGGTTCGCGGGTCAGAATAAACCAACCCTAACACGATCCATTTAATTATTCGTGTCAGAATTTTCAACCCGGGCCCGACCTATTTATTTCACAGGTAACCCAGACCAACCTGTTTAACCCGTTTAATAAAATTATTTTTATGTACATTCAATAGTTTTATCTGGATAAATTTAGATTTTTTAAAACAACTAGATATTCTATTCAATCAATAGAAAAATATAACAATTCACAACATAAAAAATAACATAATTGCATAAATAACATAATATACTAACCATATTTCGAGGACAATATACAAAAAAAATTACAAAATAATAACAACATACATAATTTAGGAGGTTTTAGCATATGAGTTTTTAAAAACATGTTTTGCTTTTTGTTTTTCCTATAATTGGTTATTTACTTAGTTTTATTTTAAATTCACAAACGGGTTAGATGGGTTAAATGGGTAGTAGGTTGACCGGAATCCGACCTGTTTAATTGGCATGTTATTCGGGTTCGACCCGATTTCGATCCGGACCCATGAAGCCAGGACTCATACCTATTAATTTCGTGTCGGGTTTGCGTGTCGGGTCTGAAATTGACACCCCTAGTTATGTGTGTTGCAGGCTAGTTCACATCTGAAGATTTCATCAGTTCTAGAGAAAAAATTGGACTGATTAATCAGATTCATTGACTTAAAATATTTTGCACTTTTGAGCCGCATCACATATTATGTTTAATTAATCGAGTTTGTACCTATTTGAACTGATATATTACCAAATACCCTAATTTCAGTTTTATTTTTTATTTTTTCCCAAACATTACCAACTTCGAATTTTAACTCACTTTCACTGCTACTAGTAAGGTGCACGTGCGTTGCACGTGAATCCTACGACTTTTCCAATTTTAATAAAAAATTGTTATTAATATGATATAATATAATTATATTATAAATATATTGTGCATATTGTATAATATTGCGATTTGACTTGAAATGTGCCATATTAAATATAGAGAGATCTCATATATTGAAATAAATCGTCATAGATTATATCCAATATGTAAAGAACCCTCACATTGTGTAGCATATAGTTCATTTTATTAGTCATGTATACCTCTTGAAGAAATAAAAATAAGACATAGACTCGTTCCAAAATTTCATCTTAATGAAATTGTCATAAAGCTTAACCAAACGGAGAAATTTTTATATAAGATGCATGTAAAGAACTCTAACAATGTGTAACCATAATCCGTTTTATTAGTATCAATTGTACCTCTTTACTATTAACAAAGAAAAGCAAAACATGAGGGCATTTCAATGCCAAAATATTATGCCTCGCACTAATTTTAGAATTTTTTTCATTAAATAATCAAAACGCTCATGATTGCCTCTGGAAATCACATGACAAATAACTTAAATATGCTTCAGCATTAAAAATATATTCTTTCAAGTTATTGTTGTTCCTGAGGTTTGAATTGCGATGGGTCCATGAAACCATTAGAAAGTACACATAGTCCAAAAAAATGTTGCATGCACGCAAGGGCGTCCCCTTGCTCCCCTTCCCCCAAATTTTGAAAAATCTAATTATATATTATATGTATATTTTCTTTTTAAATATTAATTTTTGCACTAAAATATGCATTTTTTTAGTAATTTAGCCCCTCAAAATTAATTAGCTCCCAAAAAATTTAATGTATATCTTTATCCCTGCATGCACATATTGAAGTTGCATCCAACTCTCTCTTGCTTTATTTGGTAACTGTCATTGTCTTTCTCTCATTCGAATTCGATATATAATTTCTTTAGACACTTGTTCTTGATACTTTGAAAAGTGTCTTTATCATCAATTGAAATATGGACTTCACTAAAATTTTGGTTATCTGCCATTTACTTCTTTTTTATCATCATTTTTCCCATTTCACAAGCATTTTTTGCTCGAGCGTGAATGGTAGACGTAGTTGATGTCTTGTCATTTCATAATATATTCTTTCGGTTACTACATTCACTTTTCCATGAGAAAGCCGAATTCTATTGATGTTGGTAGACGAAGTTGATGTCTTTTCTTTTTGCCTTCTTCAAAGTGATTTTTATCGGTTACTACATTTAGTTTTCCATACGAAAGCAAAATTTTGCTGATTTTTGCAAGCTTAGTCCTATGCCGCTCATATTCTTTCCGATTAAATTTAAAATTAATAATAATTTAAAATAAAAATAAAATAATTAATTCTCGTTAAAAAACAATCAAAATTTTATATCTGGAGACTTAATCAAAATCCACATTAATCTTTTATGCTATTATAAATCTTATAAAAAGGAAAAACTAAAATCTGTAGAGAAATAAATAATCTATTATTACATTATATGTTCTAATGTTCAATGTTCATGATATACTACAGCGCATCCAATAAATATTGTCGTTGCCTCAAACGTCTTGTATTACATTCAACTCATTGAAAGTTACAGTTCTTTTGATGTTGGTAGACATACTTGAGGTCTTTTCTTTTTCCCTTCTTCAAAGTGTTTTTTATCAGTTACTACATTAAGTTTTCCATATTCAGTTTTCCATGAGAAAGCATAATTCTTTTGATGTTTGCAAGCTTAGCCCTATATAGCTCATATAATTCTCGATTGAATTTAATATATTAATAATAATTCAAAATATAAATATAAATAAAATAATTAATTCTCGCTAAATGCAATCAAGATTATATCTACAGAATTGCCTTGTTATTATATCAAAAGATGATTAATTAAATCAAAATCCACATTAATCTATTATGCTATTATAAATCTTATAAAAAGGAAAAACTAAAATCTATAAAAAAATTAAATAATCTATTATATAATCATATTACATGTTCTAATGTTAAGTGTTCATTATGTACTACTGGGTATCCGATAAATATTGTCGCTGCCTCAAACGCCTTGTATTACATTCAACTTATTGAAAGTTGCATTGTTTTTTAACAAAAAAAAAAAAACACTTAACTTGAAATCATAAATATATTCATAGGCAAACAAAATTAACACCACGGCCAATAGATGAGAACATTAACTAATAGGGCATAATTTGCTCATTTCTTTGGACCTCCTTTTATTATCAACTGTATAGATTTCATTGGCTTTAGTTTGCTAAGCTTTTATTTTTCGCTAAGATTTCAGCGCTTTTTGTTTCAAAACACTATAAAGGTTAAGTTTATAGAAAAAGTAAAATTACGGACATGATGAACCATTTGTTTAGAAAAATGCATATGATGACACTTGATTGATTTATTAATCATAGCTTTGTAGAAAACCACCAAAAGAACTATCACTGTCCGCTAATAATATTTAGAAGATCTTTATGTCCAATTAATTTGCAACAACAGAACCCACTCACAGAACGAAAAGTCAATCAGGTAAAATGCTATAATTTAAGTGAATCCCCTACATACACCTAAACTTACTTGGTATGCTTTCATCTATATATTAAAGCCTTAATAGTGCCTTCATTCCATTATTTCCATGTCTGGAGAAAATTAAGCAGGAGGCTAAGTGATATCACAAGACAGAAATAGGCAAATGATGTAACTCAAACACACAAAATAAATACATTAACATACAGAATAAATGCATTTTGGAGAATATAATCATCAACATACTAAAACAACAAACTCATTTGAAAGAGAAGTTGAAATTGTACCTGTAATGTAATATTTTTTTAGCAGAAACATGATATCAATCCAAATGAATTGTTTCTGTGAAATACCAAAACGCCAGCAAAAATGAAAAGAATGAGGATGGGCACCAATTGAAAGGAACTGTTTCATCAACTATTCCAAGTGTATTTATGTCCATTATTAATTTGGTGAAAACTAAAGGAACCGTTTCAGTTTAAGTTTCATGATAGGCACCAATTGAAAGGAATTCAACCATTTCAAGTGTATTTATGTTCATTATTAATTTGGTGAAAAACCAAAGGAACCGTTTTCAGTTTAAGTTTCATGTTTCTTCCTAATTAATAATTAAAAATTAAAAATTTAATGAAATACCACATCAGGGGCATTTTAGGCCATCCACTTTTTAGCAGAAACATTCATGCTTTTAAGATAACATAGATTACATTAAATTATTTTCTGTAATATTAAAAGTCACATCCCTCATACCATGAATTATTAATATACCTGAGCAAGTTTTAATTTGTGAAAAAAACAAAGACTTCATATTTCGTCTGTTTAAAATGGCCATGATCATATTTCATTTGAAATGTGTCAATACATACATTTTTTATCTAAATATATAACATCATTAATTTTCAGTTATTTTTAAAATTACAATACTGCAACCTCTTTTGAAATGAAACATGATATTAGCATCAAGTGTTAATCTTCAGCATGAAAAGTGATTAGCAAAAAAAAAAAGACATAATAGTAATTAAGTAGAGAAATAGAAACGAAAAAGAGGAAGTGATGTCTTGTCAAAGGCTGGATTGATCGACAATATAAGATCACATGAGGTGGGCTGGCCGCTAAAGCTTTTGTTTGCAGCACATTAAGCGATGCTAAAGATTGCGATATTTTCCTAACGCGAAAAAGGAGGCAATTAATAAAATCAAAGTCCTTAAGCAGTCGTCAAGTCCTTGAATACGAAGCGGAAAATATATAGTTTTGTTAGGTTTGTGCAAGTTAGTTGATGTTGATGCACTGTTTGAATGTAAATGACAAACTGTAAATCAAAGCAATAATGACACAAGATCTATAGAGGTTAAAAGGGTGCCGTAATCCCTCCACCTCATCTCTTCTCCCAACTTAGGAGGTATCCACTAGAATTATATTGTGTGATTTTACGGAAGTACTCACTTCACAAACACTAGTAATTGGTTGCTCCCAAACCCAACTATTCGAGTCCTCTGTGCGCCAAAGGCGGCAACAAGTCTTTTTTATAGATGAACTCAAAAAAATATGCGTCCAAGGGAGACATATGTTGCCCAATCTATTTTTGAACTTATCCGCCAGCTCATGCCTATACAGTGACACTCTGAATAAGATGATAGTTCTTTCATTGAGTGTGTCCGCCCTTTTTCTAGGTACGAGTAATATTTGAATTTCGTCTCCCCCCCCCCCTTTTTTTGATAACTCAAACAGCTCCGGCTCCTCATTGCTGCCGCCAAGGTAAACCGCGGGACAAGAGACGAGATCGTGTTTCGATGGGGTCGATCTGTGACAACTGTGGAGATCCTCCCATCTAAAGAGAACAATTATGTTTGACCCCCCAATCTAATATTAATGAGAGTCAGATCCTCCCATGTAAAGAGAACAATTATGTTCGACCCCCCAATCTAATATTAATGATTTCTCACCGAATCGAACCCACACGAATGCTATTCAGTTTCTCACCAAATCTTCACCACATGATAGAGTAGGGGTCTTTCTCCTCCTTAGTCTTAGATAATCATATTTTAGGGATCTCAATCACTTGTGGGTCCACTCCTGACGGTCGACCCACTCTACAGCTTCAGAATTACTCTGCGGTTATGCCATTGAGTATGCAATATCTATGTAGCTCAATTGTACATTTAAGCATATTGCATTGCTGACTTACTGTTATTTCACTGGATAACTTCTTCTCATTCCAGCTTTATACACTTCAGTTTCACCTCAACTTGTTTTGGACTCAACAGAGATTCTCCCTCACTCTGTTGTTCTTTACTCAAGATTCATCTTCAAACAACACTTTCATTTATTGTCCTTAACATGTATCTTTATAGGAAAAGAAAATTTGGGGATATGATCATGTTCTAGCCTACTTGTTATCATCAATATACAATTTTGCTTACAGAATTGGGGACTCCAAACTTTTTGCACTGTCAAGGTCTTTGAATTTTTGGGACTTAGAGGTTGTTGAGTTAAATTTAGTTAAAAGATGTTAAAGTTATTGAAGTGTTTGGATAAAATAAAATATTAAAGTTTTAATATAGTAGTAATAATTACAATTTGATATTTAAAATTATAAGAACTTGTTAAAATAAAATGTTATTTTGAAAATAAGTTAAGATGTGCTAACAGTTTCCTAAGAGCTTATAGACTCTCAAAATTTTCTATGAAAAAACAAAATCTTAAAAGCTCTTCCTCAAGAAATTTTTTACCATGCAAAGTGTGAAGGTCTGTAAACCTTTGAACAACTTATAAGATGTTTGAATAATTCACAAACTAAGATCAAACACTCTGTTATTTATGTTAATTGTTATTCTTCCTTCTGGTAGCATATGAAAAATTCTTAATTCTATCCAATAGATGTGATCAAAATACAAAATAGTTAAATTAGGTGACATTTATAGTGAGTTTTTTTAACGTGATCCACACTATTTGATATTTTCATACCCGATGTAAATAAAAAAATTCGGCAACGTATGATGAAACAAAGGGGGAAAAAAGAATCATATCAATGTATCAATGTGATACACTCCTACTTCCAACTACACCTTCTAATTTCTAAACTATGCTCTAATTTACAACCAATCTACCAAAAATCATTATTTAGATATGCTACAATCAGCTGTTCCAAATCCAACTCGTCTTCTAATCAAATCAAACTCCACCCAAAGATTTTGCTGGTGAAAGTTCCCAATAATGTTACTAGCAACACCAAGAGATTCTGATCGTCCGATGGCGATGCAATGGACCCCACCTCCCACATCATCCATAATCCTCCCCTTATCAATCGATATCTCCACGCCATTTTCGAATCGAAAAACCATGTCGCCTATAGACCGTCCAATCTCCGCGGCATTACCATCGAAGCACATGTCCAATGCACCTCCGTACGCATAGCCCTTCTTCAATTTCGCGCCGGCTAGCCTCACAATTTCTTCCCTCACTTTACCATAGGCGGCGTCGACCAAAAACGTATACTGAGTGCCGGAGTCGATCATCGTCTGGCCGGACCCGCCGGCATCCGGCCGGAAAGCCGCGGCAGAGATGTTCAATTTTTTCCCGCCAATTTTAATCCCCGCCAATCCCACTGTGTAGGCGAGGGGGTCAAAATTGGGGGAGTGTTGACTTCTAGGAAACGTCAACAGGTCAATATATCGAAAAGTAGGGGAGTGGGGGTTTTGGCCCAAGTAAAAAGTGCCGAAAGTGGGATTATTAATCCCATAACGCGCATTTCTGATTGGGACGCAGTAGGAGAATCTGGGCACCTTAGCCTGGGAAACGAACGACAGCCGTCCAAGATTCAATCCCAAAATGCCCTCGGCCTCGCCGGACTCCGCCGCGCACCCGAGGATCAAGGGAGGGGTAGTTCGGGAATTAGAGAGGGTGAACTTTTCCCTGACGAGATTGCCCTCGGCCAGGGTCCCATCCGCGTAGAAGTAAGAGTAGTGGCAGAGGCGGTTCTGGTCGCAGGTGGTGGGGAGGGTAAAATCGGGAATTCGGGGCTTGCACAAGGGGTGGTTGCAGGGGAGGAGAGAGAAAGTGGAGGAGAGTGAGGGGTCAAACGACGTCGTTGGAGGCGGCTTTCTGGGGGATTTCCGGTGGCACTGAATCCATGACAGCTGGCTTCCAGTGTCGATAACCATTTGCTGAGACTGTGGTGGGGTCCCTATGGGGAGAGAAACCATCAGGGCCATTGAATACTTGAACGATGACTTGTAGTTGTAATTGAACGGCGGCGATGAGGTCTGGTTAGAACGAGGACGCGATGACGTGGCGAGAGAAGAAAGAATAGAAGCGAGTTTTGTGGACAGAGGGGCTGAGGTTAGAGGGAAAGAGAGTGATACTGCTTTTGCTTCAACTGTGATGAATTGGAAAGAAATAACAAAAACCAGTAGCATGAAAAGAAGGAAAAAGAGAGAATTGCAGGAGGCCATTTTGTGTGTGAGGGAGAGATGTGGGTAGTGAGGGTATTTTAAATGGGTTTGAATGGATTTTGAGGAAGAAGAAGTGAGAAACGCGGTTTTACAGCTTTTGTAATAATGGAATGGAGTGGTTGTATCTAATAATCACCAATCAGCTACTTAGCTTCTATTGCAGTGTGCAGTCCCCCTTTAGCTACAAGTACATAAGTGGCACCATTTAAGTGGTAGCTTCGCATTATAGATATTTTTCTCTTGGGTGGGCGCTAGTAGGGTGTGCACGGGACTTGGAGATCATCGAACCCGAACCGATATCCAAATTGAAAATTCGAACTAAAAATATCCATTGACATTTTGACTTTCTCCAAACCGAACCGTCCCGAAAATGTTCATGGTACGGTTCTGGAGATTTTTCAAATATCCGTACTGAGAACCATACCGGACCATGCCGAACCGAATATCCGAAAGTAGAACCCATTTTAAACTAATTTTTATATATAAATTACAATATTTTTATCTTATTTATATTTTGATATTGAATTAACTAAACATTCCTTTAAAATTCAATATTATATAATATTAAAAATTATCAAATTAAAAATTTGGCATATTTTATCAATATATGAAATGAAAAATTGAATATATATTTAATTCACTAATAGATATATTCACATACAACTAGTGCATGGTGGTCAAAGTGCTTGTTATCATGCAAGTAGACTCGGGTTTGATTCTTTTCATTCTCCCCACCCAAGACATTCCATGCATATACGTAATACATTAACTTGGGCTGACAATGAGTGACGCGACACAGATACAAACACGAATTACATAGCCAAATGGCACGATAAGGCACGACACCTTATGACACAAAATCATGAAATTGAAAATTAATTGAAAATTGCAAATATTCTTATATTTAAGATCAAATAAGATAAATAACATGGAAACACGATAGTGCTACACGAACACGACATGATAACACGATTTATCATCCCTAATGAATATTAACAAATGTGAATTAAGAAACTAAAAATAAATAATATTGTTGAATGAACATAAATAAAATAAATACATTTTCTTCTTTTAAATAGTACAAAATAAATAGAACCATACAAAAAAGGTGGCGTTATTCACCTCCAACATTAATAAATAAACACATCTCCATATAATTGCAAAAATGTCATTCACATAAAAGACTATATTACCCATACATATAAAAGAACTTCTAAATACATGCACATTGTTGAGATATGTCACTTGTGAGTTGTCCCACATTGATTAATAATGTTATTCTAAATCTTTTTTTCATGATATAGACTATACTACATATTAGTTTAATATCAATTTAACTGTTAAATCGATTTTATCTAATTTCTAGTTAAAAGTATTGATTTTTCTTTTTGAATTTTAACATAATATGTTTAAGATATTATGTCATTCGTGTTAGTAGTAAAAGTGTAGAATCTCAATGAATGACAAATTTAGTAGCATCTATTATACAATAATATTATATAATCTTGGCATTGTCATGGGCACTTGACTTAAGGAAAAATATAATTGACTAATAACTTTAATAAACTAATATGAAACAAAAATCTGATGTCTCTATGTCTTAATTTCTTGGTTAGGCGATTACTCTATGTGCAATGTACTAATCATTTAACTAATTTTAATTCAATTAATTTTCTTGATTAGAGGATGAGTCTAATTATAATCCTTAATAAGTAAAATATCATCAAATTTAAATATTTTCTCCAAATCAAATATGATTTTATAATTTCATTTATTGGGTTCATTTTACTAATTTTATATTTTGAATTTATTCATAAATTTGTCATTTCATACAAAAAAAATACACCTATAAGTTAAATATGTTTTCATTTCTAGATCTTTATAGCCTTAATAAAAAATATAACCAACTCAAATATATTCTATTTTTACACGAAACCCAACCAAAAAAAATTTAAATTCTTAAAAAATGTTGAAACATGAAAATGAGTTTAAAAATGAATCAAACGGCTATTCTAAATAGGTGATCCATTGAATACTCTCTTGAGAATATGTGAATGGATCGTTCTGAGGTGGTGGGCTTCAATCTGATCATTTCGATGACGTTATGTTATGGCTTTCTCGTCCAATTCAAATATTCTATTCAGGAAATTTCTATGATCACACTCAAGAAATTGTTACAATTTCCTCCTTTTAAATATATATGTTTAAATATAAATTCTAAAGTGGCTAAACAAAGAATCTTGTCTTTGAAATTCACATATATACTCCTAACTTTTTCTATCACTCGTTTTTTGAGATGGTGGCTTATTTTGGAGTTCTTGGGTTTTTCCTTATTCTCTTTATTTTTCTTTTCCTTTTCTCTTTTCCTTACTTATTTACAGTTGACTCTTCTTTGTCTTACTCGGTGTTAAAAAGCTAGCGGCCAGTCGGGCGGCGGCGGACAGGGCCTCAGCGCCAGAAGGCTGGCGGGGACTAGGCGGAGCCTTAAATATATATACAATTTTATGAATAATTCTCATACTACATAATCAGAAAGTCTATAAATGATATTTAAATTGTTTTTGAACATATCTAATATTTAAGCTTTAAAGTTTAAAGTAATTCAACACCAATAATCTAATAAAACTATAAATCATCTAAAATACAATACATTAACAAATATTGCATTGATTTATATAATATCAAATTATCAATGGAAAGATTTCAGGACCCTAAAATTTTATTTCATTTTTTTATTAAGAAAATTATATATATTCAATTTCACTTAAACCGAATTTTGGAGTTGTTGGTGCTACTTTCACTAGTTGGAGTCGTTTTAAAGCATTTGTAGAAAAAAAAAAAACATATAAGCGCGCAGATCGCTTGCAGCCCGCTAGCCGCCAGAGGCGCTTAGCGCCCAGCGCCGCCAGACTGACCGCTAGGGTGGTCGCCAGGCAAAAATCCGGGCGCTCGGTGGCCGCTAGCGCCTAGGCCCGCCAGGCGCCGCCAGGGGATTTTTAGAACACTGGTCTTACTATATACACTTTAGCTTTTTTGTTTGAATTATTTACAGTTGGCTCTTCTTTTTCTTAAAAACAAAAAAACATTAATGCTAGTTTTAGATAAGTTTTAACGTTGTGGTTTCTTATGTTTAATTGATGCATGCTTGTTTTCCCATCTTCTAAAATAATTTAGTATGTACTTAAAAATTATTATTAGGTCCGTATATCTATGCATGTGTAAAACACTACTGTGCTTTTTTTTCTTTGTAATTTTACTAAGACGAAATCATTGACTTTTTTAAGTCTATAGTATGAGAGGGAACATACACTCATATATATGAGATCGAATTTGGATTAATCGTTTTGACGTTATAAATTTCTAGCATTAAAGTATAATGCTTAAGTGATGTACGTTTTCCATCTTCAAAAATAATTAATCTAGTATGTACTTAATTAAAAATTTAGGGGTGGCAAATCGTGTTATCGTGTCGTATTTCGTGTCGACATGATAATGACACGACACGATAAGGACACACACGAACACGAGACGATAAGAATCTGCTTCGACACGAACACGAACATGAAAATTTTCGTATCGACACGACACGACACGATAGTGGCACAATAAGTCAAAAATAAAAAAAAACTATTTATACGTTAATACACGATAACAAATTACACGATATTACACGGTATTACACAATAATACACGATATAAACATACAAAATATCAGGTTATCGTGTCACTAACAGGTAAACGTGTCATTATCGTGTCCTTATCGTGTTCGTGTCGTGTCATTATCGTGTCACTATCGTGTTCGTTTCCTTATCGTGTAAACACGTAAAAACACGAACACGACACGAAATTTTCGTGTCCTTATCGTGCTGACACGATAAGGACACAAATACGATAAGGCTAAATACTAACCCGCTATTTTCGTATCGTTTCGTGCCGTGCTATCGTATCGTGTCAAAAATTACCACCCCTATAAAAATTATCAAATATACGTTAATATAACACTACTGTGCTTTTTTGCTTTTTAATTTAATTTATAGTACGAGAGGCGGGGGCGTCCCCTTAGTGTAATCTAAATTTTTTAAAAAGTTATTTAATAATCTTTATGTTTTTAAATATTAATTTTAGTACATAAAGATTTATTTTTTTAGTAATTTAGTCCTTCCAGGTTAATTACCCCCACCCCCAAACGTAAAGTGTCTAGCTCCACCTCCTGAAGAGAGGGAATACACGAGCTTATCTAGGATTGAATGCAGGTCAATCACCTGACAACAGAAGCCTCTACCAATTAAATACAAAATTGATCACAATCGTTGATTCATTAATTTCACTATTTTAATAATGATGCTTTTGACATACCACGGAAATTGTCATGCCAGGCATTGAATTTTATTAAGAATAAAGAAAAACATATTTAATAGAAACTAAAAAATCTATTAAGGAATATGTTTTTTATATTTTTCTATCATAGTGCCAATGTTTCAAAGCATATTAATATTTTGAAACATTTTAAAAGGTTGTTACCAATCAGAAAAAAGAACTTCCACACGATCTCAATTTTTTTTGCTTTCATTTTTTCTTGCTCACAAGGAAAATTAAGAATAAATTCGAGACTATATTTTTCCAGTGTTCTAAAAATCGCTAGGTACTAGCCGGGCGGTAGACTGGAGCCTAGCGTTTAGGCGGAGCCTGGGCGGGGTTAGGCGGGACATGAGCAGGACTAGGCGGGATCTAATTGGAAAAATAATGTAGGCGGACAAGAAGGGTCTAGCGTCTAGGCGGAGTCTAATTGGAGCTAGGCGGGGTCTTTTAGAACAGAGTATTTTTCTATAAATACACCCTTATCCAGAACGTAGGAACTTTAATGGAGAAAAATCAGTTAAATTTGTATTTAGGTGGACTCGCGGGCAGGGACGGATCTTGAAATTTTCCACTATGGAGGCACACTTAGGACTGGAAAACGAAACAAAGCTACTCGATACTCGATTCAAGATCGATTGTTAAAAGCTCGTTTGAGTTTTAACGAACCAGGTTTGAACACATTTTTTTCATTCGATAAGATGTAGAGCTCGACTCGATTAGTAAAAAAAATAATAAAATATGTGTAAAAATATCAAGCTACTCGAGCTCGATTTGTGTTCGGCTTGACCAAAACTCGTTCGAGCTCGATTCAATTAATAATCAAACAATCTCAAACACAATTTTTGAAGCTCGATTAAAATTCAACAAACTCGAACAATATCATGTTCGACTCGACTCGTTTCCACCCCTAGGCACACTTTGTTGTTTTTAACCTAAAGAATATATAGTCGTTAAAAAATAAATAATAAATAGTGAAAAAATAAAAATATAATAATTGGTAAAAAAAATAAAATTATAAATGTAAAAAAGAAAAAAATAATAAATAATAAAAAGAAAAAGAGGAATAATAAATTGTAGAGAGGAATAGAGAATTAATAAAGATCAAAAAAGGAAAAAAAGAAAAAAGGCTATGAGGGCACGTGCCCCCATAAGTGGGTACGTGGATCCGTGTCTGGTCGCCGGTAGAGCTATCAAGCTAGGTGGCGCCTGGCACCAGGGCAAGAGGAAAAATCGAATCGGACCAAATAGTAATCGGTCTGCTATTTTTATAATCATATCCAGAAAAAAAAAATATACTTTATATGTTTATTTTTCCCACTTCTGCCCCAAAAAAGGCTTTCCATACTGGATTGCAACTTAGTAATATCGATTCGCTGTCCAATATGCTAATGGGTTGGACGCTTTCCATTACTAGCCCACTCCTTTGGGAATTTAATGTCTAAATACATGGGAATACCACTCATTAGTTAGTGTAATTGTATCCACTAAAGATTGATGATAATTGGCGGTAAAGTCATCCATTAGGAAAACGTAAGACATCCACTACCTGGGATGGGAAGAAAAACACAATAACAAGGGGTGGCAATCTTCGATACGATACGAAAATATGATCCAAATCTAACACGATTTAAGTGGTTTAGGGTTGACCCATGTATTATTCGGGTCATAATCGTGTTCGTCCCAATTAACCCAAATAATAAATGAGTCAATTTCGAATTGGCTCGAAATGAAACCAAAATGACCTACTAAAACCGTTTGAAGAAGAAAATTCTAATCAATTCTACTTTGGTATTTGATGAGTTAATTAATTGTCTTTCATTGATATTTGCATCATAAATTTATTTTTCTCTAAAACTTTAATTGTGTTTTTTTAATTTAAATTTCAACATATTGTAGGAGGATAACTTATTTGGAGTTTGTCCACGTTTCTTGGAGGCCTAATCCGATAAGCCTATTATTAAGCCAAATTACGATGTGCATATTTTTCATTGTAATTCTTTGTGTTTTTAACATTCTACATAAAATTAAACCCAAAATTCTCATTTTATCATAATAAAGAGATGGTATATTCAAAGCTAAAAAAATATATAGGTCATTTCGGGTCGTATGCGGATTACCCGTGTATTAAATAGGCTATGTTTGGGTGACCCATCCGACCCAAATAATTAATTAGTTCATGTTCGGATTGGCAAAATTTGTGTAATTATTATGTCTCAACATGACCCGTGAACACAAAAATAACTCAAACTGCCACCCCTAATAATAACCCAATGAGAGGGGGATATCTGGCCTTTAGTTTGGTTGAATTGCTAAGAGTTGGAATTTTATGATTTTCAAACAAGCATAAAAAAACTACAAGATCATATACATTTTGTTAGGAAATTTATTTGTTAGACTTTGACGATACCATGTAAAACTTAAACTAGGAAGTTGGCACCCCATTTTCCTTGTAATTTGTATTGTAATAAATAGGACTGAAAAAGCTGAGTTAAGTCAGCTATGTCAAAGATTACAAGAAGTCAACTGCGGACTGAGATGAAGACTCTGTTGTGTGTCAGCTGAGTATGGCCTAGAAGAAAGTTAAGGACTCACTAAAGGAGAGTCAGCTGAGGAACAACTGTGTGAAATGTCAGTCAAGTCAACTTAAGAAGCCAAGTTTAACAGTTAAAGTGATAGTTGAGTCAATCTTATGATTGGGGCTGACTCAAGTCACCTAGTGTAAATGCAACAGTATTGTCAAGACAACTGAGATTAATCCGTTGCACGAAAGTCAAGAATATTAGTTAACTTAGTAATACTTCCATGCTGCTTGGTCTTAAAGTGCTCGTCCTAGAAGCGTGCAAAAGGAATAAACCAATGGGAAGCACTGCATCTTGTGTCAGAACCTGCAAAGCTGCGAAGTCATTTTATACAAGGAAGGGTCAACATCACAAGTGCTGCATACCAAGAAAAGACAAGTCAACAATCACAAAGTGACATTTGAAACTAGTCTATCTCTTCAACGGGCAAATTTCAAATGTGCACTATAAAAGGCTGATGAAGCTATTGAGAAAAACAGACCTTGATTACCTGAACCACGAACGAACAAGCAATTTCTCAAAGCATTACAAGCAATTCCTCAAGCCTAATACTCGAAGAAACTCGATCCAACACAAGCTGTGAAGGGGAGATAACTTCAACCAGTTGAAGAGGAAACATTTAAAGAAAACAAAGGGGTCTACTTTCCAAGTCAGGATCGTAGAAAAGTTTAAGGTCGAACCATTATCAAGTTTGTTGGAGGGCTTCGTGATCAAATCCAAGAACTTGAGAAGCGAGCTGAAGTAGCAAGGCAACTCCCCTGTGAAGAAGCTGAGTCGCAAGAGAAGCTAGCTGTGTGATCAAGGCTGTGTCCAGACTAATAACCATTTTGTAAACTGATCTATTACATAGTGGATTCCTCCATGAGTTGGAGAAGAGAGGATTAGAAAAATTACCCCATCTTCGAACCTCTATAAAATATTTGTGTTATTTACTTTCAGCAAATTTACATTCTTGCATATTTAATTTATATCTGCTGTTAGTTTATATTTGCTATTCAACTGATAAATAACTAAGTGCTAAAAACTAAGTGTTTAAAACAAACTTAAATCAAATCAAAGGGTGTTAAGTCTTCCGTTGTTAAAAACCAAATCAACCAAGTTAAGTATTTGGCTTAAGCAACCGAGTTATACTATCAACATCTCTATCGAGTTTGTTGAGGGGGTAACTTAGCTGAATAGCCAACTTAGTTTGTCCCTCAACGACACAGCTGATTTGAGTCAACTCTGTTGAACTATTTAAAAGGACTAAAATCGAAAATTTGGTAAGGTTTATTCAATCCCCTACTCTAAACCTTACACCACACCCATTGGGACCTACAAGTGGTATCAGAGAGGTTGGTTCATTGAGGCTTCCACACTGGTTACTGAACTAGATCTCTATCTTTTCAAAAGGTTTTTTAAACACTTGTGTTTCAAAGTCTATCATTTTTCAAGCAAAGTTATTATCATGGAAGCAAATCTAACTCGCATTCCAATGTTCACTGTTGAAGAATTTGATGATTGAAAAATTCGTATGCAGGCTCATCTATCTGTATTACATGATGAAATATGGCTTGTGATAGAGGATGGGCCATTGCATATACTCAAAGTTAATACAGTTGTAAGAAGAGCAACTACAACATAAGGAGAAGAAGCTGTTGCTGAAGCAAGACCAGCCATGATTGACCCTCGACATTAAAAATTATAATTTTATCTCATTATTAGTTTAGAAGTATTTCTATTATCCAGGTTTAGTTTATTTCTTATATTTGTTTTATTTTAGCATGAGATTTTTATATTTATTTACATATATTTATTTTAAATTTTAATATACTAAAGACATGATTTCTTATTAAAAGAATATCATCAAAAGTATTAAAGATATAATTGAGTCTCAATTAAAAAACCGAATGCACAAAAATACAATTAAGATTAAAGAAAGAGTGCTCTTATATTATCTACTCTTTGTTATATCTCTACATTAAAAATTATAATATTATATCACAATTAGTTTAGAAATATTTCTATCATCCAGGCATACTTTATTTCTTATATATTTTTATTTGAGCATGAGAGTTTTATATTAATTTTAAATATATTTGTTTCAAAATTTATTATTGATGACGATATTTGATGTCACGGAAAATTCCTTCTGGTGACAACGTGATACATTTGTCACTAATCACATGAATATATTAGTGACTACAATATTTCGTCATTAATGAATTTTCTATTGCGACAACAACTATTTTAGACATAATAACTCTTCTATGTCGTCTCGAATGTGTATTTTTTATGACATTAAAACTAAATTCGTCACATAAATATTTGGAAGCAAAATTTCGCACCTACTTTATGGAATGAATTCTTTCAATGACAAATAAATGGTAATTGATGACGATATTTGATATCATGGAAAATTCCTTTTGGTGACAACGTGATACTTTTGTAATAATAACATGAATATATTAGTGACTTTTTGCCATTATTGAATTTTTTATTGCGACGACAGCTACTTTAGTCATTATAGCTCTTCTATGTCGTCAATAATGTATATTTGCTTATGACATCAAAATTAAATTCGTCACATAAATGTTTGGAGGCAAAATTTCGCACCTACTTTGTGGAGGGAATTTTTCAATGACGTATAAATGGTAATTGATGACGAATTTTGACATCATATAGAATTCCCTTTTGATGACAGCGTGCCACTTTTGTCACTAATTACATGAATATTAATGACATAATATTTTGTCATTATTGAATTTTCTATTGCAACTACCGCTACTTTCGTAATTATAATTCTTCGATGTCGTCAATAATGTGTATTTTTTTATGTCATTCATACTAAATTCGTCACATAAATATTTGGAGGCAAAATTTCGCACATACTTTGTGGAGGAAATTCATTCAATGATAAACGAATGGTAATAGATGGCGATATTTGATGTCATAGAAAATTCCTTCTGATTACAACGTCATACGTTTGTCACTAATCACATGACATATTAATGACTATAATATTTGCCATTATTGTATTTTCTATTACGACGACCGCTAATTTAGTCATTATAACTCTTCGATGTCGTCAGTAATGTGTATTTTTAATGATATTAAACTAAATTAGTCACATAAACACCTGGACTTACTGATATGTCCGCCACGAATCAACCAAAATCAAAATTTTTTTATTTTACGGACCCTGACGGGTTTTTAAAAACTAAACTCCGGACCTGCCCCAGATCCGTTTGATCGGGTTTAGACCCGCCCCATTAATACTGAGTCAGTTTTCAACCAAACCTATTGTCATTCCTACTTTCAAGCGTAAAAGGTCCGCCTATTTAAGCCTACAAATAAAAAAAAACACAATAATATATTAATACTTTATTAATATTAGTCTTTTTGATATAGTTAGTTACAACAATAGATAAAATATATATTAGAAATAAATATTACTAATTTTATTTAGAGAAAAAAATATTTATGCTTTCGTAGACCTTTAATGGGCTTTTAATAGGCTTCAGGCCAGACCTATTTATGTAAATAGGCCAGACTTAGGCTGTAAAAAAAGTATATTATGTTTAATAGGCCAGGCTTAAACCCATCATATGTAAATCAGGTCAAGGTCGTCCAACAAAAGGCCTAGCTCGAACTAGACAATTTCCACCCCTAAAAGAACATATAAATACAAATGGAACCAATAAAATCTGTAAAATTGCATAATCAACAATACTACATCATTAACCCATTAATACATTTGATTTGTTATTTTATTTTATTATTATTCTAAAACTACCCGCCTAACACCGGTTAGTACCCGCCTAGGCGCTAGGCTCCCCTTGTTGATGAGAATCCATTGACAAAAGACCAGTAACAGTACCGATTGGTCCAGTGACGAGGGCGAGGGCAAGGAAGTTCAAGGATGCACTAAATGGGCTGATTCAAGTCATTCAGAACGAGGCCGAAAGTGCATTACCGAAGGAGGAAGATGATCGGGTGGTCCAGTTGATTAGCGTCGTCAACGGTCCAGGGTCCACCTCAGACTGAGCAACTACAGGATGCCAAGAATACAAGCCACCTAGCGTCTTGAAGACCTCATAATCAAGTGCTCGATGGTGTTGTATTCATTTATCATAGTTAGTTGTAGTTTAGTTTTTATTTTGAGTCATGTTAGTATTTTGGAGGCCAAATAAACCCTTAAGGCCGCATTTTCGGTTGTTATTTTGAGTCTAGACGAGCAGGGGATAAAAAACTGAAGAAATCGGAGGAGACAAAAGTCATGGAAAGCACGGACAGGCCGTGCTTAAGTTACACGGCCGTGTTCGGATCTTTCATCGCGAACACAGCCTGGCTGTGCTTCTGGGCACGACTGTGTGGGAAGAAGAGTTGCGTGGGTTCGTGGAAAGCACGGCCTAGCCGTGCTTAGGAACATGACCGTGTTCGGAAAATCCTTCGCGAACACGGCCTGGCTTGCTTCCTGGCACGGCCGTGTGGGGGCTGGGGTCCGGATGACGTGCGAAACACGGCCTGGCCGTGTTTCTCTGGCACGAGCGTGCTTTTTACCGGATTTTCGAGATTTTCGTGTTTTTGTTTTCTTTTCAGTTTTAAAGTTGTTTTCTTGGTAGGTTAGGGCTTGGACCCTTTATAAGGGTGAACACTTGTTATTTTTCAATCGGTGATCAATACAATTAAACTTTTTACTCTCAAATTGAGTGTTTCTCCAAGTGCTTCAAGATCTATGTTTCTTGTTGCAATTATCGACTTATCAGACAATAATCCATAATTGCTTGTGGCGTCTTCGCATACCGAGGTTCTTGCTTCGCTAAGCAACGGGTCGAGGTTTTCCACCAAATTAACCAAACTAATGAAGATTTTGGGTTAACGACATATTGTTGTTGGGTCGTATGCAAAATTGTTGCTGCGGTTCACATCAGTTGGTAATCAGAGCCATCTAGCAAGGTTAAGTCTATCATTGTTCTTTGAATTTTGTTATTTTCCAGAATTTCTCATAAACCCTAGTTCTTGAAGGGTACAAAAAAAAAATTATAATTTTATCTCATTATCCCAAGCTTGTATATTGAAGAAATAGTTATATAAGCTGAGAATCACTTTTTTTTAGAGTTTGCAAACACCCCATAGTATGACTGTAGGACGAGGAGGGTTGTGCATAGCCTTAGAGTTCAAAGGTTCATCTACCAAGTGTTTATTCAGTCAGGATCATTTCGGATTGGCCGATTAACAGTGCCTCCGCCCGATTCGCCACAGTACATGTAGCCACTGTTTTAAATACCATATCGTATCGGCTGGTTGAACATGTTATACCGAATGCCGGTGATTGGAGCGGTATAATAAGGCCCTAAATACCATTTTGGGGGTTACACGGCCAAAATCTGTTAAACTAGATTTAACTATGTTTTTGTTTTTTTCATTTTTTCAACCTTTTTTGAAAAAATTGAAATTATAAATTTTATATTTAATATATTTATGCCATAATTCAAATAAAACAAGAATTCATTTATTATATATATATTATGATTCTAATTAATTATTTACATTTTAACTAATTCAAACAAGAATACAATCAATTAAAAATATTTAAATTTGGACAAACCTCTATAATATAGACATAGACAATCAATCAAATAATTATATAATAAAAAATAACAAATTAAAAATCTATATAACATCTCTTTTGATATCAATATATCACATTAATATTTTATATAATAAAAATATATTTAATTTTATTAAAAATGGTAAAATCGATGGTTAAACCGGTTTGACCAATTTTGAACCGCTTACTAGTGGAATGGCCGGTTTGATCATCGGTATACTATTTAAAACGCTTCCTATAGCTACAACAACGGGACTAATTTTGGAATTTTCCCGAAGTAAAAACGGCACATTAATAGTTTGTTTATTAACTCCTAAGCGCCACACAGCAGCCACTTTTGACTCTCTTTGAGATTTCAGATTAATTTGCTTCATTGCAAGGTATCTCAATTCCATCTTTATGTTACAACTTGATATTCCTCACCATTCCCAACCTTTTATATTTGTATTTATCGTCTGCAATCAATGTCTGAACTCTAAATAATACTTGTCACAAATCAGCTAAATTTAGAGTTGAGTCTTAAATCTAATCCATCTCCTTGAGCGTACTTTTCCCTTTTGCTCTTCCTTAATTAGTTAATAATTCTTTTTGTTTCTATTTTGCTCATTATTTGGTATCTGGATGCATAGTTTCAACCTCAGTTAATTAATTCCAGTTAAATGAATTGATTTGATGCCATTAATTGTTAGAATTAACGGTGCTATAAATTTTATTCTTCAAGATAAAAAGAAATTAATGAGGAGTGAAATGCAACATAATTTAGAGATGCCCAGCTATGCAGACCAATTAAGAAGGAATTATAATTGGTTTTTGGGACATGGGACTAATTATGTGCTGTGAAATTAAGTTTCACAACAGTTATAGCTAAAGATGTGATTCATTCATTCATTTATCGTCTATTTATTGGTCGTGGTTTTTTTTTTTTTTTTTGTATTTTTGTATT
Organism: Rehmannia glutinosa; assembly: GCA_016081115.2. Taxonomy (NCBI): domain Eukaryota; kingdom Viridiplantae; phylum Streptophyta; class Magnoliopsida; order Lamiales; family Orobanchaceae; genus Rehmannia; species Rehmannia glutinosa. The sequence goes on from JABTTQ020002099.1 coordinate 112,202, forward strand.
TTTTTTACTCTTTATGAAGACTACTGATGCTGATTAATTCGATGAGTACTTGTTCACATTTTTCTTTCAGCAAAAGCAACTTTGTTACACATTATATTTTCCATGTTTTCTTTGCTCGATGCTTATTTTATCGCCATCTTTCTTCGTTTGCTTTGTAAAAGTAGTTTACATTCTTTGGCTTTGGCTTCTCCTCGTGCTAGACTAGAACCCGGAAGCATATCTTGTGTAAGAGAATGATATCTTTGAGCAAGAACAGAATAGATCCTATTTGACATTTGATAGCTTATAGTTAGATTGCACACAATAAGACGGTGTCTTGTGTATCCTTACACCAACTTATTTGGCCATGTGGATCTTGAATTAATATGACACAAGTGATGAAAACTCACATTTCTTAGTAGCCTAAGATTAGGAAATAGGTGCTTTCTTGACAATGAGCCGTGCCTTTTAAGTAGTTGATTTCAGAATGTTTCGGAGATCTGTGTGAAATATGAAGTATTAAGGCCATATCAAGTTCAGAGGTGAGCTCAATATGAGAGAGTTTGTAACTGTAGCTTCCTCTTCAGAGCATTTACTTTCCGTAGGGGTTTTACCTGCTTTTCTGATGAATAAGTTTGTTTTTATACAATCGTCATTTCAACTTGTGAACTATTTTGAAAAGTGACTTAGATGGTTATAAGCATTGTCGGTCTGCAAATTTAATGCGAGAACAGAAGCAGGATCGTATATATAATGGTTAAATTGCATTTTTGGTACACTAACTTAGGGCTAGTTGCACTTTCGTCCACCAATTCCAAGATTTGGCAAATTAGGACACTAATTTATAATTTTTTGCACATTGAGTACACTTGTCATCGGAAATTGAAAATTTCATTGGAAATTTTTCCCCAGTTTTGATTTCCGGTGATAATAGTTCCTGCTTCCTATCAGAGTCCTTTATTCCCGCATTTCTTTCGTTCAAATACACTTAACTTTTTTGTTTTCCTAAATACAGCCAAGTAATGCATGCTCAAGCATATATTATTCTGCTAGCTAATTTTTTTTTTCTCTGAGATTCTCCTTTATATTATAAGTTCGGATATTCATCAACACAATAATCTCCATCAATCCGCAGATATATAATTCTGAAATGGACTCTGAGCTTATCGAGCACAGTGGCGGATGTCACTGCAAAAGAGTAAGATGGAAAGTCCGAGCTCCGCCTAGCGTTGTAGCCTGGCAATGCAACTGCTCGGACTGCTCCATGAGAGGAAACACTCACTTCATTGTCCCTTCCCAAGAGTTTGAGCTTAACGAATATTCCAAACAGTTCCTAACAACGTATACATTCGGAACGCATACAGCAAAGCACATTTTCTGCAAAGTTTGTGGCATAACTTCGTTCTACATTCCAAGGTCGAATCCAGATGGCGTAGCGGTTACATTTAGATGCGTAGACCCTGGAACGTTGAAGCATGTTGAGATTAAGCATTATGATGGACAGAATTGGGAAAGTTCGTTCGATCAGACTGGCATCTCGTCTTGTTCAAAGATAGTTCCGAGAAGTCAGAATGATTAGCGGTCGGACCGTCGGATGATGAGGTCGAGTGGTGTCATTACTCGTTTGTGTGGACCGATAAGGTGGCATAGTGAGACTTCCCGAGCCTGAGTTTTTAGCGATGAGATTATTACTTCAAGCTTGCTGTCTGATTTTCTTGATGTGTATCTAAGAGCTATTTTAACCCCTGCCAAAATGGCTATTTCAGAGGCTCTTTACATGGTTTGTTTGTGCGTGTTAAAATATAATATATATTGGAATTTCTTATTTAATTTTAGTCCTTTTATGGATAGGATTTCTAGTTCTTTCAGGGTTATGTTTTCTAGTCGAATATATAAGTCTCTCTTTCTTTATATGTAATTAACTTTTGTTTTTGCATAATAAGAATACAAATATTTTTTTCTCTCTCAATATTTTATGGATTCTTTGATTTCAATAGTGCCAAAATGTCTGACCTCTTATATTATCTCTTTTGTCCCTCGGGTCTAAACAAGCTCGTATAATGTTTGCTTAGAATTGTTCATGAACAAGTTCGATAAGAGCTCGACTATGAGTTCGATTATTATTCAATTAATAATATATAATGTTATTTAAATGAAAATATTTAATTAAATATTGATATTTGTTTGTTTGTTTGTTCGTGAACAAAATTATTGATTGATCACGAATACTTTATGAACACGAACTCGAATATGAGCATGTTCACGAACACTTAACGAACACGAACTAGAATATGAGCATGTTTGTGAACAAATTCAAACATTACAAAAAATAAATGAAAGAACACGAACAGGAATTTAACATTCCAAACGAAGCTCGAGCCGAGCTCGAACAAGACCAAAAATAAACAAATATTTGGCAAACAAGGTTCGGCGCAGCTCGGATTATTTACAGCCCTAACTTTAAGAAGGTAACTATAATATTTATATAAATATCAATGGGGTATTGCGTATGAAGGGGAAAATGTAAGACAAAATCAAAACTCAAGAGGCTTTTTATAATTGTTCAAAACCTCTAGTTTTAGTTGTAATTAACCCGAGCCTCATGTTTTTTTTGGTAATTATCCTTAAAAGAATTTTAAATGACAGCTCACATGAAAGGGTAATATGCTGGTTTTTCCCTTTTTCTCTCTTTTTTTCTTTTGGCAAAACCATTCCAACAAGTGATCCAAAATAACAACTCATTGAAAGTATGTTGTATGCCTTGCGCCCTTGATCAAGGACAAAATCTAAATTGATCAAACTATAAACAAATAAAAAGGCACCTGTTGGTCTCACAACAGCATAGTACTGGTTAAGTTACAACAACGTACACTCCATGGATCAAATTTATCCTGCCATTTATGAGCACAATACTATGGCACTGCATTACAAGGTACATTTTTATCCCCCTTGTTCTCCAACCGCAATAAACAAATTCTAAAACTTGCACCAAACAAAACTGAAATGGCACCTTATTCAAAAAAGTATCAAAATCCAGTCTTCACTTCTTCAACAATGCACTGCATTGCGCCATGATCTTGGACGCCCTAGTTATCGCGTCCGTCATGTAGAAATTCTCAACCGCAATCCCAAACGGGGTCTTATCCATTTTCTCCTTCACCTCAGGTCTCAAAAAGAACTCGAAAATGCAGCCGCTCTCTCTCATCAGCATTCAAAAGGTTAGGGGCCACGGTACTCATTCGAGATCTAATAGCACCAACTGTATCATACGGCAGTCGAACACCAGCCACCTCAGACAACGCTCTAATGATTTTCCAATCGTCCCTTGCATCACCAACTGTAGGAACTGCAGGTACAGTCGTTTGAGCACATCCTTCTGTATTTACGTACGTTCCCTCTTTCTCACTGAAAGCCGATGAGGGTAATATTACATTGGCACGGTACACACCGCGATCACCGTGGTGGCCTTGGTAAACCACAAAGGCATCGTCGGGGAGTTTTTCTAAGTTTACGTCATCAGCGCCCATTAAATAGAGAAACTTGGCGGACTCGATGCTTTTGTCAGATTCGGTATGAGTCCAAGGTCCAGAGCTGCAGCTTGGGCTGCGTTAAGCAGCAACGTGTTGAGCCCGTTCCAATCAGGTCTAACGGCGTTTATGTTTTTCGAAATTGTCTCAATCACCGAAAAAATTGCATCCTTATCCTTTCGCTCAAAGATCCCAGCCCCAACGATTATGACAGGGTTTTTAGCATTTGACAGGACAGAATTAAAAGGATGGCGTCCCTCGGCAAGCTCAGATAGTGTTTCGGGGCCTGTACCAAGATGTTCGTGATCGTAGTTGAGATCAGCTGAGGGGCCAACATAGCCAACCTTAGCGTTTGTAGCTCGAACTGTTTTCCGAATTCGGGCATTCACCATGGCAGCTTCTACCCTTGGCTGGCAAATCATAAGAATCAGCATCGATGGGAAGTAAAAAAGCCTTAAGGAACACTATTTATCCATGATAAAACAAACAGTTAACTATGCTGTAAGTCTCGTAATTCCAGTAAATTGCAGTAAAATAACCTAATCTAATCTTTCTCATCATCGATACTTTTCATGTGCACGAGGTGAAATATATCACGAGAAGCTGCTAACCATTTTAACAAGGAAAAAAACAAAAAACAAATGAAATTACAGTTGGACATGACAAGTCTACAGTGTGAAAATTGGAAGCAGAGTCCAGCTGTACAGACAACTTGCAATTCAAGTAGAACTTAATAACTGACAATTCAAAACTTACGTGAAAAAAAATTAAGCAATTCAGTTCCTTTGTTGATGTCAATCAAATTGACTGATGAAACAAACTCAAATTAGTCAAGGAGGCAATGCATGTTCCACAGGAAGCAATATGGTAACGACATAGTTATTAAATTGAAATAAGTTCAGTCTTTTTTGCTGCCACGTACAAAAAATATTAGCATTTTCTATTTGAATTTTGAACATGTTTTCTCTCTCTCAAATCGGACCCACATTGAGGGAAAAAACTTGCATGAGATGGATCCATGTAAACCGAATTCCAACCCAACCCAAACCCATAAAGTTTTACATACTTCATGTGATTTGCAGAATCCGTCTCATGGTCTCATATAAGCCAACCTCATACAGTATCAAACTATTGTAAGTCATTTACAGCATAACACTTCTAGATACCATTCATTCCATCAATGACTTGCTTCTATTTTCCAGAATAAAAATTGCAATTATACTGTGAAAACTACAAATTCAAAAAAACTACAACAAAATTTTGAATAAAACAACTTTTTGTTCTTTTTAATTATAAATGAAAATGATTTCAAAAAAAAATTATATTTGTTATTATTTTTATTTTGAAAAAGAAAAGGTCATTTACAGGCACAGCAATAACAGTTTGAGATATCATTTATGGCATGAACAGATTATATGAATTTGATAAAATTTCCCATTTTTTCATTATTTTGTAATGTTTACACCCATTTTAAATTTGGGTCATTGCTCCTCTTTCTGCCCCTAATCCTTCTCATTATTTGGAAAATCTAGCCTCCTAATTTTATCTCCTCTCAACTAGCTCCGAAATTCTTTCAAACTAAAGGTACTCAACCATCACAAAACTCAGTCACCCACAATTCAACTCAACCCAACTAAACGGCAATCTGCCACATAAATTACATCACAATTTATCGTCAACCCAAATCATTTCATTCATTATGCAAACCCATCAAATGCTTCTAAGGATTCTGCTGTCATACATCTCAACTAGATACCACATTATATCAATGAGCAACTACACAACCCCCCCAATCCCCTTAAATTCATGCCCGTGTCCAATCACAATTAGGTGGACAGCACCACCGTCATTACATATTCATTTGTTCTTAATCTTGTTATATGCAACAATACTAATTTTTTAACCCAATCGACTAAGATGTCATCATCGCCAAAACCAATTTATACTATGCATCAAAAAACTCCTCAATGTCCTCTAATCGACCCCATCGTGCCATTTTATTTCTTTATGATCCTTCTAATCAGAGTGGAGCCTAATTGCTTCGGAAGTGGAGGAAAACATGCGGGACAAGGTAAATATGCCCATTTATAAGCACACTGAATTTTGGGTATCATAAAGCCACAACATGAAAACTAGTAGGCAACAGTTGTTGATGCTTAACAATCAAAATGGTGTAATGGCATGACTGCCGGCCAGGAAGCTCGCATTTGCATAAAAGCCATGACAACAAAGATAGGGTTTTGGACATTTCAAATGACTATTCAATTAAGAAAATCAACATTTCATGCTGCACACAGGAAAGCCACATGGTACGAGCGGGAAATAGCTAACTAACAATGAGCAAGAAATAACCTAGAATCCAATAAATCTGGTAAATATGCCCTCAAAGTCAAACCATCAAATATCAATTAGCAAGCCAAAAATTTACCTGTGTACCAACTAAAAGGAAAACATCCGCTTTCTCCAAACCACCGATGCTAGTGTTCATTATATATCCAGAACGCAGGTCTGCATTTGGATTTGGACCGTTTCCTTCACACCAGATATTATTTGACCCCATCGTGTTCAAGAAATCCTTTAGAGCCATCATAGATTCCGCGTCGGATAGCTTACCAGCAACCCCAACAATTTCTTCTGGTTTAACTTGGTGGACGACCTCTGCGACCACAGCAAGTGCATCCCGCCAGCTCACGGCCTTAAAGCGTCCATCTGCACCGCGAATCATTGGATCATTTAGCCTTTGCCTCTTCAGACCATCATAGAAGAAACGTGTCTTGTCCGATATCCACTCCTCGTTGATGTCCTGCATGTGCACAACCCAAACAAATTCGTGTTTAATAAAGAAGAAATGAAATGTTATATTAGTAAATGAATTTTTAATATTAAAAAAACAATGGTCAACATATGCTACAAAGACTTATACAAGTAAATGGATTGCAAAAACAATTAAAAAGTTGTTGATACTTGATAGCTAATCACTCCAGAAACTAAAAGTAGTATGGCATTAATCTGACACCCATAAAACTGTTGGTTATATATTAGCCGATGCTTTGCCAAATGTCCATGTTCCATCAGAAGCTACGATAAAAGCTTATTTTGGTTAAAGTTCAGAGACATTTGGGTCCTATATGGTTGATAAATCAAAGAAATTGTTGCAATGGAAGAAAGACGCTACCCTAGGAGATTTAAGAGAAGTTCCCAGCAATAGGAATTGATACAGATGTAATACTTCTTAAAATGAGCAAATATTGCATTTTGAACACATCTCAAAATTATCAAATATTTGATAAAGGCAATGATAGTTTGCATGTTGTTTACAAGCACAGGCACTTATCCAACAAATTCTATGACAAGTGAGTCACTATCAACAAGATTTAGAAGGAATATAACTTACAAAAGCTGAAAAAAACGAGAGTGAATCTCCTAATAGGTAGGCAAGACAGAACAGTGATCACTCGAGAACAAAGAATACATTAACATCATTAATCGGCACATGAAAGCCCAGAATACCTCATTCAATCGTGGCACAATGCGCATGACTTCAGGACCTCTACTATCAATGCGAATATTGGAACCAACTGCATCCGTGACATCGATGCTCTCGGTTCCCTTCAGCTCCCAATTACGGGCTTTAAAAGCAAAAGGTTTTGAGGTCAGGGCTCCTACAGGACAAATATCTATCACATTGCCGGACAATTCACTTGTCATGAGTCTTTCAACATAAGTTCCAATTTCTTCTCCACTGCCACGACCCAACATCCCAAGATCTTGAACACCAGCTACTTCTGTTGCAAACCTCACACACCTATTTGTTGGGCATTGCCATATGAAAACTTGGTTCAGTGCTGCTAATACTGTTTATAATTCCATTCAAGTTCTATGCTCAAAATTACAATAAAGTCGCAATTTAGCAGCACATAGAGCAGAGAGCAGCAAAATATGATAATACAGAAAACATTAATGGCCTCCCTTTCATTTAAATTACTCCACTTGGATAATCCGAAAACCTTTTGCTTTACTGGTCATTCAATTTTCAAGGACGAGACTGTTGGCCAACCAGTTAATGTGACGCTCTACATACTAATACTACATAGAACAAAGCGCTTCCCTACTACATAGAACAACGACCTTCTCCCATATGAGATATAACACATGAAAGGAAGATGTTATTCTTTAAATAAGCTATAGCAGAACAAATTTTCAATTAGGAATATAAACAATCTCATTCTTCAGCAACTATTGACTGCCACATGACAATATTGTTCAATACAAAATTACAAAAGGCCAGTGATGATTCTCTTAACAGCCAACAGTTCAACTGACATCAGATATAGTAAGATATGACAACCCTCTATCAGCCAAGAAAATTTTAACCTAAGAAAAAAACATCAGCTGTATCTTTTCAGGATCCTAGTTCATCCAAACAAATATGATACTAAAAAACGCATCTCTAAGCACTCGCACGTATATCATTAATCTGGTTCAATGAGGTGTTATCATGACCAACTTCTAGATATTCTTTAAGGTTACAATGAAATATTTGGCTCCCAAACATGATACAGTGCACAGTTACATTTTTCAACCCAAGTTATATACACATCTATCATCTGCAGCTCAAAACATTAATTTAGATGAAAAGCTAAAGCACAAAAATTAGTGTTGCACCTTGTGCACTGAATACATCGAGTCATCACCGTTTTGACTAAAGGACCAAGGTTCTTATCGACCACTGATCTCTTCGTTTCAGTAAAACGACCTCGATCAGAACCAAAAGCCATAGACTGATCTTGAAGATCACACTCTCCACCCTGATCACAGATAGGGCAGTCCAGTGGATGATTCATCAAAAGAAACTCCATCACTCCTTCTCGTGCCTTTTTCGCTAGAGGTGTATCAGTCTTAATCTTCATTCCTATGGACAGAGTTAGGTGAAAACCAATACAAGTCAAAAGAAAGAATAAATTGGAAAATGTGAATCCAATGAACAAAAGGGGAACCGAAATTTATGGGGAGAACGAACAAAACCAAACAACAGAAGCCCCAAATTGAAAACATATCGATTGTTTTAAAACACCCAGTGAAATGCAAAAATCAGACAACTGTTCCCCATGTCTCACAAAGCACAAACTGAATCCAACAGTTTAAACAAATATCATATGCAAACAACATCAGTCTACTGTTTCACGCATATTTTAAGGGGTAGCTAAGCCAGCCTGGAGAATGCTTCTATGGAATTACAAGCCCAAAGAGGATAAATTTACAAAAGAAACAGCAGACCTGGGTACTAAAATGTAAATTCAGGTGCCTGAGAGATGCAGGGACGTTGCTATATGTCAACTGCCCTTCATCATTCCAACCTCTACTATCTCCCATGTCAACTACATCAAGTAATAAACAAACCTTGCACAAAACAAATCTCAGTATAAAGGCTTATCAAGACCAATCACTTCATAAAAGGCCGAAGCTTTTTCCTTGAAAGTATAAGAAAGCATGAAAAGCTAAGTTCAATCAATTTCATCAAATTGCTCCACATTCACTGCACAAAGCATTGAACCTCATAATTTAACCAACAAGGAATTCCAATTGTATAGAATTGGAAAACAAATCCCCAAATTCAATACCACCAACCAAAAACAAAGATTTCCAAAAATCTCCATAAACACTCAGAAAAGACATAAACATAAGTAGTGTACCGGGTAGTGCAGGCATGGCGCAGGAGGCCACCGGCTTCGGCGATTTCTCGACCTCAACGAGGCACATGCGGCAGTTTCCGGCAATGGAGAGGCGGCTGTGATAGCAAAATCTCGGGATATCGACGCCGGCAATCTCGCAAGCCTGCAGCACGGTCATTCCCTTAGGGATTTTGACCGGGTACCCGTCAACAAAAACCTCGATGGCGTCATCCGGGTTTGGGAAGTGGACCCGGGCGCCGGCCACCGGATTCCGCTTCGGGAGATCTGTTTCAGGCTGCGCGCCGCCGCAGCAGCTTCGGCATTATGGAGGTCCGGCGTGGAGACGATGGTGCGGCGGAGTAGGTGAGAGGGCTTGGAGGTGGTGAGTCGGGTTGATCGGATGAGGGCTCGTGAAGCAAGTTGACCCAGCCCCATTTTACCAGGTTTTCTGAAATTGGAGAACAACGAGCTTCAGCTCAACTTATGGGGTTTTTCGTTTACACGATTACAAAACAAAGGGTCCGAATCTGAAGGATACGGGTAGTCGGTTTACCCGGGTTGCCGACTTAGTAGACTCATGGGCTTGCCAAGAAAATCCTTAATGGCTAATTGTCTCGATAAGAAACTAAATATAATTATCTTGTACAAGTTTTCATTTTTTTTTTTTTTGAGAAATTACAAGTTTTCATTTTCTAAATCAAGTAACTATCATTTTATTACTTGAAAATTACATGTATCTAGAGCAATCAATTTTGGCCCTCGGTGAACCGACCCGAGGTAAAAAAAGACCGGATTGGGCTCTATATTTGGAGACTTGAAATGAGCCGGGCTTTTTTGGCCAGGCCCATTAGGTTCAAAAAATTAGCCCGCCCGATTTATTCAGTGTATTTTCATGGGCTAGGCTCCAAAAATGTGACCCGATCACTATTTGGCCCGGCAGGCAGGCCCATTTGACACCTCTACATGTATCACTCGAGTTACCAAGGTTGTGAATGTTTGTTCTTCTCATTTTCATTTTTTGAGTGAATAGTGGTGGCGAAATGATTGGAAGATTAAAATACGAGATTTTGTAGTGTGATTGGATATGAAGTAAAAAGATACTGATTAAAGTTGATGTGATAAGAATATTTTTAAGATAGTGGTTGTCCGTGAAAAAAATAAATTAAAGAAAGATATTTGCAAACAAAATTTCAGATTATTTCGAATTTGTAATTATTTAATTATTTATTTCATTGAGGGTATTTTAGAACTTTCATTATTTTGACAATTTTTTAAGAAATTTGACTATTCACTTCCTTGATTTAAGGGATTTGATATCTGATATGAAAACTCTCGCTATTGAGTTAATTTGACATATACATCATATTGATTCTAAATATGCAATATGCTCCCTTTATGTATGCACCAAAATGAACATAATTACGCAACAAGTTATCCATAATATAAGCAAAGAATACATATTCAATTTATTCAAACCAAGTGTGCATTATATCGAACATCATTCAATAACTAACTATGCATTGTGTTATAGTTATATATGCATCAAATAACAAATAATCATGCATCAAACAATAACTAACTACGAATTATCTCATAATTATATGCGCATCAAACAACAACTAACTATGTGTTTTATCGTAACTATATATAGATCAAACAACAATCAACTTAACATTATCTCATTACTATCTATGCACCAAATAAAATATGAATATGTAGTATATTATAATCATGTATGCATTAAGCAACAACGAACTATGCAGTATCTGATAACTATTTATGCAGTATATCTATTTCAAATAGGCATTAGAGTGGCAGTAATTGTGTTTTGATTTAATGGTGTAACTATGAGAGAGAGAGAGAGAGAGAGAGATTTGATTGTGGGATTTAATGACGATTTTGTAGGATTGATATATATATGGAATGTGATTGATATTGTTTGATTTTATTTCCGTTTTTATCTACCCGTATTCAATGGTAAGGAGGTTACAATTTATTGTCATTTTATAGTGTTATCCTTTTTGTGATTAATTTAAATATTTAATCTAATTTTATTCATTTTAATCTCAGTGATCAATTATTTAATGGGAGTGATTGTGATTAGTCCTTACGATCTCACGGTAAGGGGTTGTCTCACGAGATCCTATATATATATATATATATAGTGTAATTTATTTTTCCATCATTGAACTGTTTGGCTGAGGTGCGTTATATTGAGGTTAAAAATGCTGACTGAAATTGGTGCATCTACTTACGTTCTATATTTGTGTTTTAACGTGTTGGAATTTGGTTTGTGAATAAATGTGTGTTGACCATTTTGGACCAATATTTAAGTGGTTTCCATTGATGGAAAATGGAATTAAATTATATGATAAAATTATACTAAGTGAGTAGATGAGATTGGCATTGTGAATTTCTCAAAACTAATTAGGGAGAATGAGAAATTAATGATAGAAGTTAGCCACTTAAAAATTGAAATTGGTAAATATGGGGGAAGGAGTTGTAGGTCCGAGGGTGTTTGTGTTAAGTCAGAAGGGGAGTTGAATAAACTTAACCAATTTTCGATTTTTGATCTTTAAATCGAATTTTTACACAAGTAGCGACTTAATCCTTTTGATACAACTTAGTTCAATCTCAATTGGAGAGTTAACTACTCAATGACTGATTTGTTGATAAAATAACTCAATTTGAGTGAAGTGAGCTCTTAAAAATTCGACTTACTTGGTTTTGATAGCGGAAGTCTTACAAACCTTTTTGTTAAATAGGTTTTACAACACTTGTTTTGATTAAATTATTATCAGTTGAGTTTGGCAAATATATCAATCAACATGATAATATATGCAAGAAATAAAGTGATGAAAAATAGAAGACACAAAGCAATTTATAGCGGTTTGAGGATTGGGTAATTCCTCTAAAGCAATTTATAGTTTTTGCGGATTGAGTAATTCCTCTACTCCACTCTTCTCCAACTCCTAGAGGTAATCCACTAATGCAACGGTTGTTACAAGATAGATACAATAGTCCGAGTAAACCTTGATCACTCAACTCGGCTCTACTCATGGGACTCGGCTTCGCAAGAGGCAGGTTGTCTTACTACTTGACTCTTTCAAACCCTTGGAATGGATTAGGGATGATAATAGGGCGGGTTGAAACCCGGCCGACGGGCAGTCTAAACCCGATCAAGCGGGTCCCAGGTGGGTTACGGGTCCAAGTGAACTTGAATGTGTTATAAACCTCTCTGTAATAAGGTCGACCGGTTGCCCTATAAGGAGACGCGTACTTGAATGTGTTATAAACTTGACAAAAAAACAGAGAAATAAATAGAAGGAGGGAGATCGGTCGTCCATAGGGCGATCGGTGGAAGTTTTGTTTAAAACTTCTCTATTTCTCGAGCAAACGGTCACTATCCAGAACAATTGGTCGCTCCCTAGATAGTTATCAGTCGCCCTTGATTCCGAACTGTGTCAAGTCTTGATCCAACGGTTTAAACTTTCGAAATTTATACATAGCGAATAGTAGTCCTATTGTTTTTGGAGAAAATTCCATTCATTGCTTAAACACTTATCAAAGAAAAATCACTTTATTATTTCTTAACCATTTTTGTAGATCTTTTAATCATTCTTTTTCGGATAAAATTCAAATTGGAGGAGCCTATGTTGGAAATCAAATCTTGAAGCTCCTCTATAAATAGTAGAAAAATTTGAAGGATCAATACAACACATCAATCTACAATCACAATAAGAAAATAAGCAAAATTCTCAAAGCCTTCACTTTCACTTTCTTTTTGTAATAAGCTAAGCACTACACTTTCATATCTAGCTTGATAGCTTTCTTTCTTGATTACATTTATATTTTTGAGTTGTAATATTTCTATCAAAAGTGTATTCTTGATTGTCCTTGTAAAAATCATCCAAAATCAAGAACACACTTGGTTAATTCATAGGTGTTGAAGAGTTTGGTGCTCTTCATAGTGGTAAGAAGAGTTTGTGTCTTCTTCTAAGTTGGTGTTGTAATAAGAGTGTGGTGCTCTTCAAAGTAAATGTTGTAATTGTTTGGTATCAATTAATAAACTTTTTCTTTCAAAATTCATTCGAACATACCGAGTGGTAGTGCACGTAGGCCCAGGTGGGTTGAAGCACTATAAATCATTGTGTGTTGATTTATTTTTTTGCATTTCAATTTTCATCTTCTTCATATTCAATAAAGAGGGCATAAATCGGGAAACCAGGAAAATCTATTCACCCTCTAGATTTTCGTAGCCACTTGGGTGACAAGTGGTATCAAAGCCAAAATCTTTCGAAAGTTTGTTCATCATTCGAGTATGGAGAAAAGATCCATGTCATGAATGAAAGCTATCTTACCACCGACGCCTCAACCAACAAGACACCTCTATCCGACTTCAACAATTATGCATTTTAGAAAGACCGAATGGAATGCTTTTTTACAAGGTTGCGGGTTTGATATTTGGGAACGTTCATCAAAAGAATAGCTCAACCAACCAAGAAATTAGAGGATGGAACTATAGCTCCCAAAAGCTTCAAAGAGTTTGATGAAAATTACAAGAAGTCTTTCACTCTAAACAATAAGGCTTTAAACATTTTGCATTGTCCATTTACCGCCACCGAGTATAATCGGATTTGAGAAATAAGGTTCACACATGAAGTATGGGAAAAACTCGAAACCATCTATGAAGGAACTAAGAAGATTAAACAAGCTAGAAAAATCATGCTTGTTAAAGACTTGAAAACTTCATAATGTTCAAGGTGAAAGCATTTCAATAATGGTGGAAAAGCTCGACAACATCAAGGTAACCAAAGTATTGAATGCTTTTCCCAGTTCTTGGTTAAAAAAGGTAGCGGCTATAATGGAAGCTCAAAATCTGAAACTCTCAAGCTTGATGAGCTTATTGGAAATCTTATCATTTATGAGGTCTACCTCAAGGGAAGAAAGAACTCCAAACCATCCACCTCTCAACCGGGTATGCAATATATTCCTAAAGGTCTTCCTCTAGTTCAAATAATTCTTATTATGCTAGTGATGAGGATGATGAGGAAACGGCTGCCCTAGTACGAAAATTTGTCAATAAAAATAAGGCAAGAAACGCAAGAGACAACTCATGCTTTAAATGCAGGAAATCCGGACACTTTGTAGTCGATTGTCCCAAAATGGCGGAGGAGGAACAAAAGAAGAAAAAATTCTTGCTAAAAAGAAGGCCTTGAATGCAGATGTTAAAACTTGGGATGAGTTACTTTCAACGTCTGATGATGAAGCCGAGCAAGGACTTATGGCCATAGACAATGAAAGCAAAGAGGTACGCTCTAACTCTTCTTCTTCTTCTTCTTTAATTGATGAACTTCAAGGACATTATGATGAATCGCAAAATGAGTCATTTTGAGATATTATTTGTAATTGCAAAAACATGAAAAAAGATTTTAAAGAGTTAAAATTAGAGAAAGATAAGTTATTTTCTTCTTATGAATCTATTGATCATGCTCATACTATTACTCGTGCCAAAGTTAAAACTCTTGATTTCGAAAAATAATTGCTCACAAAAGAGATAGAAAATTTGAAAAAGGATGTGCAATATTTTAACTTAAGTACCGATAATGTTACAAAAATTCTTGGTGCACAAAGAAATGATCATTCTAAATTAGGACTTGGTTACAAACCTTTTCAAACCGATTTCAAGAAAAAAACCAAGCTCCAACTTTCATACGTCTTTAGTAGTCCTAAAATTATTACATGTTTTTATTGTAAATAAAAGTAATGCCTCTTATTAGTTTGCTAAGTTGTGTAGACTTATAGAAAATGAAAAAGAAGATACTATCAAATATATAAGAAGTGATTGAGGAGGTGAATTTGATGGTGAATTTAGAGTCTTATGTGAAACCTAGGGATATGCACATAATTTTTCGGCTCGAGAACTCCTCAACAAAATGGTGTAGCCGAAAGGAAAAATTAGACTTTACAAGAAATTTGTCGCTCTATGCTCAATGAGTTTTATGTTCCAAAATATTTTTGGGCGAAGCGTAAACACCGCTTGCTATGTTATAAATCGAGTATCTCATTGTCCAAAATTAAACAAAACTCTATATGAACTTTGGAAATAAAGAACACTAAATATTAGCTACTTCAAAATATTTGATTACAAGTGTTTTATATTGAACACCAAGGATCAATTGGACAAACTTGATCTTAAAAGGTGATGAAGGAATATTTATCGGTTTTCGACTAAGAGCATAGCATACCGGGTATATAACAAACCAAGCTTGGTGGTTGAAGAATTTATTTGCGTCAAATTCAATGAAGCTTCAGGTGTTGAAAGAATACCAAATGATGATAGTGATGAAGAAAATGGAGTTGAACCAATTGTTCCAAACATTACTCTAAATGATCAATCTTCTACTTCAAATATTCAACAAGAAGATAAGAGTGATACATCGAATCTTCCCATGGTACTAAAATTCAAAGAAGATCATCCTAAAGATCTTATAATTGGATCCACTTGACAAAGTCATGACAAGGAGAAAATTTGCCGAAAAAGCTCTTATATCTCAAAAAGAGCGAGGAAAATGCAAAGGAAACAATTGAAGATGACGATTGGTTTCTAGAGATGCAAGAAGAGCTAAATTAATTTATAAGGAATGATGTTTGGGAACTTGTGCCTTATCCTCCATCACAAACTATCATCGAAACAAAATGGGTATTCCGAATAAGTTAGACGATCAAGGGAACATCATTCAAAATAAAGCAAGGTTATTGTCACAAAGAATGTGTTGATTATGATGAAACTTTTGCACCGTAGCACGTTTAGAAGCTATTCGTATTTTACTTACTTATTCTTGTTTTAAAAATTTAAACTTTACCAAATGGATGTTAAATCCGCTTTTCTAATTGATTTTATTTAAGAAGAAGTCTATGTTAAACAACCTCCAGGGTTTGAAAAATTTTCTATACCAAATGATGTTTATAAACGTAAAAACTTTATATGGTCTCAAACAAGCACCTCGAGCATGGTATGATAGACTAAGTTCTTTTCTTTTAGAAATGTTTTACAAGAGGCAAAATTGATACAACTCCTTTTGTTTTTGAAAAAAGTTAAGATAGCCTCTTAGTTCAAATATATGTAGATGATATTATTTTTGGTGCTACTAATGAATCTTTGTGCAAGAAATTTTCTAAGTTAATGCAAGGTGAATTTGAGATGAGCATGATGGGAGAACTCAACTGTTTGATAAATGGTTTTATCATGATTTTGATGATTTTGTTTTTATACCAAAACAATATTTTTAAAGGTTGTCCAAATACTCCTAAATGATTTAAAATGGTTTTAATATTGAAGAGTATTTCTTCAAGTTTATTTTCGATATAAATTGGACAAGACTTTTGATGATTTTGTGTTAATGCGTTTTTACACCAAAACAATGTTTCTAAAATGTGTCATAATACTCCCGATCGGTCTAAAATATTTTCACTATTTTTCGGAGTATTTCTTGAAGTTTATTTTCGATATAAAATTGGACAACACTTTTGTTTTGAGGCCAATCGGTATTTTTTATAGGTCAACCCGCACGAAGATGAAATTTGGAACAAAAAATGAGACGGAAGTGAAAATGGGTATAGTCGACAGGTCGGCCGGTAATGGCGTCGGCCAAGATGATCGACGTACATTCGTGGCCGCTCCTTGTCGATTTTCGGCGATCGTACGAATGTTCAAAATTGAAACAGAACTTGTATCTTCATAAAATCAATGAGGGGGACGGTCAGGTCTAGGTCGAATATATTTGTGTTATTTTTTCGTATGTTCTTCAAACGTCTATTTTGGATGCGAAACACCGCCCTATCTTTTGACAACAAATTTCGACCGTTTGACAATGATATATTTTCCTTAAATTATGGGATTGATTTCTAATAGCTATAATCTTGATTTTAATTGCAATTGTTTTTGTAGATATTAGATTCCAAGAGGAGCCTATCAAGTATCAATAATCTCCTATAAATAGAGGAAGATTTGAAGCACAACATAAGAGAGAACAACACAACACAACAAGATATACTCAAGCAAACACTTGGTCTTATATTGTTATTATTCTTGTTGTAATTTGCCTAGCTTATCACTTTCACATCCCTGAGGTCTAGGCTATTCTTGATTACACTTGCACTCAATTGTATAATTCATTATCGAGTTGTAATCTTGAATTTTTGGGTTATCATTCAACATAAGATATCCTTGTGAGTGTTCTTGTGGTAAGAACACACTTGGATGATCTAGGTGTTAGGTGTAAGAAGATTGTGGTAATCTTCTTGTTGAGGTGTTGAAGAATTTGGTATTTGGAGGTTGAAGATTGTGGTAATCTTCACAAGGTGCCGTTGGAGATTGTGGTAATCTTCAAGAGAGATTGTGGTAATCTCAAAGGTGGTGTTGAAGAAAGAGTGTGGTGCTCTTCAAGGTGTTGTTGTAAGTTGGTGTTGTATTAATTTTGGTAATTAATAAAATCTTTTTCTTTTTGAAATCCATCCAGGATATTTGGGGTGGTAGAGGATTAGGCCCTAGGTGGGTTGAACCTCTTTAAATCGACGTGTGTTGTTTACATTCCGCACCTTTATTATTGTCTTTGAGCATTTGGTTCGAAAAAGAGGGTAAAATCGAAAAGATGGAGATAATCTATTCACCCCCTAGATTATCGTAGCCGCTTGGACTTACATCAACTTCTTCCTTGGACTCCAAATCAAATAATGCCAAGAAGGTATTTACATCACACAATCAAAGTACACTAAAGAACTTCTAAAGAAGTTTGGAATTGAAGAAGGAAGAAACTTTGCAACTCCGATCGCAACTAACATCAAACTCGACACGATGAAAAATGTAATCGAATGATGAAACCAAGTATCGAGGTCTGATTGGTAGTTTACTTTATGTAACCGCAAGTAGACCCGATATTCTTCATGATGTATGCCTATGTGCTTGATTTCAAATCAATCCCAAAGAAACTCATTTAAGTGTCATCCATTGTATTTTTCGATATTTAAAGGGCACTATTTATTATGGCTTGTTTTATCCAAAGAATGAAAATTTTTCTTTAAAGGGGTATAGTGATTTCAGATTATTAAATGGTAATATTGATGATCGTAAAAGTACATTCGACTCATGTCGATTTTTAGGTGATTGCCTAGTTCATGGTTTTCTATGAAACAAAATTGTGTATCTTTATCAACGACTGAAGCCGAATATATTTCCGCATCTTTTTGTTGTACACAATTACTTTGGATGAAACAAGCCTTATCGGATTACAAATTTCTTTCGACAATGTTCCTATTTTTTGTGATAATACCTCCGCTATCAATATTTCTCAAAATCCGATTCATCATAATCGAACCAAACTGTGGGTCCCAAGGGGTGTGAGTAAGGTTTAGAAGGGGGGGATTGAATAAACCTTACCAAATTTTCGATTTAGTCATTTTAAAGAAATTACAGAGTTAACAAACAGCTAAGTCCTTGAGAGACAACTAAGTTGGTTATTCAGCAGAGTTAGCCACTCAACAGACTCGATAGAGCTGTTGATAGAATAACTCAGCTGTTTAACCTGAAACTTAACTTGGTTGTGTTGGTTTTATCAGCGGAAGACTTAACACCCTTTGATTTGTTTTAAACTTGTTTTAACACTTGATTTTAGCACTTGGTTATTAATCAGTTTTGGATAACAAATAAGTTTATCAGCAGATATAAAGTAGATATGCAGAAATGTAAATGTGCTGAAAAATAAATGACACAGTTGATTTTTATAGAGGTTCGAAGATGGGGTAATTCTTCTAATCCTATCTTCTCAAACTCCTGGAGGAATCCACTAAGTAACATATCAGTTTACAAAGTGGTGAACAGTCTAGAGAGAGCCTTGATCACACAGCTGACTTCTCGTTCGACTCAGCTTCTTCACAGGGAAGCTGCCTTGGTACTTCAGCTCACTTTCTCAAGCTCTTGGATTTGATCACAAAGCCCTCCAATAACTTGATACTTGTTCGACCTTGAACCTTCCTACAATCCTCATTGGAAAGTAGACCCTTTTTTATTCTTCAAAAATTTCATCTTCAACAGTTTGAAGTTGTCTTTCCTTCACAACTTTGTGTTGGATTGATTTCCTTTGAGTTTTAGGCTTGAGGATTTGCTTCAATATCTCTAAGAATATTTGCAGGTTACAGTTTCAATATTTCTTGCTTGTTCATAGTTCAGGTAACCTTTTCTCAGTGAGTTTCCTCAGCCTTTTATAGTGAACTTTAAAAAATCTACCCGTTGAAGAGATAGGCTGATTTTCAAAAGATACTAGTATTCGTTGGCTTGTCTTTTCTTGGTCTTTAATCTTGAGATGTAGACCTTTCCTCGTATTAAATGAATGTTCAGCTTTTCAGATTCTGATATGAGGTGCAGTGCTCCCCATTGGTTTATTCCTTTTGCACGCTTCTGGGACGAGCACTTTAAGACCTGGCAGCATGGAAGTATTACTTATTTAAGTAATTTTTTTGACTTCTGTGCAACGGATTCCTTTCAGTTGACTTCTCTTGACTGCTACCTATTTCCCCAGGTGACTTGAGTCTGCTCCAATCATTTGAAGACTCAACTGTCACTTTCAACTTGTGACTTGGCTTCTTGAGATGACTTTGACTGATACTTCACACAGCTGTTCCTCAGCTGATACATCTTCAGTCAAGTTCTTGATCTTTCTTCTTGGCCGTACTCAGCTATTGCACAACGGAGTCTTCACTTCAGTCTTTAGTTGACTTCTTGTATTTCCAGGCTTAGCTGACTTGACTCAGCTTTTCCAGCCCTATCTATTACAATGAAAATTACAAGGAAAATGGGGTGCCAACTTTCTAGTTTAAGTTTTACATGTCATTCATCAAAATCTATAAAATAAATTTCCCAACAATTTCCCCCTTTTTGATGATGCCAAAACTTAAAAACATTAAACACATGTAAACAACAAAGATACATACAGACAATGCAGTAACAAAGAACGTATGCGCAGAATCAATCATTTTATTGATCATAGCATTCTTGTCCTTTACACAGCTGTTTACAAAGTGTATCAGAGCATACTCATATCTAAGCAAATTACAAACATCTATGCTAGGATACAAATACAAAGAGAGAAATTATAGAACACTTTACTGAATATACTGATGACTTACACAAAAATGTATTTACAAGAGTAAAATACATGAAGGGTTCGCAGCAACACTTCATCGCCTTCGCTGCCTCCTTCTTTCCTCTTCAGCTCTGTCATCAACATCTCTATTTCTTTTTCTTTCTTCTTCAGCTGTTTTCTTCTTTTCATAAGCTCTTTTCGCAACATCATCTTTTAGCTTTCTTTCTTGCCATAGTTGGTCTTGTCTTCTGTTTTCCTCTTCTAGTCTTTTCACGTATTCAACATTCTTTCTAGCCACTTCCAGATTTGCTACTTCATCATACCCAGCCCAGTAGATTCTTCCCTTCTTTCCTGGATCAACATATTCGATATTTTTGGGTTGTGGCCTAGGTCGAAAACCTCTTCCTCCACCACTTCTTCCTCCTCCTCTGGGTGTATACTGTACATGAGTCTTCTGTTTACCAATTTTGAATGGCTCTTTGGTAGTCTCCGCTTATCTTCTTCTTCGCACAATTTAAGACCTTTCTCCTAGTACAGGTCCCAGGCTTGGGCTACAGTCATCTTTTGGAAATAGCCTTTGGATTCGAGCGTCTTAAATTCTTCAACTGATCTTGGCTTAGATCCGTCATTTGGAATAACATCTTGATCCTTCCCTGTCGGAATGCCACCGTAATGTTCAACACTTCTTCAATGCGGGCATCCGTCTTTTTATCGAACTCTATCATCCCTGCTTCTACAATTTTCCTTTTCTCTGACATAGGCACATCAGAGTGTTCGATCGGCAGAGTCACTGGAAGTTTGCTGATTATTGAGGCAGTCACATGACCCTGCTGGGGGGTTTCAACAATCATTAATGTCAAGTCCTTCGAATGTTCCCCCTCAGCTGCCTTTCCCTTCTTCTTCTCAGCTGCTACTTCTTCTTTCAAACTCCTTAGGTACTCCTCTTCCCCCTTTTTGGCATCATCAAAGGAGAGAGGAACCCCAGGGAATATGCCTGCGAGCATGAAATCGAGTCTACTGAGAGCGGAGTTCTGCTTGGAGTCTGCTGCGGCATAGGCTATTCGAAACTCTAAATGAGTGGCTTTTGACTCGGCTACCACCAGTTTTATTTCAGCTATGAGAAGGTTGAATTTCGCATTCATATGTTCTTCAAGACGCAAAATTTCTTTTCTTTGGAATTCACGTAGTAGCTCCATTTCCGTTGTGTGAGAGGCATGCAATCTCTCAATATATGCCTGCATTCTCTGCTTCATATCAGCATTGTCAGCACTCCAAACAAGCATCTTATTGTACAATACCTTGAAATAGCGAAATTGCTCGTATCGCATTGCACTCTGCTGTTGAGACCACTCCCTGATCCTTACCACTATCCCTCTCAAATCTACTGTGAGGGTGGCATCTCTATTGTTCAAGCGTAAATCTAGTGAGTCCTGGTGCCATTCGATCTTCTCAATCTCTTCACAGATATTCTTGAAGGCGTCACGAATCTCGGTTGTCACACCGATTCAGCGCCGGCCATTCTCGCATCGAAATCAAAGTTTCTTTGGCACAATAAAGTCGGTAGGGATTACAGGATCTTCTCGTATGGTGAATCGTCACTTTGCTTTAGAGGTCTCTACTTCTAGCTCAGGGAAACTGATCGAAAAGGGAAAAACTTGCTCAAAAGCATCATCACACACATAAGGGATTGATTGTGCGGTCTATGCCTGTGATGTTCTGGTGGAGTCGGTATTCTTTGCGTTGTGGGAACTGTGCGGATGACTTGGGTGCTGGATGGGCCTTGTCGAGTGGGTTGGCGGTGACCGAGCCTCGGTTGCCTTAACAACTTCTTCGGCCTCGAGTAGATTTTTCTAAGTGAAATCTTGGGTCCTCGCCGCAACATCAGCGTCATCGGATGATGATAAAACATGGGGGCTTGATTCATCATCAAAGTTGAATGTTTGATGAGCAACTTTAAAACTCGATCGACTCAAATGCGTGGGAGAACATCCTCGGTTGGGTCCTTTTGATGTTCAACTGGTGTGGACTCGGCTTTATCCTCGGACTTTAGAAATGATATGTCGGGATTCTCTTGGGAGTCATGAAGTGCACTTATCTCTTTCTCGATTTAGTGCTTGGAACAGGGATGAATGTTATGTGTCTCTTGAGCTTTACCGGGGAAGTCTCAACCTCCCTTAGGCCTTCACTACCTCCAACAGTCTCAAGCTGCGGCGAGGCCTTGGCGATCCCCCGACGATGCAGCGTGTGAGGGTCTTCAACATTGGCATCCATAGGAGTCTCACCCCTTGGATTGCGCTTTCCTTTGCCTAGAGTGTTAACTCTGGGGCATTTCCATCCTGTGCCTCAATGTAGTAGCAGTGTCATCGCCCTTCAAGCGGTGACACTTGGCTAAGACAGACTCAATTGTCCGAGCTTCAATGTCAATGTCAATCTGTTGTGGTTATTTCTCGGTTTCCATTTCACCTCTTGTCTTCAATATAGAGTTATCTGCACATCCTCGACCCTGCTACGGTGGAGTGAGTTTCCACCTCGGTGGCACACCACACGGTGAGCGATGATGATGGGGTCACTCTTCTAGGACTCGCGATTGTTTTTCGTTGAGTGCTTAGCGCAGGCAGGTGGTAAAACACCTTGATAGGGGTTGGCTCAACTTGGGTGCCCAAAGTTCACTTCATCGCCAATTCCCTTAGACCCATCTTCCGATAGAGACATGGGATATGGCTGCGGCGATGTATGTGGCAATCTGTTTGCACCACTCCCAATAGGTCAATTTGTAGGATAGATTGAGGCGACTCTCATGGTCCTTCCGACATGTCTTTGCTCATGTATTATTCGGATTCCTTAAGAGCCTCTGCCCAAATCTGATTTTTCTATTGCAAAGCAATGGGATCCATGTCTTCATCACTCTCGACGAGAACCCATCCGGATGAGTGCGAGTGTGTTCTAGAGTTCGTAGCGTGCATATCTTGGCTTTCTTGAGGGCTTCTGCTTCCTCGGATGCTTTGGCCTTTTCTTTCTCCTTGCAGATGTGTAGAATATTCAGGAAATTATCCTCATCTAGAGCCTGAAGCACAGTGTCGACTTCGAGAAATTGCAACAACTTCTCTTCTTCTTCGATAAACTTAGGGTGATTAAACTGCACCCGTGAGTGGCTTAGCTTCCACACCCTCCATTCACATAGACGGTGCTGAATGTCCGGGTATACGGGTGAATACATGATGACATCATCATCGTCATGTTCTTCTTGTCCTTTCTTTTCTGGGATGGAAGGCAAGATATTCTGCTGCTCTTCACCTTCACCAGCGTCCGTAGCAGGTGGAGAGACAACTGCACAGCTGAGTCTTCTGTAGGCCTCTGCTGTTCACCCTCATCAGACTTGGCAGTTTCATCTACTACTTTAGGAGAGATGCACTTCGAGCTTGGCGAGTCTCTCGGTGTGTGCTCGGTGAGTGGCGGATTCAAGCTGTCTATTCGCTCGAAAGCTTGAAGATTCTTCTTCTTTTGGTTCAAACCAGAGGAATTTTGGTTCTTCTTCTTCTTCTCCCGATTCTCGGCGGTGGGGGTAGGGGCATCTTTCTTGGGAGGAGTGCCTTCCGGATTTGCGATCCTTTTCTTTTGTATGGCTGGAGAAGGGATTGTTGCTTCATTCTCAGCCTCGGCTGCAGGGGTAGGAGACACGGCTGCATGGGCAGGCGACTCGGTTGGAGGGGCAGGTGCGTACTTTTTCTTGGCTACAGGGGCAACCTTCTTCTTCGCAGCTGCAGGGGCAACTTTCTTCTTGGGAGGAGAGGTAACAGCCGTGTCCTCGGGTTCAGCTGATTCCCCCTCAGTTGTATCTGCCCTCTTCGCGTGGGCTCTCTTCTGGGCTCCTGAGAGATTCGCCCTAAACATCTTCCTATTGACATGGAAAGGTTTTCCATGTCGAAGAGGAATGCCCTTCACTTCCATCAGGTGGCCAATCACAAGGCCATATCCAAGAGATCCTCCAAAGGATCCATCTCCCTTGAATGACTTATTTACAACGTTCTGGCAGAGTCTGCTGTACACGAACTCCGCCCAGTTGACTTTCTTGCTCTGTATGATCGCAACCATGACGATCAGCTTAGTCTTTGACAGCTGGTTGAAGCTGCCAAACTTCATGTGTACACACTTAGAGATGACATCCATCAACTTGTGATAGTCGTACTTCATCAATTTCTTCTCAGCTGTGTAGATCACCTTAGCAGCACACTCTGGTTTGGCTACCTCTTTCCATGCAAAGAGCAAGTCAACATAAACCGTTTATCTCATTCATGCCTTGAGGACGACAACAAGCAAAGTGCTCGCAAGGTCTTAGCTGTTATCACAATGTCCTTGCGGTGTGGAGAGGACTTGATTCCTTCGTCCTACACTTCCGCACTAACGTAGAACTGCGCCACCTCTTCAAGGTAGGTGTGCGAATACTTCAAAGTCAGAAAAGCCTTAAGACTACACTTTTCCAACATTTGCAATCTTCTTCACTAGGGTTTCATCCGAACCCTGTTTCACCATGCCTTCAAAATCCACGAACGGACCTGAGTGGATTTGCTTCGATAACTTGACGAAATCAAACTTCGGTGCCATTTTTAGGAATTTTTACCAATTAAAACTTGAAGAACTAGTTTGAGGACACTTAGGGTTTTCGAGAGAGAAAAATGGCTTGCTTTCTTTTGCTTGAAGATGAACAGTTTCCGAGTGAGAGAGAGAACTGGAAAAATGAATATATAAGGGTTATGAAAGGACATGTCTTTGATTTTTGAAATTTGATCAAGATCAATGGCTCAGATTTAGCATGTCAAACCGCATTTAATTCTTCTCATTTAATGTGGCAGCATTTATATCCAATCATATGCTTCTTATGCGACTTTTGATGTACCCCGTAATTATTATGCTAACGTCATCCTTAAAAACATTCCGCTCATAAATCATTTAAAAACTTAACTCTTCTTCTCTCTTTTCATTGCGTTTTTGGCACTTAGCTCATAAATGACTTAGCTTATGTGAGAAACTTATTCAATTCTCACTTCCCATCTTCCATCTCTTCTGATTGAGTCTTCTGAGTGTTAACTCAGCTCAATTAACCCTAGCTCATGCTTAAGCTCTTCAAATCTTGATTCACATAAGGGCTTGGTGAATATGTCAGCTAACTATTTATCAGTTGAGATATATTCCAAAGTGATGTCTTTCTTTTCAACATGATCTCTTATAAAATGATATCTGGCATCAATGTGCTTTGTTCTTGAATGCAACACAAGATTCTGAGTGATTGCAATAGCACTTATGTTATCACACATAATTGAAATCTCCTTTTCTTCAATTTCATAATCTCTCAACTGCTGTCTCATTCACAATACCTGGGCACAACAGCTGCCCGTAGCTATATACTCTGCTTCAGGTGTAGATGTGGCTATTGAGTTTTTCTTCTTACTAAACCAGGAAACCAATCTGTTTCCAAGCATTTGACATGTACCTGAAGTACTCTTCCTGTCAACTCTACATCCAGCATAGTCTGAGTCTGAGTAACCAATAAGCTTGAATCCACCTTCCTTTGGATACCATAAGCCAACTTCCTGGCATCTCTTCAAGTATCTTAGGATTCTCTTAGCTGCTGTCATGTGTCTCTCTTTTGGTGCAGATTGAAATCTTGCACTTACACCTACTGCAAAGGTGATGTCAGTCTGGTACATTAAGTAGAGCAATGATCCAATATGTGCTCTATACCTTGTTTGATCTACAACTCTACCATCTGCATCCATGTCCATCTTGACTGACGTGTTCATTGGTATTTTCACAGAAGACTTCTTTTCCATACCAAATTTCTTCATTAAATCTCTGGTATACTTTGTTTGACTTATGAAAGTTCCATCCTTCAATTGCTTAACTTGAAGTCCTAGGAAGAAAGTCAACTCTCCCATCATGCTCATTTCAAATTTGCCTTGCATGAGGTTTGAAAACTTATCACACAACTCTATGTTTGTGGATCCAAAAATGATATCATCCACATATATTTGAACAAGCAGTATACTCTCTCCATCTTGAATTCTGAAGAGTGTTCTGTCCACTTTGCCTTTGGTGAATCCATTGTCAGTTAGAAATTGAGATAATGTATCATACCATGCTCTTGGTGTCTGTTTCAATCCATATAATGCTTTCTTGAGCTTGTACACCTTATCTCCAATAGTCTTACGCTCAAAACCTGGAGGTTGTTCAACATAAACTTCTTCCTCTAATGATCCATTTAAGAATGCACTTTTCACATCCATTTGATATACAATGAAGTTCTTGTGTGTAGCATAGGCATGAAACATCCTTATTGCTTCTAATCTTTTTGAGGAGCAAAGGTTTCATCAAAATCTATTCCTCTTCTTGCAATACCCTTTGGCTACCAATCTTGCTTTGTTTCTTACCACAGATCCTTCCTCATTCATCTTGTTTCGAAAACCCATTTTGTGCCATTAACATTCGATGGGTTGGTCTCGCACCAATTCCCATACTTTGTTCCTTTCAAACTGATCCACTCTTCTTGCATGGCTTGAATCAATATGTATCATCCGATTAGCTTGAGACACATCTTTTGCCTCTATTTGGGAAATAAAACACGTATTCTTGCTTGAGCTCGGATCTAGTTCTTACACCATCTCTAACATCTCCAATACTAGCTCGGTGGATGGTCTCTCAACCATCTTACATCAAGTTGAAGCAAAGGTGGGTCATTTGTCTCAATTTGTGTTGTCTTGAGCAGCTCTTTCATTATCATTCAGCTGTAGACTTTCCAGCTGTCTTTGAGATTCAACTATCTCATCTTCCTCTTGGTTGATTATTCTTACTTCAGCTTCAACATAAGGACTCCTCTGCATAGTTGGCTGATTCAGCTTATCAACTAACTCTTCAATGTCTTCTCCATTCACATTAGGTTCATAAAAAACCACATGAATAGACTCTTCCGTGACCATAGTCCTCTTGTTCAACACTCTGTAGGCTTGGCTCTCAGCTGAGTATCCCAAAAACATACTTCATCAGCTTTAACATCAAAAGCCTTTAGATTATCCTTGCAATTGTTGTGGATGAAGCATTTACATCCAAATAATCTATAATATGCAATATTTGGCTTTCTCCGAGTCCATATCTCATAGGGAGTCTTGGTAAATTGCCTGTTTATCATGCATCTATTTTGAGCATAGCATGCAGTGTTAATGGCTTCAGCCCAAAATCTCTTAGGCAATCCAGCTTCAGCTAACATGGTCCTTGCAGCTTCTTTGAGAGTTCTGTTCCTTCTTTCAGCTATTCCATTTTGCTGTGGAGTTCTTGCTGCAGATAACTCATGAGCAATACCATTTTCAACACAATACCGAGTTATTATCCCATTGACAAACTCAGTTCCTCTATCAGACCTTATCTTTATAATGGTTTGGCTCTTTTCATCAGTTGAGGTAACTTCTGCAAAGTTTCCTTCTTTTTGCACATGAAGATTGTCCATGTATATCTTAAATAATCATCTATCATCACTAAGGTGTATTTCTTTCCACTTATGCTGGTTGGTTCAACTGGACCAAATAAATCCATATGCGACAGATGCAATATCCTTGTTGAAGAAGGACTAGGCTTCTCCTTGAATGAAGATTTGATCTTCTTTCCCATCTGGCATGCATCACATACACTTTCCTTCTTGTACACTGAGTTTGGCAATCCTTCCATAAGATGACTCCTTGCAAGCTTGTTGATTGCCTTGAAGTTCAGATGACTCAGCTTCTTGTGCCACAACCAACTTGATTGTGTTGTGCTCTTTGCTAACAGATAGGTGCTTGGTGTGACAGTAGACCAGTCTACCACATACATGTTCTTCTGTCTAGATCCTTGCAACACTATTTTATTTGATTCCGTATCTTTAATCTAGCACACTCCCATACTGAATCCAACATTGTAGCCCTTGTCACAGAGTTGGCTGATGCTTAATAGGTTGAAGTTGAGGCCTTCAACATAAGCAACATATGTGATCTTTAATCCAATTTCCTTGATGGATCCAGTACCTTTTATTTCCCCTGGAGCTTCATTTCCCAGTGCCTTTTTTCTTGTTTCCTGTCATATGTCTGGAACAACCACTATCCATGTACCAGGTTCCTTGGCACTCAGCTGTTCCTTGAACCTGCAATCAAGGAAATTAGTTTTTAGGTACCCATACTTGCCTGGGTCCTGAGGGGTTAGTGCTGTAAGATGATCCAACCTATAGCAAAATGATTTGACTCTAAGAGGTTGCCATCTATCTGTGCCATAATCATAATTCACTTTGGCAAATTGCTTGGGGGCTTTAGGTTCATACAAGTGTCTCTTTTGTTTGTATGCCTATGTGTGTGTTTTAGCAATTGCCTTCTTTGGGTAGTTGTGATATTTCTGAGGGTAGTGCCTGGGTGCATGTGTGTGCTGATAATAACTCTTTTGCCTTTGGAATGACCTTTGCTGAGGTTTAGGTCTTTGCCATCTAGGCTTGTATTCCATTGGTCTTTGCTGATTTTTCACATTGTTCCAATCAGATTGGCTTGGGTAGTTTCTACCATTCCCATCATATGTGTTTCTTTGATAGAACTTCTGGGGTTTTGGTAGCTCTGTTTATTCTTTACAGAGTACTTTCTATTTGGAGTTTGCTGAGGAACTCTGCTGGATTTCTTCTCAGCTGTCCTCTCAACATACTCAACTGGCTGTTTTCCTTTCCCTTTATACCCAACACCAGTTTGTTTGTGATTGTGCTTTGGAATGAATGTGGGTGCGATATTTGGTGTTTTGGGTTTTTGAGATGCTTCATTACTTGAAGATCCTTTTTCCAAAATCACTCTAGGAGTTTGACTGTGAACAGAGGAATTGAATCCTATGCCTGTATTATCTCCACATTCTTTTTGACTCATGATAAGGTCATCCAATGATTTGGATGCCTTTTTAAATGAGGCAATCACATTTTTGAGATCATTTTCTCTCTTTTCTATAGCAGCTATCTCCGCTATTAGTTTGTCATTCTCAGCCTTCAGCTCTTTGTTCTCATCAGCTATGTGACTTAGGGTACTCAACTCCTTAGTCAACTGTGAGTTTTGGCTTTTGAGCTGGCTATTTTCCTCATTTATAAGTGTGTGTGAGGATTTTAGGTGCTCAAAGTCTTTCATCATTTAGCCTATTGAATCATAAAGATCAGTGGGTAATGAATTGTGTATGTCACAATCACTATCACTTGAATATGAATGAGATGAGTTAGAGTGTACCTCATCTTCTTGGTTTGGTTGTGTTGGGAAATTTATTGTTTAGATTTTGATGAGTGCCATGTAAAACTTAAACTAGAAAATTGGCACCCCATTGTATTGTAATAAATAGGGCTGAAAAAGCTAAGTCAAGTCAGCTATGCTGGGAATACAAGAAGTCAATCAAGATCAAGTGACGACTCATTGAGGAACAATCGAGTATGGCCAAGAAAGAAGATCAAGGACTCGATTGAAAGAGTATCGGCTATGATACAATCTGTTGTATGAAAAGTCGTCAAGTCAACTCAAGAAGCCAAGTCTCAAGTTGAAGTGACGGATGAGTCATCCATTGATTGAAAGCTAACTCAAAGTCACCTGGGAATAAAAGATCGCTGATCAAGTCAAGACAACTGAACGAGATTCGTTGATTATAAAAGTCAAGAATGTTACTCAGAATAGTAACCTGTTAAAGTTGTCAGAGATAAAGTGTTAGTTCCAGTTGTGTGCAAAAGGAACAAACCAATGGGAATCATTGCACAAGTGTCGGAGATCTTTGGAATGATGCAAGACATTAAATACGAAGAAATGTCAACATTAAGGACTGCGACAAGACAAGCCAACAAACACAAGTGACTTTTGAAAATCAGCCTATCTCTTCAACGGGTAGATTTTTGAAAAGTTCACTATAAAAGGCTGAGAAATCACATTGAGAAAAGGTAACCTTACACACCTGAGAAACCAAGCAATATCCAAACTGTAACCTGCAAAATATTCTCAAGTTATTCAAGCAAAATCCTCAAGCCTAAATCTCGAAGGAAATTGATCCAACACCAAGCTGTGAAGGAAAGACAACTTCAAACTGTTGAAGAGGAAACTTTTGAAGAATCAAAAGGGGTCTACTTTCCAAGGAGGATTGTAGGAAGGTTCAAGGTCGAACCAATCTCAAGTTATTGGAGGGCTTCGTGATCAAATCCAAGAAGCTTGAGAAAGTAAGCTGAAGTAGCAAGTAGCAAAGCGCATGCCCTGTGAAGAAGGCTGAGTCGGACGAGAAGCCATTTGTGTGACCAAGGCATCTCGATCGAGTCAAAGGAGCAAGTCGGTGCGTGATCAAGACTTATCTCTGGACCGATAACCACTTGTGTACTCGATCATTACTTAGTGGATTCCTTCGGGAGTTGGAGAAGAGAGAGTAGAAGAATTACCCCATCTTTGAACCTCTATAAAATTTACTTTTGTCATTTACATTTCAACATATTTACATTCCTGCACACATATTTTATATCTGCTGATAATTTGCTATCCAAACTGATAAATAACAAAGTGCTAAAACCAAGTGTTAAAACAAAGTTAAATCAAATTCAAGGGTGTTATGTCTTCCATTTGAAAAACTCATCATGACCAAGTTAAGGTTTAGACCAAATATTTGAGTTATTCTATCAACAACTCTATCGAGTCTGTTGAGTGGCTAACTCTGCTGATTAACTAACTTAGCTGTCCCTCAAGGACTTAGCTGTGTGTTAACTCTGTAATATTTTAAAAGGACTAAAATCGAAAAGTTGGTAAGGTTTATTCAACCCCCCTTCTAAACCTTACTCACACCCCTTGGGACCTACAAGTGGTATCAGAGCGGTTGGTTCATTAAGCCTTCCGCACTGGTTACTGAACTAGATCTCCAATCTTTCAAAGAAATTTTTAACACTTGCTCTTTCAAAAATCATCTCTTTTATTCAGCAAAGTTATTATCATGGAAGCAAATTTGATACGCATTCCTATGTTCACTATTGAGGAATTTGATGACTGGAAAATTCGTATGCAGGCTCATCTATCTGCTTTACATGATGAAATGTGGATAGTGATAGAGGATGGGCCACTGCAAATACCGAAAGTAAACACAGCCGTACGGAGAGCAGCCGCATCTCAAGGAGAAGAAAGGCGTCTTTGAGGCAAAACTAGCCCTTGTTGAGAAACCAAGGACTGAATGGACAAACGAGGACAGAAAAAGATACAACTTGGACAATGTGGCCAAGGACATACTTTACAAAACCTTGGACAAAGCAATGTTCAATAAAGTCAAATCTTGCCAAACTGCAAAACAAATCTGGGATAAATTAACTTTAATTTGTGAAGGATCTGAGGAAATTAAAGAAAACAAATTGTCCGTTGATGTACATAAATTTGAAAATTTTAAAATGCTTGCAGGTGAAACCTTGGATCAGCTGGATGCTCGATTCACTGAAATCACAAATGAATTTTCAGCACTTGGGAAAGAATATACACATAAGGAAATATGTATGAAGATTCTGAGAAGCCTCCTAGCTGAATGGGAAATGAAGGTCATGGCCCTAAGACATTCAATCAACCTCATAACAACATCCAACCATGAGCTATTCTCAGACCTCAAAGCCTATAAGTTGGAGCTAAGAAGAAAAGATCAAGAGGAGACAGTTGTACCCAAAACAGCTGCACTTATAGTCAATGATGGGAAGAGAGCTGAGGTCAAGGAAGCCATTGACCAGGAGGAAATTGCCCTGATGGTTAAAATATTCAACAAGTTCTTCAACAAGAACTATAAAAGAAACAAGGGTGAATCCTCGATGAGACATTCATCTCCTCCAAGTCAAGGAAGATAGGCCACCCAAGAGAGCCGAGCATTAAAAGGTTGAATATCGGTGGTGATAACCCAAGAACGAAATGAGTGATCAAAGAGCGAGAACCTGTGTTGGGCGTAGACAACCAGGACACTTTGCTATTTTGTCCATATTCGATAGTCAATAAATCAATAGAATGATGAAAATGAAAGAAGAAAGAAGACGAGGGAAAAGAAAAAGGCCATGTTGGCTGCAGAGGCTGCCTTTGAGACAACTAAGTCTAAAAAGCAAGAGACTTAGAGAGTAGTGAAGTGACTACTCAAGTGATTCGAAGAAGAAACAATGATCGTCTAATGGATAAAGAACAAGATCAACGACCAAGAAGATGAGGTACACTTTAACTCATCTCACTCGGATTCTAGTGATAGTGATTGTGACACACACTTCATCACCCACTCGATCTTTATGATTAATTAAGCAAAATGATGAAAGACTTTAAGCATATTAAATTCTCACACACACTATTAAACGAGGAAAACGGCCGGTTCAAAAGCCAAAACTCACAAATGACTAAGGGAGCCGAGTACTCGAGTCACATAGCTTATGAGAACAAAGAGTCAAGGTTGAGAATGCTAAACTAACAAAGAGAGATAGTTGCTATAGAAAAGAGGAAAATGATCTCAAAAATGTGATTGCATCATTTACAAAGGCATCTAAATCATTGGATGACTTTATTATGAGCAAAAAGGAATGTGGAGATAAGACAGGCATATGATTCAATTCCTTTGTACACAGTCAAACTCCCAGAGTGATTTTGGAAATAGGATCTTCAAGTACTGAAGCATCTCAAAAATCCAAGACACCAAATGTTACACCCACATTCACTCCAAAGCACAATCACAAACAAACTGGCCTTGGATATAAAGGAAAAGGAAAACAGCAAGTTGAGTATGCTGAGAGGACAACTGAGAAGAAATCCAGCAGAGTTCCTCAGCAAACTCCAAATAGGAAGTACTCTGTAAAGAATAAACAGAGCTACCAAAAACCCCAGAAGTTTTATCAAAGAAACGCATATGATGGGAATGGTAGAAACTACCCAAGCCAAGTTGATTGGAATAATGTGACATATCATCAAATACCTATGGAATAAAAGGCTAAATGGCAAAGACCTAGAACTCAGCAAAGGTCATTCCAAAGGCAAAAGAGCTATCATCAACACACATATATACCCAGACACTACACTAAAAAATATCACAACTACCCAAAGAAGGCAATTACTAAAACACACACACAAACATATAGACAAAAGAGACAGATGTATGAACCTAAAGCCCCCAAGCAATTTGCCAAAGTGAATTATGATTATGGCACAAATAGATGGAAACCTCTTAGAGTCAAGTCATTTGGCTATAAGTTGGTTGGATCATCTTACAACACTAACCCCGGGACCCGGACAAGCTACAAACTAATTTCCTTGATTGCGAGGTTCAAGCGAATAAAGTGAGTGCCAAGGAACCTGGTACATGGATAGTGGTTGTTCCGGACATATGAGGAAACAAGAAAAATTTGTCAAAATTCAAGGAGATTAGAGGCGCAAAAGTCATATTTGGAGGAAATGAACCTCCGGGGGAAATAAGAGGCACTTGGATCCATCAAGAAAAATGGATTAGAAATCACGGATGTTGCATATGTTGAAGGTCTCAACTTCAACCTGTTAAGCATCAACCAACTCTGTGACAAGGGCTATAATATTGGATTCAATATGGGAGTGTGCCAAAATAAAGATACTGAATCAAATGAAATAGTGTTGCAAGGATCCGGACAAAAGAACATGTATGTGGTAGGTGATCGTCGATTGCCACACCAAGCACTTGTCTATTAGCAAAAAGTACAGCCGAATCAAGTTGGCTGTGGCACAAGAAGCTGAGTCATCTGAACTTCAAGACAATCAACAAGCTTACAAGGAGTCATCTTGTGGAAGGATTGCCAGACTCTGTGTACAAGAAGGAAAGTGTTTGTGATGCATGCCGGATGGGAAGCGGATCAAATCATCATTCAAAGAGAAGCATAGTCTTCTTCAACAAGGATATTGCATACATTACACATGGATTTGTTTGGTCTGTTGAACCGACCAACATAAGTGAAAAAAATACACTTTAGTGGTCTTGGATGATTATTATAGATATACATGGACAATCTTTATGTGCAAAACGAAAGAAAGCGTTGCATAAATTACCTCGGTGATGAGAAGAGTTCAAAATGAAAAGAGTCAAACCATTATAAAGATAAGGTCGATAGAGGAAGGCGAGTTTGTCAATGGGATAATAACCTAGTATTGTGTTGAAAATGGTATTGCTCATGAATTATCTCTGACAAGGACTCCACATTAGAATGGAGTAGCAAAAAAAGAAGAAACAGAACTCTCAAGGAAGTTTGCAAGGACCATGTTAGCTAAAGTTGGTGCTAAAAGATTTTGGCTAAAGCCATAAACACTCATGCTATACTCAAAATAGATGCATGATTAATAGGCGGTGACAAAGACTCCTATGAAATATGGACATGGAGAAAGCCAAATGTTGGGTATTTTAGAATATTTGTATGTAAATCTTTATCCACAATAATGGCAAAGATAATCTAAAGGCTTTTGATGCTAAAGATGATGAAGGTATCTTTTTGGGATACTCGGTGAAAGTAAAGCCTATAGAGTCTTGAACAAGAGGACTATGGTCGGAGGAAGAGTCTATTCATGTGGTTTTGATGATCCCAATGTGAATGGAAAGATATTGAAGATTTAGGCGATAAGCTAAATCAACCAACTATGCGAGAAGAGTCCCTATGTTGAAGTGAAAAGGGAGCAATCAATCAAGATGAAGATGAGACATCCGAGTCTCAAAGACAGTTGGAAAATCTGCAGCTGAATGATAATGAAAGAGCTGTTCAAGACAACACAGCTGCAAGACGACTGAACCCAATCGATTTACTTCAACCTGATGTGCGATGGTTGAGAGACCATCCACCATAGCTAGTCATTGGAAATGTGAGAGATGGTGTAAGAACCAGATCCAGAGCTCAACAAGAAGCAATGTTCACTTGTTTTATTTCCCAAATAGAGCCAAAAGATGTGTCCCAAGCATTGGAAGACACACATTGGATTCAAGCCATGCAAGAAGAGTGAATCAATTTGAAAGGAACAAAGTATGGGAATTGGTGCAAATACCAACCCATCAAAATGTCATTGGCACAAAATGGGTTTTCAGAAACAAGATGAATGAGGAAGGATCTGTGGTAAGAAACAAAGCAAGATTGGTAGCCAAAGGGTATTGCCAAGAAGAGGGAATAGATTTTGATGAAACATCTGCTCATGTTGCTAGATTAGAAGCAATAAGGATGTTTCTTGCCTATGCTGCACAAAAACTTCATTGTATATCAAATGGATGTGAAAAGTGCATTCTTAAATGGATTGTTGGAAGAAGAAGTCTATGTTGAGCAACCTCCAGGCTTTGAGCAGAAGACCATTGGAGATAAGGTGTACAAGCTCAAGAAAGCTCTATATGGATTGAAACAAGCACCTAGATCATGGTATGACACATTGACTCAATTTCTAACTGACAATGGATTCACCAAAGGCAAAGTAGACAGAACACTCTTCACAATTCAAGATGGGGAGAGTATACTGCTTGTTCAAATATATGTGGATGACATCATCTTTGGATCCACAAATAAAGAGCTGTGTGATAAGTTCTCAAATCTCATGCAAGAAATTTGAAATGAGCATGATGGGAGAGCTGACATTCTTCTTAGGACTTCAAGTTAAACAAGGATGGAACCTTCATAAGTCAAACAAAGTACACCAGATATTTAATGAAGAAATTTGATATGGAAGAGAAGTCTTCTGTGAAAATACCAATGAATACATCAGTTAAGATGGACATGGATGCAGATGGTAAGGCTGTAGATCAAACATGATATATAGCACTTATTGGATCACTGCTCTATCTAACAGCAAGCAGGCCAGACATCACCTTTGAAGTAGGTGTATGTGCAAGATTTCAATCTGCACCAAAAAAAAGCCATATGACTGCAGCTAAAAGAATCTTAAGATATATGAAGGGATGCCAAGAAGTTGGCTTATGGTATCCAAAGGAAGGTGGATTCAAGCTTATTGGTTACTCAGACTCGACTATCTTTGGATGTAGAGTTGGTGGAAGAGTACTTCGGTACATGTCAAATGCTTTGAAATAGATTAGTTTCCTGGTTTAAGAAGCCAAACTCAATAGCCACATCCACAGCTGAAGCAGAGTACATCGATGCGGGCAGCTGTTGTGCCCAAGTCTTATGGATGAGACAACAGCTGAGAGACTATGAAATTGAAGAAAAAGAGATTTCAATTATGTGTGATAACACAAGTTCTATTGCAATCACTCAGAATCCTGTGTTGCATTCAAGAACAAAGCACATTGATATCAGATATTATTTTATAAGAGATCATGTTGAAATGAAAGACATCACTTTGGAATATATCTCAACTGATAAACAGTTAGCTGACATATTCACCAAACCCCTATGTGAATCAAGATTTGAAGAGCTTAAGCATGAGCTAGGGTTAATTGAGCTGAGTTGACACTCAGAAGACTCAATGAGAAAAGATGGAACGTGAAAAGATGAAAATAGAACAAATCTCATGAATTAGCTAAGTGATACAGCCATATCAGAAAGTCAGCTGTATCGAGTTAGCTGACAGCTGAGTCACTATATGAAAAGAGAGAAGAAGAGTTGAGTCATTTGTTGAGTGTTTGAGTCATTTATGCGCTAAGTGACAAAAACGCAGTCATTTTTTTAATGAGCGGGAATGTTTTTAAAGATGACGTCAGCGTAATAATGACGAATGCGATCGAAAAGGCTGCGCGATAAGCATATGATTGGATATAAATGCTCCCGCGTTAAATGCGAGCAATTAAATGCAGTATGACGTGCTAAATCTGAGCCGTTGATCTTGATCAACTTTCAAAATCCAAAAACCCATCCTTTCATAACCCTTATATACGGTTTTCAATCTTCTCTCACACAATTTTCCGAAACTATTCATCTTCCCAAGCAAAAGAAAGCAAGTATTTCCCTCTAGAAAACCCTACAAGTTCTCAAATCAGTTCACCAAGATTCAATCGGAAGAAACTTCTAAAAATGGCACCGAAGATCGATTTTGCAAAGTTATCAAAGCAAATCCACTCAAGCTCCTCTGTGGATTTCGAAGGAATGATAAAGCAGGGTTCCAATGAAACCCTAGTGAAGACGATAGTGATATCTTTGGAAAATGGCGATCTAAAACCTTTTCTTACGTTGGAGTACTCGCACACCTACCTGGAAGAGGTGGCACAATTCTATGTGAATGACGAGGTACATGATGAAGGTATCAAGTCCTCCATCCACCGCAAGGACATCATGATCCTTGCTAAGGACCTTACGGAACTTCGCTTATTGCCGTCGGAGGGCACGCGGGAAATATACTGGCTTGATGTCAACTTCGGCTGCTCTTTGCATGGAAAAAGTAGCCAAACTAGAGTGTCTTTGCGAAAGTCATCTACACGGTGAGAAGAAGTTGTTGAAGGCGACTATCACAAGATGATGGATGTTGCCTCAAAATGTGTGGATATGAAATTTGGCAGTTTCAATCAACTGTCAAAGACTAAGCTGATCGTCATGGCTGCGATCATGCAAGGAAAGAAAGTTAACTGGGCTAAGTTCGTGTACATCAGACTCTGCCAGAACGTTGTGAATAAATCTTTCAAGGAAGATGGATCCTTTGGAGGATCACTTGGCTATGGCCTAGT
Organism: Rehmannia glutinosa; assembly: GCA_016081115.2. Lineage (NCBI taxonomy): Eukaryota > Viridiplantae > Streptophyta > Magnoliopsida > Lamiales > Orobanchaceae > Rehmannia > Rehmannia glutinosa. Next base: position 150,176 of record JABTTQ020002099.1, read on the forward strand.
GATTGGGCATTTAATGGAAGTGAAGGGCATTCCCCTTCAACATGGAAAGCCATTCCATGTAAACAAGAGGATGTTTAGGGCTAACCTTTCTGGAGCCCTGAAGAGAGCCCATGCGAAGAGGGCGGACACAAGTGAGGGGGAATCAGCTTACCCCGAGGAAACAATTGTTGCCTCCCCTCCCAAGAAGAAAGCTGCCCCTGCAGTTGCGAAGAAGAAAGCTTCCCCTACAGCAAAGAAGAAGGACGCCTCTGCCCCCGCAGCCGAGTCACCTTCCCGAGCAGCCGTGTCTCCTGCCTACACAGCCGAGGCGGACAAGAAACCCCAAATACCTTCTCCAGCCGTCAGAAAGAAGAGGACTGCCAAGCCAAGAAAGGTAGCTCCTCCAACCAAGAAAGATACTCCGGCCCCTGCCGCCACGGTACCTGAAAAGGAGGAATCTGAACCAGATACTCCTCTGGTAAGGACTAAGAGAAGGAATGGAATCTCCAAGCTTTCAGAGCTTGAGAAGACGATTGAGTCTACAACTCAGTGGAGAAAACCCCGAGCTGGCGAGGAAGTGCGGTCTCGAGAAATCATTGACGAAGCTTGACCAAGTCTGCTTTGAAGGTGATCATCGAGGCACTTAGAAGACCCGATTGTGGACATAATAGGCGAGGAGGAAAAGCGGCGGAGACATCGGAGAATCCTTTCTTTGAAAGGGTTGTGTCTCCACCCACCCCAAATACTGCTGAAGGAGAAGAGCAGCAGAGTATGCTACCTTTCATTCCCGGAATGGACGGACAAGAACAAGATGATGATGATGATGTCATCATGTACTCACCCGTATATCCAGATATTTAGCGCCGTCTGCGTGAATGGAGGGCATGGAGCTAAGCAATTCCAGGGTGCAGTTCGAACACCCTGAATTTATAGAAGAGTAAGAGGAATTAATGCAATTCCTAGGGATTACCACTGCACGACAGGCTCTTGATGAAGAGAATTACATGGACATCCTCTGTATCATAAAGGCGGACGAGAAAGACAAAGCTGAAGCACAAGCCCGTGCACTGGAGAAGGCAAACATATGTCCTTTCACTGGAACTCTAGAACACACTCACCCTCATTTTGATATGTTCTCCGAAAGTGATGAAGACTTGGATCCCACTATTGCACAAGAAAAGTCAGAAATGCATCAAGCTCTAAGGGAATCCAGGCTGATGAACGAGCAACAGTTGATGGAAGGACCAGGAGAGTCCTCAAAATCTCTCCTGGAGATAGACCCGTTGGGAGTGGTGCAACAGATTGCCACATTTATCGCTGCAACCACGTCCCCAGTACACTCAGAAGATGGGTCCCTGGGACTTGGCAATGAAACTGGGAATTTGGGCACCTAAGTTGAGCCAACCCTTATTGAAGGTGTGTTACCACCTGTCCCCACAGCTAAGAACTCAATGGAAGCAGCCGGGAGTTTGGAGCAGAGTTACCCCACTATCAGTCACTCAGCTGGTGCGCCAACTGAGGGGAAAACTCACTCCACTGCAACAAGGTCGGAGGATGCTGCAGATGACTCTGCAATGAAGGAAGGAGGCAAAGTGGAGAAAGAAAAAGAAATAGAACAACAACAAGTTGACACTGACGAAGCTTGGATAGTTGAGTCTGTCCCGGTGAAGTGACAACTACTTTGCGGCCGAGGACGCTCTTTGTTGCGATCGAGGCAAAGGATGGAAGCGCCACGGGAGATAACACTGGGGCGAAAGTGCAATCGAGGGTTGAGAACCCTTCGGATGCCAATGTCCAAGACCCTAAGACAACTACGTCTAATGAAGGGATTGTCGAAGACCTCACCGCAGATTGAGACCGCTGGAGGTATTGAAGGCCCAAGGGGAGGTTGAGACTTCCCGGGTAAAAATCAAGGAGAAAAGAGCATCCCTCAAGTCATCATTCTTTGACTCGGAAGAGGAAATCGGTGCTCTTCATGATTCCCAGGACAACCTTGACACAACATTCTTGGGATCGAAGACAAGCCGAGTCCACCTGCTGCGCAAATGATTCAACCGAGGATGTTCTTCCAAAATGCGAGTAAGCGAATTCAAGCTGCTCGTCAAACTTTTAACTTTGATGATGAACCTAACCCCCAGGTTCTATCATCCTCCGATGACGCTAAAAAAATAGCTGAGGACAAGCAAATTCATTTAGCAAAATCATCGAGGCCGAAGAGGTCATTAAGGCAGTGAGGCTCGGTCCACCGCCAATCTACTCAACAAGGCCCAGCTGAGACCGAGTCATCTGCGCAGGCTCCCAAAGCTGCAGCAGGCTCGACTCATCCAGGATCATTACGAGCATGAAAAACTATAGAATCAATACCATATGTGCGTGATGATGCATTCGAAGAAACTTTCCCTTTCTCGATTGAGCTGCCCGACCTTAAAGATGAAACAACCCATGAGCAATGACGTTTCAATATCCGAGCAGATCCAGTAATTCCTACCGATTCCATTGTTCCAGCAGACTTTGATTTTGATGTTGCTTGGCCGCCAGCTGAAACCGAGGTAATAGCTGAGATCCATGATGTCTTCAAGAAAATCTGTGGAGAGATTGAAAAGATTGAATGGCACCAGGCTTCACTAGATATACAGTTGGACAATAGGGATGCCAACCTCTCAAGTGATTTGCAAGGATTGTGGCGCGAATCAAGGATTGGTGTCAGCAGTACAATGCGATATGAACAAGTTAGATATTTTTAGCATTGTACAACAAGATCTTTGATGCGGAATGCCGATAATCTTTGACATGAAGCAGAGGATGCAGGCGAACATTGATAGAATGCATGCCTCTCATACCACTGAGATGGAGCTGCTGCGTGAATTTCAATGCAAAGAACATCTGTGTGTGGAAGAGAACATGAATGCCAAATTCAGCCTTCTCATGGCTGAAATGAAACATGTGGCAGCCGAATCCAAAGCCACCCGCTCAGAATTTCGAACAACATACTCCGCAGTAGACTCCAAGCAGAATTCAGCTATCACCGACTGGACGTCATGCTTGTCGGGATGTTTCCAGGGTTCTCTCTCCTTTGATGATGCCAAAAAGGGGGAAGAGAAATACCTGAGGATTTTGAAGGAAGAAAAAGCTGTTGAGAAGAAGAAGGAGACAACTGTTGAAAAAAAGAAGGAGACAGCTGATGAGAAGAGGAAGGAAAAGGGAAAAGCTGTTGAGGGGCAAAGGTCAAAGGATGTGACCTTAATACTTGCTGAAACCCATCAGCAAGGTCATGATACAACTAGTATAATCAGCAAACTTCCGCTGACTCTGCCGCTCCAACACTCTGCTGTACCTATGTCTGAGAAAAGAAAAATTATGGAAGTAGGGATGACGGAGGTTGAAAGAAAGATGGATGCCTGTGTACTAAAAGTCTTGAAAGCTTATGGAGGTATTCCGGCGGGAAAGGACACAGATGCCATTCCAGATGACGGAACCGAGCCAAGATCCGTTGAAGAATTTAAAATGCTCGAATCAAAAGGATACTTCAAAAACATGTCCATAGCCCAAACCGGGACTTCTTGGGAGAAAGTCGAAGGTTGTGCGAAGAAGGCGATAGGCATCGACTACTAAGCGACCACTCGGTGGTAAGAAGAAGAATCGATGACGATACACGCCCAGAGGAGGAGGAAGAAGTGGTGAAGGTAGAAGCTTTCAACCTAGACCTCTACCCAAAAACATTGAATATGTAGATCCAAGCATGAAGGGAAAGATCTACTGGGCTGGGTATGATGAAGTAGACAATCGAGAAGTGGCTAGGAAGAATGCGGAATATGTGAATTGAATTGAAGAAGAAAACAAAAGACAAGATCAGTTGTGGCAAGAGAGGCAAGAAAGAAAAAGGAAAGATGAAGTTGCAAAGAGAGCCTACGAAAAGAACAAAGCAGCTGAAGAGGAAAAGAAGAGGAAGAGAGCTGATGACGACAGAGCTGAAGAGGAAAGGAGGAGGCAACGAAGGCGATGAAGTGTTGCTGCTAGCCCTTCGTGTATTTTACTTTTGTAAATACATATGTATGTAAGTCATCTTTACATTCAATAAAATATTGTTGTATTTTCTCTCTATTTCTGTATCTTAGAATAGATGCTTGAAATTGGCTTAGATATGATTATGCTCGATACACCCAGAAAGAGTCATGGTAAAGGACAAGAATGCTATGATCAATAAAATGATTGATTCTACGCATACATTCTTTGTTATTGCATTGTCGTATATATCGTGATGTTTACATGTTAATTAATGTATTAAGTTTTGGCATCATCAAAAGGGGAAATTGTTGGGAAATTTATTGTTTAGATTTTGATGAGTGCATTGTAAAACTTAAACTAGAAAGTTGGCACCCCATTTTCTTTGTAATTTGTATTGTAATAGATAAATTTGAAAAAGCTAAGTCAAGTGCTATGCTGGGAATACAAGAAGTCAACAAGATCAAGTGAAGACTCATTGAGGAACAATCGAGTATGGCTAAGAAAGAAGATCAAAGACTCGATGAAGGAGTATCATTTGTGATCTGTTTGTATGAAAAGTCGATCAAGTCAACTAAAAAGCAAGTCTCAAGTTGAATAGCGGATGAGTCATCCATTGATTGGAAGCTAACTCAAAGTTACTAGGGAATAAAAGAGCTAATGATCAAGTCAAGACAATGAACTAGATCCGTTGATAAAAGTCAAGAATGTTACTTAGAATAGTAACCTGTTAAAGTTGTCAGAGATAAAATGTTAGTTCCAGTTGTGTGCAAAAGGAACAAACCAATGGGAAGCACTGCACCAAGTGTCAGAGACGCTACAATGATGCAAGACATTAAATACGAGGAAATGTCAACATCAAGGACTGCGACAAGACAAGCCAACAAACACAAGTGACTTTTGAAAATCAGCCTCTCTCTTCAACGGGCAAATTTTTGAAAAGTTCACTATAAAAGGCTGAGGAATCACATTGAGAAAAGGTAACCTTGCACACCTGAGAAATCAAGCAATATAATCCTCAAGCCTAAATCTCGAAGGAAATCGATCCAACACCAAGCTATGAAGGAAAGACAACTTCAAACTGTTGAAGAGGAAACTTTTGAAGAATCAAAAGGGGTCTACTTTCCAAGGGGGATTGTAGGAAGGTTTAAGGTCGAACCAATCTCAAGTTATTGGAGGGCTTCGTGATCAAATCCAAGAATCTTGAGAAAGTAAGTGAAGTAGCAAGGCATACGCCTGTGAAGAAGCCGAGTCGGACGAGAAGCCATTTGTGTGACCAAGGCATCTCAGATCGAGTCCAAGGAGCAAGTCATTTGCTTGATCAAGACTTGTCTCTAGGACCGATAACCACTTTGTACTCGATCATTACTTAGTGGATTCCTCCGGGGAGTTGGAGAAGAGAGGAGTAGAAGAATCACCCGTCATTGAACCTCTATAAAATTTACTTGTAGCATTTACATTTCAAAGCATAAATACGATCTGCACACATATTTTATATATCTTTGATTAACTAACTTAGTTGTCCCTCAAGTACTTAGGTTTGTGTGTTAACTCGTAATATTTTAAAAGGACTAAAATCGAAAAGTTGGTAATGTTTATTCAACCCCCTTTCTAAACCTTACTCACACCCTTGGGACCTACAAGTGGTATCGGAGCGGTTGGTTTATTGAGCCTTCCAGACCAGTTCTTGAACTAGATCTCCAATCTTTCAAAGAAATTTTTAACACTTGCTTTTTCAAAAATCATCTCTTTTATTCAAAGAAAATTATTATCAAGGAAGCAAATTTGACATGCATTCCTATGTTCACTATGAGGAATTTGATTTGGAAAATTCATATGCGAGGCTCATCTATCATTTTACATGATGAAATGTGGATAGGGATAGAGGCTGTGCAGCGCAAATCGAAAGTAAAAGTAAACACTGCGTAATCGGAGAGCATGTGACACCCACCCCTATTACTACTATTAGAAAATATATAAATAGCACAACTCGACTACAAACCCTTTTAAAAACATTTAATTTTTTTCTCTTTGTTTTTTTAAATTGTAAATTTAATATGCAGGCGATCAAAGTATTTCGCAACAGAGATTTTATCATTTAGAGGCAAAAGGCCAATCAACTATGTTTATACGTAAGCCACAATGACTAGATATACAAACCCAAAACTCCAACCGATTACACTATTTACATATTTTTACAATATAGTTTAAAAGATATAAACACTACGATTTCCTTCATAAACACAATGAAGCAAAATTAAAATGAACCCAAAAACAAGCCCGACAGTCGTCATCCATATCCATGATCCTCAAAACCTGACGAAGCCCCAACATTGCCCGGTAAGCCAAAGGCTAATTCTTATGCTCACGCAATGCATGAACTACATGAGCTAAAGCTCGGCAAGTAAAAATCATGCATGTCCAAAGTGATGCTTTTCCAACATGTAATGTTAATATGTAAAATCCATGAATTCAAAATACATTTCTCAAATCATTTTCTATCATTTTCGACCCAACTACTAAGGTTTTAGGAAAAGAGCTCACGCACACAACAATAATCAAATGGCCAATAATATCGGTATGGATCTACGTGTGGACCATCCTCCCCGCGGCTGACCAAGGTCCCTACTGCGTCCTTGTGTCCGCCAAGAAGTATCCCACCTGCAGGCCCACACACAGATGGACCATCCTCCCGTGACCCACCAAGAGCCCATCTCCTATCTAGCTCTGTGTTCACCGGGAAGTATCCCACCTGCTATACCTAAACATATATCATAAGCATGCCCGGGCGTGCCTCGGTGCACTAGCGGTGGTCAACAAACAACCATTTTCTTCCGGAAAATATTTTCGTGCATGCGAACACCCTCTTGTAATATGCATGCACATGCAAATGATGTGAATGACATGTGCAATGGGCACCAAGCACTATATTGCAACATCATATAAGCCAATTATGCAACATATAATATCCACGTATATTCCACAAGATACCACATTCACATATAATACAATCAATTCAAACAATACTATGTTCATGCATTACAGTTGCAGATGGATTTTTACTTACCTGTCACCCTTGGACATTCTATTGAAAACTAGATAATTGTCTTTCTTCTCTAATTTTAGGTGTAGAAAACCTGTAAAAATATAAGATATTAATATCTGATCTCAATCTATGAAATTTACCACCTGGAATCTCGTGAAAGACCTTCAATCTCACTTTAATTAGTTAACCTACCCATTTTTAAACATTATGATCATACCTAATCAAAGTTGCTTTCCACATATATAAAAGGACTTATATGAGCATAAGTTATATACATCAAAATCACGAAAAGGCATATATTTTATTTAAAATTTTGATTATAATTACATATGTAGGATATCCAGTAACTCTATCACTAGTTCATTAAATGTCATTAAGGTAAGTTGAGAGCTAGCTTTTAAAAAAATCACTTACCAATTACACCATCAATTAACTCATCTTGAATAAACTTTACAATCAATTTATTGGTAACTTTATAATAATACCTGTTTAGGTTCCAATCCCTCATTACTCCCTACGTGAGTTTTTTTTTTTTCATTTATCATTGTTTGCTCAACCATAAATAAACCTTATTCCAAAATTTCAATCAACCAATCCCACAGTAGTTACAATTAGACATGTAGTTAGCTCTAATGATTATTTATTCTATATATAAGGCTAACCAAATTCAGTTTTCCCTATTTTAGAAATTTCAAAACTAATCCTGATTGATATCTTTCAAACAATCTTTTTTTTTTTAAATCAAAGTAAAATATAGATTTGATGGCACTTACCCCTTTTTCTTTTCCCTTAATACAGTTAAAGATATAAATCAATTCCAATATTTAATTGCGATTTCAATTACATGATTCATTTAAGAACATAAATACTCATATATTTCAAATTTGAAATCCCTAATTTAAAATATTATTCCATGAATATAATTAGCTCAAGGTGTATAACATAACTTACCTTGCTAATCCTCCGAAAACCAATCGTCTATGACTTCCTCCTTTTCACCTCTCCCTCTCTTTTATCTTCTTACTATTGTACAAAACATGTTCTCTTTTCTTCCCTCTTCGTCAACTCAATCTATTTCCGTCTAACAAAACGCATTTTGTGTTTATGTGGAATATGAATATTATATACCTAAGGATGTAAATATCTCTTGAAGAAATAAGGCGGTGACTAAGTTTATCATGCACTGTACACGTGTATAATTAGGCTAGGTGTTGGTGTGCTAACTCACATAGTTAATTACAAAGTAGATATCTGTATATATATAATACATCTAGTCTACTACACATAAAAGTGATAATTTAATTATATGTTTTATGTCTATATTGTGTACGTATATATATGTACACGTATGATTGAAACATATTTCCCATCCCATTTTCTTATTATTAGTATTACTATATATAATTATTAGTGTTATGTGTATTTTAAGTGTTACGTATGTATATGTGTGTGTATATATATATATATATCATAGTCCTAGCCACAAGTTATCCAAATTATACTTATTTGAATTAAAACCTCAGTTAAAGCTACACATATATGCATATATATTGTAATTATCACTATTGTAATTAGTACCATCTTTTTTTTATATATATATTCTTGTATAAACTAACTTTTCATATAAACAATTAACCCCCCCTTTTTTTAATATAAATACATATTTATATCTCGCCCCGATAAATACATTGATGCCGTTGTTCATCTTTAAATTTACCACGTATAATGTGATGGTAACTAATAGTTTGACACCTAGATTTTTCTATGTCAAACGAACAATCAATCACTTAAATTAGGGCTCGGCAACTAAGACTATTTGAGAACTTTAAAAATAATCAGATATTCATGACTTGTAAAATGAAATGAATTATACGACGTCAATATCAATGCAAATGACACATAAATCACATGTAATTTATGAATTATATTGGCCAATGAGCCGTGAGAGGCTCGGGTATTATAAAGCGACCACGGTGAAGGAGAAGAAGCTTGCTTGTTGAGGTTATCGCTCTACGATACTCAACCATTTGATGCTCGGCTCTCTTGGGTGGCCTGTCTTCCTTGACTTGGAGGATTTGAATGTTTCCTTGAGGATTCACCCTTATTTCTTTTATAGTTCTTATTGAAGAACTTATTGAATCTTTTAACCATTAGGGCAATCTTCTCCTGGTCTATGGCACGTGACCTCGGCTCTCTTTCCATCCTTGAGTATAAGTGCGGTGTCTTAGGTACAACTATCTCCTCTTGCTATTTTCTTCTCGATTTGAAACTCATAGGCTTTGAGATCGAGAACAACTCATGATTGGATGTTGTTGTGAGGTTCATTGAATGTCTCAGGGCCATGACTTTCATTTCCCATTCATTTGGGAGGCTTATCGAATCTTCATATACATTTCATTTTGTGTATATTCTTTCGCAAATCTTTGATAGCTCATTTGTGATTTCGATGAATCTAGCATCCGGTGATCCAAGGTTTCAAGCGCAAGCATTTTAAAATTTTAATTTTTGTACAAAAACAAACAATTTATTTTCTTTAATTTGCTCGAGATCCTTCACAAATTAAAGTTAATTTATCCCGATTTCTTTTGCGATTTGCAAGATTTGACTTTATTGAACATTGCTTTGTCCAATGTCTTGTAGAGTATGTCCGCCACATTGTCCAAGTTGTATCTCTTTTTGTCATCGTTAGTCCACTCAGTCCTTGGCTTTTCAACCATTTGATGTCCTGTCTTCATCATTTACTGCTACTACAAGCGCTATTCTTACGATTGTGTTCACCTTTAAGTATTTGCGGTGGCCCATCCTCTATCACTAGACACATTTCATCATGTTCATCAGATATCACGAATTTTTCAGTCATCAAATTCCTCAGCGGTGAACATAGGGATGCGTGTCAAATTTTCTTCCATGATAATAACTTTGCTAAGAGTAAAAGATTTTGAAAGTGCAAGTGTTAAAAATCTTTTTAGAAAAGATAAGATCAAATTCCTCAATGAACCAAGCGCTCCGATACATAGGGATGCATTAGTAAGGTTCGAAGGGGGGTTGAAAAAATCTTACCAAATTTTGATTTAGTCCTTTTAAAGAAACTGAGTTGCTAAGTCCTTGAGGGACATCTAAGTTGGTTATTCAAGTAGAGTTAGCCACTCAACGGATTTCGATAGATTTTGTTGATAGAATAACTCATTTGTTTAACCCGAAACTTAACTTGGTTGTGTTGGTTTTATCGTGGAAGACTTAACACCCTTTGATTTGTTTTAAACTTATTTTAACACTATTTATTTTAGCACTTGGTTATTAATCAGTTTTGGATGGCAAATAAGTTCATCGTGAGATATAAAGTAGATATGCGAGAAATGTAAATGTCTTTGAAAAATAAATGAGTTGATTTTTATAGAGGTTCAAAGATGGGGTAATTCTTCTAATCCTCTCTTCTCCAACTCTGGAAGAATCCACTAAGTAACAAATCGTTTACAAAGTGGTGAATAGTCTAGAGACAACCTTGATCACACGGTTGGCTTCTCGTCGACTCGGCTTCTTCACAGGCGACTATTTTGCGCTTGCTACTTGACTCACTTTCTCAAGCTCTTTGATTTGATCACGAATCCCTCCAAAAACTTGATACTGGTTTGACCTTGAACCTTCCTATAATCCTCCTTGGAAAGTAGACTCATTTTAATTCTTCAAAAGTTTCCTCTTCAACAGTCTAAGTTGTCTTTCCTTCACAACTTTGTGTTGGATTGATTTCCTTCGAGTTTCAGGCTTGAGGATTTGCTTTAATATCTCTGAGAATATTTGCAGGTTACAGTTTGAATATTGCTTGCTTGTTCGTGGTTCAGGTAACCTTTTCTCAATGAGTTTACTCAACCGTTTATAGTGAACTTTCAAAAATCTGCCCGTTGAAGAGATAGGCTGATTTTCAAAAGGCACTAGTGTTCGTTAGCTTGTCTTTTCTTGTTCTTCAATCTTGAGATGTAGACCATTCCTCGTGTTAAATGAATGTTGACTTTTCAGGTTCGACACGAGGTGCGGTGCTCCCCATTGGTTTATTACTTTTGCACGCTTTTGGGGACGAGCACTTTAAGGCTCTTGGCGTTTACCATCACTTTAAGACTGGCGGCATGGAAATATTACTTATTTAAGTAATGTTCTTGACTTACGTATGCAATGGATTCCTTTCGATTGACTTCTCTTGTGTTCTTTGCCTATTTCCCCAGGTGACTTGAGTCTGCTCCAATCATTTCAAGACTCAACTGTCACTTTCAACTTGTGACTTGGCTTCTTGAGATGACTTTGACTGATACTTCACACAGCTGTTCCTCAGCTGATACATCTTCAGTCAAGTTCTTGATCTTCCTTCTTGGCGGTACTCAGTTGTTCCACAGTGGAGTCTTCACTTCAGTCTTTAGTTGACTTCTTGTATTTCCAGGCCTAGCTGACTTGACTCAACTTTTCCAGCCCTATCTATTACAATGAAAATTACAAGAAAAATGGGGTGCCAACTTTCTAGTTTAAGTTTTACATGGCATTCATCAAAATCGATAAAATAAATTTCCCAACACAAACATATTGAGGTTCGACATCATTTTTTAAGGGATTGTGTTTCTAAACGAAAAATTGAGATGTGCTTTGTTCTGGCTCAAGATCAACTCGTGGATATTTTTACAAAATCGTTCCCGCCGAGTCTTTTAACTCAATTCGAGCTCGTTTAGGTATAATGCATATCGAATAAAGTCTATTTTTACATTTTGAGCACTTTATTGTCAATAAAAAGTTTTGGGGTGAAAAATCTTATTTTCAAAACTTAAAAATCAGACAGAGGGATTAAACTAAAGTAGGCACATGTTGCCATATATGACTGTCGGTCGCTCTCTTCAGGTACTGGTCGCCCTATATAGCGACCGGTTGCCTTAATGACAGAGAACAACTTAAATCCCGTTGTCTTCTATTTTTTCACAGAATTCATCTTCTTCCCCCAAAACCCTAGGTTGCGAAATACTCCCAAAATTTTCAATCTTTCTCAAATCTTCACCAAACTCTTAATTGTTATTACTAATCTCTTCCTTTTTGTGATAATTACACATATATGGCGCCTCCAAATAATTTCACCGGCACAATCCCACCCCAAAGTGAAAAAGGGTTGGAGAGGTTTGTCTTCAAACCGTCAATTCGCAGCGGAACAACATTAAATACGTGCCACACAATGAGAAACGGCACAAGGGCATGCTAGTACTCAAAATCAACAACTTACTCGGGCTCAAATTGCCAAACTCCAGGGTACTATTTGAAGGAAAATGTCAAATTGGTCAAAAGTAAGAAATCACTACTCTCTCAAGCTCAATGAGTGCTAATTATTTGTTATTTATTCATAAATTTGTGGAGAAAAAATTCGAGGATTTGGCGTTGGATAATAAACAAGTTGAGCGTACCAAAATAGTTTTTTTGTACATTTTCGGATGCATTTCCCACTATTCGTGAATATTTTGTTACACAAGGTTGGATGTATTTATGGGAGCATCCATTTGTTATGTATGATGATGATATTATCAAATATTTTATGCTAACATATGGATTGAGTTTAATGTTGAGAAAAGCCGGGGCTTTAAATTCATTTTTTAAGGGTCGTCATTTTCGTTGGACTCTGAATGATATATGTCGATTATTGGGTGTTAGAGAAGGAGGATGAGATTATGTTGCTGTTACTTATTGGGACAACGATAAGCTAGGAGTGTCCTTGAATGAGGTTAAGACGTTTTTGGGAGTCATGCCGACTTTTACCATAATATCCATGACAGATGAGCTTGAATTATATCTCTTATCTTGTCATATTATGTTTGTGGTAAATTTATGAAATTACCGAGCAACTTGGATTATTTCTCAACTTATAAGATCAAGAAGGGCGAGTTGGTGAACTATGGGTCTGTATTTATTCAGTGTTTGATTGAAACGCACTTTGGGGATAATGCAATTTACTTTGGGAAATTTAATATGCAAACTTCTTCTCCAATCCGGACTTCCTCCAGCCGAGCTAAACTCCGAAGTTGGTTATGATAACTTTTACAATGATAACGTACAACAAATGCTTTGGATGCGTAGGAATATGGTAAGACGTCCTACGAAGTCGGCAAAAGCTCGATCTCAAGCCTCGTCTTTGCATGCTCTATATGATATATTTGATGACTTAGAAGTGGGAAGGTTGGCGGTGGGTGGCGATCACGGCGATTCGGAGAGTAATATTGGCACCGGTGATCAAATTGGTGATGATAGTCTACATGACATTCATAAACAATTTGAGGACTTTACCGATGGATTTCAATCCGATCTTGTCTCTCTCCGAGTCCGTCATGAGACTCTTCTAAAAATCCATGAGGATCTCAAACAAGAAAACAGTAAGCTCAAGAAGTCGGTCGGGAAACTTAAAAAAATTCATCAAAGAACTCCTCCCCACCACTTGCTTCTCGTTGGGCGAAAAATGATCACTTATGTTTTATTTAGCATTATGTCTCTTAAAACTCTTTTATGCTAATGGTCTTTTGATGATTTCAAAGGAGGAGAAATATTTCATGAGCTCATATTCTATTGTAAGGCAAATGAGCTCGAAAAAGCTCACAGAAAAAGCTATTTGGTAAAAACTTTGGTTGAAAAAGCTAGAGCTTATTGATATATTGTATTTTGTTTTTAACTCCCAAAAATTGTTGAGCTTTGATTCTAATAAGTTGACAGGGGGAGCTTTTAAGCTTTTTTAGGTTTTGAAAAACTCGTAAGAAAAAGCTCACAATGGTTAAAAAGCTCTTTAAGTTATAAGATGTGTTATATTTTTTTAATACATTGAGCTTTGTCATTAATGATTTTTGTTGACAGGGAGGAGTCTTTAAGTCCTATGGCTTTTGAGCTATATTGAAAAATCTAAGCTTTTAGCTTACAAGTTCTCAGTTTTTCTTGTTTTATTGCTTAGCATGTTAATAGGGGGGCTTTTACAACTTGTTTTTGAAAAACAAATTCTCCTTTCCCTGATGGATTTTTGTTTGATAAGTGTTGCTTAAAATGGCTAGATTATTTTAACCTGAAAAACTTATTCGCTCTCTAAAAATTATTTTGGGTTTTAATCATCAAAAGAGGGATTTTGTTAGAAAAATATTTTGATTTTGATTTTGATGATCATATAAATGAGTTTTATACTAAAACATTATTTCCAAAAGTTGTCCAAATACTTAAAAACATTTCAAATGATTTTACTAAGTTTTTGAAGTACTTCTTAAACTTTTTTTTTCGACAAAAATCGGACAATCTCTCTCGAGGTCTAATGAGGAGACCCATACTTGAATGTGTTAAAAACTCGACACAAAACTAGAGGGAGACCCATGCACGAAGGTTGGAATTTTTGTTTAAAACTTCTTTGTTTCTCGGCGAACGGTCACTATCCGAGCAAGCGGTCGCGCCATGTATAGCGACCGATTGCCCTAGAGCGATGATCGTCGCCCTTGGTGGCGAATTGTGTCAAATCTTGATCAAACGGTTTAAACTTTTGAAATTTATACATAGCGACCGGTCCCCCTATTATTTTTTACAGCAAATTCTATATGTTGCTTAAGTACTTATCAGCAAAAATCACTTTATCATTTCTTAACCATTTCTGTAGATCTTTTGATCCTTCTTTTGCAGACAAAATTCAAATTTGAGGAGCCTATGTTGGAAATCAAATCTTGAAGCTCCTCTATAAATAGTTGAAGAATTTGAAGGATCAATACAACACATCAATCTACAATCACAACAAGAAAATTAGCAAAGTTTTCAAAGCCTTCACTTTCACTTTCTTGTTGTAATAAGCCTGAGCACTACACTTTCATATCTAGCTTGATAGGATTTCTTTCTTAATTACACTTGAACTTTTGAGTTGTAATATTTCATGCAAAGTATAATCTTGATTGTACATGTAAAATCATCCAAAAAAAGATATATTTGTTGAGTATTATTTTGGCAAGAACACACTTGGTTGATATCTAGGTGTTGAAGAGTTTTGGTACTCTTCATATGGGTGAGAAGAATTTGGTGCTGTTCTAAGTTGGTGTTGTAAGAAGAGTGTAGTGCTCTTCAAGGTAAATGTTGTAATAGTTTGCTATTAATTAATAAACTTTTTCCTTTCGAAATCCATTCGGACATATCGGGTGGTTGTGCACGTAGACCCTAGGTTGGTTGAAGCACTATAAATCACCGTGGGTTGATTTATTTTTCTGCACTTCTATTTTCATCTTCTTCATATTCAAAAAAGAGGGCATTAAGCGGAAAATCGGAAAAATTTATTCACCCCCCTCTAGATTTTCGTAGCCATTTGGTCTAGCAGATTGCATAAGATATTGTTATGTTTATCTTTTGAAAAGTAAAGATGAAGCTTTAGTATCTTTTAAAACTTACAAAAATGAAGTTGAAAATCAGCTTAATTTGAAAATTAAGATGATTACAGTGATAGAGGTGGAAAATATGTTGCCCCATTTGAAGAATTCTAATCGGAAGCGAGTATAATTCTTCAAACGATAGCTCCCTACTCACATCAATGAAACAGTGTTGCAAAACTCTTAAGGAGATGATGATTGCAATGTTAATAAGCTCTGGTTCACCTCAAAACTTGTGGGGGGATGTTATACTTTCTGTAAACTACATTCATAATAAAATACCACACAAAGGTAAAAAGGAAATTCCATACGAGTTATGGAAATGACAATGACCGTCATATAAATAATTTAAGGTGTGGGGTTATTTGGCTAAATTTGAAGTACCCAAGCCAAAACAAGTTAGAATCAGTCCTAAAATGATTGATTGTGTTTTTAATTGATATGCAAACAACAGTAATGCGTAATGATTTATAGTGCACAAGTCAGCAATTCCTGATATAAATGAAGAAATGATCATAAAATCAAGAAATGTTGTATTCTTCGAGAATATATTTCCTTGCAAAGAAAGGAAAGAAGAAAGTTCGAATAAAAGAACTTATGAAATAGTAGGGTTACCTCAACGTGATGATGAAGAGGAACCAATACACAATAAAAGGACAAAAGTAGGTAAGTATTTTGGTCCTAATTTTCTAACTTATATGTTAGAAAACAAACTTAGAACTATTCAAGAAGCTTTGTATAGTCCAGAAGCTCCTCTCTTGAAAGAAGCTATCAATAATGAAATAGATTCCATCTTGCAAAATAATACTTGGGAGTTGGTTGATCTCTTTCAGAGATTCAAATATTTAGGATGTAAGTGGATCCTCAAAAGGAAGTATAGAGCAAATGGATCTATAGATAAGTACAAAGTCCGGTTGGTTGCTAAAGAGTTTAAAAAAAGGAGTGATATGACTTATTCGATACATATTCTCCTGTTAATGATCACGTCCATTCGTGTTCTCATTGCTATTGCAGCTTTACATAACCTTGAGATATATCAAATGGATGTGAAAACTGCTTTCTTGAATAGTGAGCTTGAAGAGGAGATTTATATGAAATAACTCGAAGGGTTCATTGCGCCCAGAAAAGAGAAAAAGGCGAGGAAACGTGTTAAGTCACTTTATGGACTAAAACAAGTACCTTAGCAATGGCACAAAAAGTTTGACACAACTATGTTGTCAAATGGTTTCAAAATCAATGAATGTGACAAACGTGAAAGATAATGATAATCATTATGTCATTGTATGCCGTTATGTAGATGATATATTGATCTGGGTAGTAGTCTTGATTTAATCATGAGTACTAAGAATATGTTAACTAAGAACTTTGACATGAAAGATATGAGACTATCTGATGTTATATTAAGGATAAAAATATCTAGAACTTCAGATGAAATTGTCTTGTCCCATTCCCATTATGTCGAAAAGCATACTTATAAAGTTTAATGCTTTTGATAGTCATCCGACTAAGACACCTATAGATCCGAGTCTACACTTATCCAAGAATAGAGAAGAACGAGTTTCTCAGCTAGAACATGCAAGAATAATTGGAGTCTGATGTACTTAACTAATTGTACACGTCCAGACATTGCATATTCAGTGAGTAAGCTAAGTAGGTTCACAAGTAAACCCAGTAAGGATTATTGGAAAGCCTTGACAAGGGTACTTGGATACTTAAAGTATACCGTGAACTATGTGTTAGTCCAAGTGGCTACGAAAATCTAGAGGGAATGAATAGATTTTCCCAATTTTTTGATTTATACACTATTATTCAATAAAAAATAAAGATTTGCAGAAAAAATAAATCAACACTCAAGTATTTATAGTGCTTCAACCCACATAGGGCCTACAACTACTATCACCCGGTATGTCCGAGTGGATTTCGAAAGAAAATTTTATTAATCAATACCGAAATGATTACGACTTCCACGAGAAGAGCACCAAACTTTTCTTACACCAACAACCTTGAAGAGAACCAAACTCTTCAATACTTCGAAGAGCACCAAATTCTTCAACAACTCGAAGAGCACCAAACTCTTCAATCAACTAACTCTAAAAAACCAAAACGTGTTCTTGCCAAAAGTAGACTAACAAGGAATTTTTTTTATGATGTTACAAATACAATCCAGGTCACACTTTGAAAGAAATATTACAATTCAAAAGTGCAAGTGTAATCAAGAAGAAAATCCTAATAAGCAATATGTGAAAGTGTAGTGCTCTTAGGCTATTACAACAAGATGTGAAAATGAAAGCTTAATAATTTTACCGAGAAATTCTTGTTGTATTATAGAATTGTGTTATGTATTGTCTTCACTTTTGATCCTTCAAAATCCTCAACTACTTATAGAGGAGCTTCAAGATTTGATCTCAATATAGGCTCTACAATTTAAAATTTGTCGCAAAAGAAGGAGCGGAAGATCTACAAAAGGGTTAAGAATTGATAAAGTAAATCGTGCAGATAAGTGCTTGTGCAACAGATAGAATTTGCTGTCAAATTGTTCATAGCAACCGGTCGCTATATGTAAAACTCGAAAGTTTAAACCATTGGATCAAATTTTGAGATATGTTGCTATCAAGGAGACCGGTCTCTATCTTTGGGTGTGATCTCTATACCATAGGGATCGGTCTCTATAGGTCGATCGTCTGTATACCATAGGGACTAAGTTGCCATCAATGCGAGAGAAGAGAATGAATTTTCGGTATAGGTTTTCATCACGGGTTGTTGTCTATAAAGACCATTGATAGAGACTGGTTGTTGTCAATAGCGACCGATCATTGTCTATAGGAATTTGGTTCTTTGTCTATAGCCACGGTTGTTGTCAATAGATACCGGTGGCAATCAAAATAGAGAGAAAAATGAAATTTGAGCAAAACACAGGTACCAGTCGCTGGCTATAGAGACATATTGCTGTCTATAGCGACCGGTAGCTGTCTGTAGAGACCAGTGGCTGTCAAAACAGAGAGAAAAATTAATTTTGAGAAAAACACGGGTACCAGTTGCTCTCTATAGAGATCGGTCGCTGTCACTACTTAAAAATCTTCTGTTTTCTAGAACATTGAAGTACACACTGGTACCGGTCGCCCTTGATAGCGATCAGTCGCCCTCAGTAAAGGAACTTCTCTATTTTTTGAAAACATTATAAAACTTCTTGGTACAGGTTGCTCCCTATAGCGACCGGTCGACTTCAAGACAGAGAATTCTTCGAATTTTGACAAAAATAGAGTTCAAGTAATACTTCGTAAAAATCGATTAAAATAATTAAAACATTTGAAGTATTCTAAATAGTATTTTTACAATATTCGATAAAATTTGTTTTTGTTTATAAATCAAAAATGTGAAAAAAAATCAAAATCCAAAATAACTTTGTTCTAACAGACTCCCTGCCCCTTTTTGATGATTCAACCCAAAACAATTTTTGAAGAGGATATTTTTGAAAATAGTTTTCTGATTAAAATTTAATCTATCCATTGTATACAACACTTCTCGAAGCAATATTCATAAGAAGTTATAAGCAACAAATAAGCTAAGGAGCAATAGTTTTTCAGAAGATTTTCAAAGCTCCCCCTATCAATATGCAAAGTAAACAATAAAAGAGCTTCATAACTTATTAAGCTCAACATGTCCAATAATATCAAATAGCTTAGAGGCTCAAATCTCAAAAGCTCAAAAGCTCCCACTGTCAATGACGTTAGTTAGATAATATAAGAGAATAACACAATGCTCATCATATCAATGACAAACAAGATGGCAATATCCATCAACTTATAGCTTCTACCAAACTTTATCAAAGCTTATACCATTTGAGCTTCTTAGCTCAAGCAATTAAACCACTAAGCTTCTTAGCTCATGCATTTTCTCCAAAACACAAAACAATAATCAACTTTGAGCTTATAACATATAGCTCATCAACTTATAGCTTATGCAATAAGCTTATTAAAACTTTTATCCTGTCAACCAACCAATCAACTTATGCAACTTATGCATTTTCTCCTCCTTTGCAATTATCAAACATTTAAATGAATGAGACATTAACAAAGAAAACGCATAAAGTCATACTAAGCAAGATTAAAAAGCAACAAACTGGAAGCATAGTTTATAATCTAACTCTTTTTTCGCTTGCTTGGAGGAGATGAGTCGATTAAAATCTTGGAAGGTGATATATATGAGAAGTACTTGACAAGTAGATGAGATTAGCAATAAAAATCATGAAATTTGGTGAAATATATTTGGTTTTTGCGAATTTGGGGGTGGTTAACCTTTTAAAAATTAGAATTTCACCCCACAACTTTTCGAAAATGTTATAAATGTTCAACTATTCAAACAATAACATTGTTTAATATGCATATGCATAAACGAGCTCCAATAAAGCTAAAAACCTCAGCATATAGCAATTTTATAAAAATATTCTGTAATTGATCTTGGGACAGCACAAAATACATCTCAAATTTTCTTTTTGAACCACAATCTCTTAGAAAATGATGTTGAACTTCAATATGGTTTGTTCGATTATGATGAACGAGATTTTGTAAAATATTAATGGCATAAGTATTATCACAAGAAAATATGAATATTTTCATAATTGATTTTATAATCCACCAATGTATTATCAGCACACATATGCACCCACACACAACACCCAAAAATTCCAATATTACCGCGAGAAAGCAAATGCTCAAACACACACACATGCATACAGACAAAAAAGACAGCGTATGATCCTAAAACCCGCAAGCAATTTGCTAATGTGCATTATGATTGTGTAACTAATAGATGACAACCTCTTAGAGTCAGATCATTTGGTTATAGGTTGGTTGGAGCATCTAATAGCACTAACCCTCCAAGACCCAGGCAAATATGCCTATCTAAAATTTAATTTCCTTGATAGCAGGTTCAAGGAATAGCTGAGTGCCAAGGAACCTGGTACATGGATAGTGGCTGTTCCAGATATATGACAGGAAATAAAAGAAATTTGTCAAAATTCAAGGAAATCAAAGGTGCGAAAGTCATATTTGGAAGAAATGAAGCTCCAGGGGAAATCAAAGGCACAGGGTCAATCAAGAAAAATGGACTGGAGATCACAGATACTGCATATGTTGAAGGTCTCAACTTCAATCTGCTAAGCATCAACCAAGTCTGTGACAGAGACTACAATGTGGAATTCAACATGGGAGTATGCTAGATCAAAGATGCTTAATCGAATGAGATAGTCTTTGCAAGGAACAAGAGAAGAAGAACATGTATGTAGTGGATTGGTCAACTGCTACACCAAGTACATGTCCGCTAGCAAAGAGTACAGGCGAATCTAGTTGGTTGTGGCACAATAAGCTGAGTCACCTGAACTTTAAGACAATCAATAAGATCGAAAGGAGTCATCTTGTAGAAGGATTGCCAGACTCAGTGCATAAGAAAGAAAGTATATGTGATGCATGCCAGATGGGAAAGCAAATCAAATAATCTTTCAAGGATAAGCCAAGTCCTTCTTCAACAAGGATATTGCATCTGTTGAATATGGATTTATTTGGTCCTGTTGAGCCAGCCAACATCAGTGAAAAGAAATACACGTTAGCGGTGGTGGATGATTACTCAAGATATACATAGACAATTTTCATGTGTAAAAACAAGGAAACACTGCAGAAATTGCTGTTTGATAAATGGTTTTATCATGATTTTGATGATTTAGTTTTTATACCAAAACAATGTTTTTAAGTGTTGTCCTAATACTCCTAAAGGATTTAAATTGTTTCTACTAATTTTCTGGAGTATTTCTTCAAGTTTATTTTCGACAAATATTGGACAACACTTTTGATGTTTTTGTGTTAATGTATTTTTACACCAAAACAATGTTTCTAAAAGTTGTCTAAATACTCCCAATCGGTCTAAAATGTTTTTACTATTTTTTGGAGTATTTCTTGAAGTTTATTTTCGATATAAATTGGACAACACTTTTGTTTTGAGGTCAACCGACCGCCCTATAGGGCAACATGTACCTGAAAGTTGTGCAAAATAGAGAACTTCATGTTTGCTGAAAATAGTGAGGGTGACCGGTCACCCTATAGGGCGACCAGTGTCGTCGACCGATCGGCCTGTAGGGCGACCGTTGTCTAAAGCTTGGGAAATTTTGCAAACTTCTCTGTATTGATTTTTGGACAAGGCCAACCGGTCTAGGTGCACGTCGACCGGTCGGACCCCCCCGCGACCGGTCGCCCTATGTAAAAATGTGTTCTTATTTTCAAACGTGTATTTGTGCGCGACCGATCGCCATAATGTTTGACAACAAAATTCTAACCGTTGTGCGCAGCCAACTTTTCCCTAAATTATGGGGTTGGTTTCTAACAGCTATAATCTTGATTTTAATTGCAATTTTTTTTGTAGAAATCAGTTCCCAAGAGGAGCCTATCAATGATCAATCATCTCCGATAAATAGAGGAAGATTTGAAGCAACACAAAAGGAGAGAATACTACAAAACAACAAGATACACTCAAGCAAACACTTTTGTTCTTTATTGTTATTATTCTTGTTGTAATAGCCTAAGGTCTTTCACTTTCACATCTTGAGGTCTAGGCTTAATTTCTTGATTACACTTGCACTCAAATTTGTATTATTCATTATCGAGTTGTAATCATGAATTTGGGTTATCATTCAACACAATATATCCTTGTGAGTGTTCTTGTGGTAAGAACACACTTGGATGATCTAGGTAATAGGTGCTAGAAGATTGTGGCGATCTTCTTATTGAAGAGTGTGGTGCACTTCAAAGTGTTGAAGAATTTGGTGTTCTTCAAGGTTGAAGATTGTGGTAATCTTACAAGGTGCCGTTGGAGATTGTGGTAATCTCAAAGGTGGTGTTGTAGAAGAGTGTCGTGCTCTTCAAGGTGATGTTGTAAGGTGTTGTATTAATTTTGGTAATTAATAAAATCCTTTTTTCTTTTTGAAATCCATCCCGGATATACTGGGGTGGTAGAGGATTAAGCCCTAGGTGGATTGAACCTCTATAAATCGACGCGTGTTGTTTACTTCCTGCGCCTCTATTATTGTCTTGGCTTATTTGTTTCGAAAAAAGGGCATAATCGAAAAGATGGAGATAATCTATTCAACCCCCCCTCTAGATTATCGTAGCGGCTTGGACTTACAAGTGGTATTAAAGCCAGACTCTTTGGCAAGCTCGTTCCACATCGCGAGTAAAGATGAACGATCATCGGCTACGAATGAAGTCTACCTTACCGGCGCCTCCACCACCAAGCCACCACTTTTTGATTCCAAAAATTAAACATTTTGGAAAGAAAGAATGGAATGCTATCTACAAGGTTGCGGGTTCGATATTTGGAACACGGTCGTCAATAAAGAATCCATTTCGATGATAGACACACCACACACCTTCAAAGGCTTCAAAGAGCTTAATGATGAAGAGAAGAAAATCATCTCCTTAAATGGTAAAGCTCTTAATATTTTGTATTGTTCACTTACCATTTTGGAATATGATCATATTGTAGGAATTAAATCGACACTTGAAGTATGGAGAAAATTAGAAGAAGTATATGCAAATGAAAGGAGTCACACAAAAGCATCTACTTCTTAAATGGGTACAACTTCAAACCCAACAACACGGGATGAGCTTCCTACAACTTCCGACGACGATAAAAACGAACATTGTCTTATGGGCTTCGAAGAAAATGAGGTAAGTTCTAAACCTTCTACTTCTTATGATAATGGATTACAAAATGATTATAGTAATTTGCTTAATGATTATGATGAACTTCAAAATGAATTCCAAAGCTTGCTTGTTAAATACAAAAATTTGAAAAAGGAATTCAATGTTTTGAAAAATGATAAGGATAGTTTATTTACTTCCTATGAATCACTATCATGTGCTCACACCACCACACCTGATAAGGTTAGAAACCTTGAAAAAGAAAATAGTAGTCTTGTTGAGGATATTAATTGCATGAAAAAGGATTTATCAAAATTCAACTTGAGTACCAATAAAATGTCCAATAGTGTTGATATTCATAATTGTGATAAAGGACTAGATCATAAGCCAAATGTTGTTAATTATATGAAAAATAATCAAGTCACTAAGCATGTTGGTCATTACACTTCTAAAATTATTACATGCTTCTATTGTGGTAAAAAGGGTCATACGGTAAATACTTGTCGGGCTAGAAATAGCTCTAATTATTGTTGGAGACCTAAAAGTCTCAAAGCTAAATAGTACCACAAAATTAAAAATTGTTGGAGACCTAAAAGACCGTTTCATTTGATAAAGACACCACCACAATGAATTTCCAAGAGAAAGACATTATCAACAATGGGAAGGACATAACAAAATGATGTCATATTGGAGAAGGTCATCACAAGATGATTTTCAAAGGGGAAGATACCATCAACAACGGGAAAGACATAACCCATGGAAATGGCGTAATTGGTAAACCGTATCTCCTCATTTAAATATGCATTTTATTTTGTTATTATGCATGTTTATAATCGTGCCTAATTTTTCAGAGTTTTCAAAAATTTATTTTTAAAATTAAGGTCTTCAATATATTTGTGTGTTCTTAAAATTCTTTTTAAAAAGAGGATCTTGCATGTTATATATAAAACTCTTGTGCATTTGTTTAAAATATAGTGTTTTATCATCTCTTATGGATTTTTATGGCATAGGCATACTTGTGACATATATCATTGCTCTAGCCTACACTATTACAATTATTCTTGTGTGCAATACTTGTTCTAAGAATTGTGTAGGATTTATATATCTTCATCAATGGTTATCCACTCATTATTTAACAAGAGAGACAAACTATCGAGGTATGCTCACCATTGTTATTCATCTCTAAGACTCGATATAATTTTTGCCATATGCCTATGTGCTTATTTTTCAAGATATTTCAAAGTATCTCATACAAGTGCCATTAAAAGGATTTTTCGATTTTTGAAAGGCACTATTCGATAAAGCTTGTTTTATCCAAGACTTGTAAAGGATTATATTTTGTTTTGATAAAACATTTGAATTTCATCCTCTCTCAAAAGTATGCATTTGATTGCTCATATTTATTATTGTCAAAACTCTTGTTCAAATGTTTCTTTTAAATGAGATCTCAACTTTATGATCTCGGTCTTTCAAATTTCAAAAGAGACCTTATATAGCTTTCTATAAGCCTATTTGAACTTACATGTCTTATTGAACTATTGATGATTTGTTTGAAAGCATAGTATGTGTTACTTGTCATTGTGTCTCTATTATTCGATATTACTATGCTCTTGTGCAAGATGTCTTGTTAAGATTTTGCAGGAATTTTTGGTATTTCGAAACAAGATTGATAACCAAGGCAAGGTTAGTAGCTCAAAGGTAATGTCAAGAAGAAGATATTGATTTTGATGAAACATTTGCACCCGTAGCATGTTTTTGAAGCTACTCCCATTTTATTGCCCATTCTTGTTTTAAGAAAATTTCAGGCTTTACCAAATGGATGTTAAATCCAATTTTCTAAATGGTTTTATTATAAAAGAAGTCTATGTAAAACAAACGGGGTTTTGAAAATTGTTTTGGGCCAAATGATTTTTACAAAAGGCCTTGTATGTTTAAAACAAGCACCCCGTCATGGTTTGATAGACTTAGCTATTTTTTGCAAAATGGTTTTACAAGAGGTAAAGTTGATACTACTCTCTTTGTTTTTGAAAAAGGGCAAGATTGCTTATTAGTGTAAATTTAGGTTTATTTGGTGCTACAAATGAATTTTTGTACAAGATGTTTTCTAAGTTGTTGTTAGGTGTATTTGAGATGAGCATGATGGGGGAGCTTAATTTCTTCCTTGGACTTCTAGTTAAACAATGGCAAGAAGATGGTTATATTTCACAATCAAATTATACATAAGTACCTTTGAAGAAGTTAGGCATTGAAGAAGGAAGAATCATCTCAACCTCTATGGCTACCAATGTAAAGATTGACAAAGGTTGAGGAAGGCATATTGGGTGATAAACAAATTCAAGGTATGTTTATCTTCGTTTATTACTCTTTTAGACTCGACATTCTCTATGCCTTATGTCGATATGCTCGACTTCAAAACTATCCCAACGAATCTCATTAAAGTGTCGTTAAAAGAAATTTTCAAATATTTGAAAGGCACTTCTTCTTATGGCTTGTATATCCAAAATTTCAAAAATGTTCATATATTTCGGGATAATAAGTCCGGTGATTAAAATTTCTCAAAATATGGTTCGTCATAATCGAACTAAGCATACTGAGATTCGATATTTTTTAAGGGATTACGTTTCTTAAACAAAAATTTGAGATGTGTTTAATTCCATCTCAAAAATAACTTGCGGACATTAGTTCATTTATCGCCAAGTCTTTTACCTTATTTCGAGCTTTATTATGACATAATGTATATTGAATGAGGTCTACGTTTGCATTTTGCACGTTTTTAAAACTTATGGGAGAAAAATTGGATTTTTGGTTAAAATTTCGGATCTTCAAAACAGACTGAACCAGTGGGCTGCCAGGGGAGAGGCCAACCGGTCGCCCATCACCTCGACCGGTCGCCCATTGTGATTTTATGGTTAAAATCGTCTCTGTTCTTTTATTCTGCCATTTTGGCTCATTTCTCTCAACTTTCGTCCCCTTTGCAACTTTCACACACAATTCACTTCAACTGAGTTTTGTTGCATAAATTACATATTTTGGGGATTATATTGCTCGTTTATCATCATTGTTACTCATTCTCACCGATTAAATGGTAAGAATTCTACTCTTTTTATCTCAATTGGGTTGAAACCCTTGAGAAAATGCTTTTACTTGATATATTAATGGATTTCTTATATAATTGTGTTGTGAATGATGATTGTTGATTGATGATATTTGTAAAATTGCTTTTGGTGATGAAAAACTTGGCTTGATTACATTTACAAGGGCTATATATATCTTCTTATATTTTTTACGCTCGCCAAGTGTTCGATAAAACGTTTCAATGAAATATTCATCACCTACACGACTCTCTCGTTTTCAAATGTCTTATATATTTATAGAGATCATGTTTTGCTACTCAAATGAGTTTTCATAAGCTTCTACAAGTCATATGCTCGACTTTTTTCTCCTATTTGGTTTATAAGATTCAATGTTCAAATAGCTCGATAAATTGGTTAAGTTGCGCACTTTGATATGAATATATGATGTTTTTATCGTGCTAACATTTTTTTTGATGATTCCAAAGGGGGAGAAATAGGTTATTAGCTTATTAGCTCAAAGAAGCTAAAATAAGCTCAAGAAAGAAGCTTTAAGCTGTGGCTATTAAAAGCCATAAGTTGTGGATCATACTTAGTCCATTTGATGTATTATGGACTCATATTCTTGTCTAATGATGTTTTGTTGACAGGGGAAGCTTATAAGCTCTTGATACTTAAGCTCAAGTTGTATAAGCTGAGCTTTTAGCTTTTGGTTGATTGCTTCTATATTGCTCTTGTTGTGCATGTTGATAGGAGGAGTTTTTGCGAAATTGTTTTTTTTTTTTTATAAATCTATACTACTATCCTTATGTTTATGTTGCGTGCAATGTTGTAGCTCACAATGGATAGTTTTTTTTAACCGGTAAAAATATTTTGTTTTCAAAATCGACCTCGTTAAATTGTTTTGGTTTGTAATCATCAAAAAGGGGGAGATTGTTTGATAAATGGTTTTATCATGATTTTTATGATTTTGTTTTTATACCAAAACAATGTTTTTAAGTATTGTCCAAATACTCCTAAATGATTTAAATTGTTTCTACTAATTTTCCGGAGTATTTCTTCAAGTTTATTTTCGACAAATATTGGACAACACTTTTGATGATTTTGTGTTAATGTATTTTTACACCAAAACAATGTTTCTAAAAGTTGTCTAATTACTCCCGATCGGTCTAAAATGTTTTTACTATTTTTTGGAGTATTTCTTGAAGTTTATTTTCAATATAAAATTGGACAACACTTTTGTTTTGAGGTCAACCAGTCGCCCTATAGGGCAACCCGTACCTGAAAGTTGTGCAAAATAGAGAACTTCATGTTTGCTGAAAATAGTGAGGGTGACCGGTCACCCTATAGGGCGACCGGTGCCGTCGACCGGTTGACCTATAGGGTGACTGGTGTCTGAAGCTTGGGAAATTTTGCAAACTTCTCTGTATTGATTTTTGGACAAGGCCAACCGGTCCCAGTGCACGTCGACCGGTCGGACCCCCCCGTGATCGGTCGGCCTGTGTAAAAATGTGCTCTTAGTTTTAAACGTATATTTGTGCGCGACCGGTCGCCCTAATGTTTGACAGCAAAATTCTAACTATTGTGCAGCAGACAACTTTTCCCTAAATTATGGTGTTGATTTCTAATAGCTATAATCTTGATTTTAATTGCAATATTTTTGTAGAAATCAGTTCCCAAGAGGAGCCTATCAATGATCAATCATCTCCTATAAATAGAAGAAGATTTGAAGCAACACAAAAGGAGAGAATACTACAACACAACAAGATACACTCAAGCAAACACTTTTGTTCTTCATTGTTATTATTCTTGTTGTAATAGCCTAAGGTCTTTCACTTTCACATTTTTAGGTCTAGGCTTTATTTCTTGATTACACTTGCACTCAAATTTGTATTATTCATTATTGAGTTGTAATCTTGAATTTGGGTTATCATTCAACACAAGATATCCTTGTGAGTGTTCTTGTGGTAAGAACACACTTGGATGATCTTGGTGATAGGTGCTAGAAGATTGTGGTGATCTTCTTATTGAAGAGTGTGGTGCTCTTCAAGGTGTTGAAGAATTTGGTGTTCTTCAAGGTTGAAGATTGTGGTAATCTTCACAAGGTGTCGTTGGAGATTGTGGTAATCTTCAAGAGAGATTGTGGTAATCTCAAAGGTGGTGTTGTAGAAGAGTGTGGTGCTCTTCAAGGTGATGTTGTAAGGTGTTGTATTAATTTTGGTAATTAATAAAATCCTTTTTCTTTTTAAAATCCATCCCGGATATACTGGGGTGGTAGAGGATTAGGCCCTATGTGGGTTGAACCTCTATAAATCGATGCGTGTTGTTTACTTCCAACACCTTTATTATTGTCTTTGCTTATTTGTTTCAAAAAAGAGGACATAATCGAAAAAATGGAGATAATTTATTCCCCCCCTCTAGATTATCATAGACGCTTGGACTTACAATTGCCTCAGCTGATGAGAAGAGTTCAAAACGAAAAGAGCCAAACCATTATAAAGATAAGATCTGACAGAGGAACTGAGTTTGTCAATTGGATTGTAACTCAATATTATGTTGAAAATTGTATTGGTATTGAGTTATCAGTAGCAAGGACTCCACAACAGAATGGAATTGCTGAAAGAAGGAACATAACTCTCAAGGAAGCTGCAAAGACAATGTTAGCTGAAGCTGGATTGCCTAAGAGATTTTGGGCTGAAGCCATAAATACATCATGCTATACTCAGAATAGATACATGATAAATAGACAATTAACCAAGACTCCTATGAGATTTGGAAAGGGAGAAAGCCAAATGTTGGATACTTTAAGATATTTGGACGTAAGTGCTTCATCGACAACAATGGCAAGGATAATTTGAAGGCTTTTGATGCTAAAGATGATGAAGGTATCTTTTTGGGATACTCAGCTAAGAGGAAAGCGTATAAAGTGTTGAATAAGAGGACTATGGTCACAAAAGAGTCTATCCATGTGGTGTTTGATGAGCCAAATGTAAATGGAGAAGACATTAATGAGTTAGCTGAGAAGCATAATCAACCAACTATGCAGAAGAGTCCCTATGTTGATGCAAATGTAAGAGCACTCCACCCTGAAGAAAATGAGATAGCTAAATCTCAAAGACGGATGGTCTGCAGCTGAATGATGATGAAGAAGCTTTTCAAGACAACTTAGCTGCAAGACGGCTGAATCCAGCAGACTTACTCCAACCTGATGTGAGATGGCTGGGAGACCATCCATCTGAAATAATCATAAGCTATGTTAACCTATTTTATCTCCCAGATAGAGCCTAAATATGTGTCTCAAGCATTGGAGGACACACATTAGATTCATGCTATGCAAGAAGAGGTGAATCAGTTTGAGAGAAACAAAATATGAGAATTAGTTCAAAGGCCTACTCACCAAAATGTCATTGGTACTAAGTGGGTATTCATGAACAAGATGAATGAGGAGGGATCTGTAGTCAGAAATAAAGCAAAATTGGTAGCCAAAGGGTATTGCCAAGAGGAAGGTATAGATTTTGATGAAACATTTGCTCCTGTTGCTAGATTAGAAGCAATAAGGATGTTTCTTGCTTATGCTGCACATAAGAACGTCACTGTATATCAAATGGATGCGAAGAGTGCATTTCTGAATGGACTGTTAGAGAAAGAAGTCTATGTTGAACAACCTCCAAGTTTTGAGCAGAAAACTATTAGAGATAAGGTCTACAAGCTCAAGAAGGCATTGCAAGGATTGAAACAAGCACCAAGAGCATGGTATGACACATTGCAACAATTTCTAACTGACAATGGATTCACCAAAGGCATGGTTGACAGAACACTCTTCAGAATTCAAGATGGAGAGAGTATATTCTTGTTCAAATATATGTGGATGATATCATCTTTGGATCGGCAAACAAAGAGTTGTGTGACAAGTTCTCAAACCTCATATAAGGCAAGTTTGAAATTAGCATGATGGGAGAGTTGACTTTATTCTTAGGACCTCAAGTCAAGAAAATGAAGGATGGAACTTTCATAAGTCAAACCAAGTATACCAGAGATTTAATGAAGAAATTTGGTATTGACCCGTGCGCCACCCAGAATTGAGACTCAGCCCACGGCATGGCACACGGGCTGGTCGTGCGTTGAGCGCACGGCCCATGCGTGTCTTTAGTGATTGAAATTTCCCCACGGCACCCCACACGGGCTGGGCGTGCGCTAGGCGCACGGCCCATGCGTCTGTGCGGGAAAATAGAGTTGAACAGATTTTCAACTAGGTTTTGACCGAAATGATGTACAAATAGAGACGAGGCGGCCACAAACAAAGAAACACTGACTTTTGCCCTAGAACACAGAGAAAAGATCAACCTTCAACCGAAGGATTAGAGAGATTGATTGAGGTCACAACCGTGCGCTTGAGGATTGAAGATAGATCGAGTGATCGTCGACATCCCTGTGTTTTCTCATTCCATCGTATCATTTACTTTCGATTAGTTAGATATGAACCTGAATAATTTGTCTACGGATTATTTATTTTCTATGTCTGGCTAAACATCTTGTGATTCCGGTGTTTGAGATTAGGTTAATGGATACTTTTGTTGGATGATTAATTGCAATTGAAGTTATTATTTTCAAACCCTATTCGAGTACTTTGTTTTAATTCTTATTTTATCAAAACGCGTTTGGTTTAACTTGCTTTGATGTATTGATTCATAATTCGAGAAACGAGTTTCAATATTAGATTTGTGAGTACTTGACATGAATATTTGCAAGATTGAGAAGTCTGTGAATATTTGTGAGGATATTTAATCTTTTGTGCTTTTGGGAGTTGGATATCTTTTGTTGAGTAGAGATGCTAGCATAGATATCCAATCAACGTTTTTACATGCATCTCGAGAGAGAGGGTAAAATACTTTTCGTGATTGTCTTATAGGGAAGAACAATAATAACTTTGGTTGTGATTAATCTGATAATAAGAGGGGATATTAACTGAAACTATAGCCCTGGAATCCATTTCATCTCCTTGATCTTTCAATCAACTCTTTAGTTTGTCTTTTTAGGATAAATTGTTGTCTTAGTTTTACAAAACCAAATCACTCAATTTCGATCGTCTAGATAAAAATAAGACTATTATAATCCCAATACTTAGTACATTAATTTATTAGTCTCTGTGGATTCGATCTTGCTAACCCTATTCTATAAACTGCACCGTACACTTGCGGTGAAGCAAAAAATAAGGCGACCAAGTTTTTGGCGCCGTTGTCAGGGACTAATTAAATTTTTAGTACTAATATTGCGATAAATAGAATTATTTTTAATTTAGACATTTGTTTTTTTCTTTTTATTTGTTGTTTAATTTTGCTCCTACTGTGTTTGACTTGTTTTCTTTAGTTGGTTCAGGTAGTGCATGAACACTCGCTCAAAGCACAGAGAATTAGCACCATTCATACCGAAGGTTGAGGCTTTTGCTAGGTGAATTAGTACGGCTACTAAACAAGCATAAAGACAACAAGAACAGGCTATGGAGGACATGGAAGATAACAACGGAGGCAATAACAAAGTCGACAATGGAGGTAACAATAGGGCCAACAAGGTCAACAATGAGTTACCGATACCAGAGGTTGGCAGTTCAGCAGCAAGCGATTGAGTGATTACTTTCGCCCACAGACAAATCACAACTATGGTGGAATTGCCAATGTCCCAATTAATGCGAATAATTTTGAGCTGAAGCCAACACTGATCTCGATGATGCAACAGAATTAGTTTGGGGGTTTTCCGTCTGAGGATCCCAATTCTCATCTTGCGACCTTCATGTAGATTTGCAACACAATCAAGATGAATGGGGTGACTGATGATGCTATACGTTTGCGCCTATTCCCTTTCTCTTTAAGGGATAAGGCTAGAAACTAGCTAGGCACCCTAACTCAGGGGAGTGTGAATACTTGGGATGAGCTGAGTTAGAAATTCTTGTTTAATTACTTCCCACCAAGTAAGACAATACAACTCAAAAGTGAGATCACGCAGTTCAAGCAGTTTGATTGCAGTTTGATTCTGAGCCACTGTATGAGGCCTGGGAGAGATTCTGGGATTTATTGAGGAGGTGCCCGCAACACAAATTTCCAGAGGATCAGCAGTTCTGCTTCTTTTTTAACGGGTTAATGGGACAGACTAGGTCGTTTGTAGATGCCACAGTAGGAGGCTCTTTACTCGCAAGATTCCCAGAGGATGCATTCAACTTGCTCGAAGAGATGGCAATGAATATCTATCAATGGCCCTCGAGAGAACTAATGTGAAAAGGGTAGCCGAAGTCTCTGATTCGGACCCAATCAAGGCATCGACGGCTCAGATGACTGCATTGACAAATCAGTTAAGTGTATTGACGAAGGGGACTGAAGGAAACGCCAATGCAAGTAATAGGGGAGTTCTTCTAGATCCCATGGAGGAAGCAAATTCTGTCAATAACCAGAATTTCATCAATTACCGGAACAATCAGACTCCTACTCATTACCACCCGGGGTTGAGGAATTTTGAAAACTTCTCCTACGCCAATACAAAGAATGTGATGCAACCACCACCGGGATTTAATGTGACAAATGGTGTCATTAATGCTGAGGCTAAGCCATATATGGAGGACATCTTCACCTTGTTTATGAATGAGACGGGGAACGGATTCAATAAGGATGAGGCGAAGCTGGATAAAATCAAAAATCATGTCATGCAATTGGCCAACACTATGGGGTCCCAAATGAAAAATCTTGAAACCCAAATGGGCCAATTAGCTACGATTGTTGGTGGGCAGCATCAGAAAGGCCAATTTTCGAGCAACACTGAGGTTAATTAAAAGGAGCAGTGTAAAGCCATTCGTCTGAGGAGTGGAACGGAATACGAGGGGCCAAAAATACCTGAAAATACTGAACAGACGCAGGGGAGCACGACCCGTGCGCCACATCATGGCCAGGTCGTGCGTCCTACAGGGACAGTGGTTGTTGCTCTGGGAGATGCGGAAACTGAAACAAATGGCGATGTTGAGGCCGAGGAAGAAGTTGATAACCATATTGCTGAACAAAAAGGGGTGAGAAGCTTAAATCTTCCTCTAACCCTGATCTTTCTAAACTTACTATTCTTGTTCCTTTTCCCCAACGATTTCAAAAGAAAAAGTTAGATTCGAAATTTGCAAAATTCTTGGATATATTTAAGAAATTGCACTTAACATACCTTTTGCAGACGCTTTGGAGCAGATGCCCAATTACGCTAAATTTTTGAAGGATATTATGTCAAAGAAAAGAAAGATGACTGGTTTCGAGACAATCAATCTGACAGAGGAGTGCAGTGCAATAATCCAGAGAAAACTACCACAAAAACTGAAAGATCCGGGCAGTTTCACTATCCCTTGTGCTATTGGGATGTTTTCTTTAATAAAACACTTTGTGATTTAGGAGCCCTTGTCCATTTTCAGGCAACTTGGATTGGAAGAGGTGAAGCCGTCTACAGTCACCTTACAACTTGCAGATCAATCACTCACATATCCGAAGGGAATCATTGAGGATGTGCTTGTCAAAGTCGATAAATTCATATTCCCTATGGATTTTTTGGTGCTGGATATGGAGGAGGACAAAGACATCCCTTTGATACTTGGGCATCCATTCCTGGCTACTGGGAAGGCCTTGATAGATGTGCATAAGGGAGAACTCGCATTACGGGTTAATGATGAGCATGTTTTATTTTCTATCTATAAGGCACTACAATTTCATAATGGTGTTGAGAACTGTAGTTTCATAGATGTAGTGGAGTCTTGCATTGATGAATACGCAGATCATACATTATCTAAGGATGATTTAGAGTTTAGTTTGACACATTCGTGTTCGACGTCAAATATGATGATTCATTTCGATAATCAAGACTTGTATGACTGCGTTTGTGCTTTAGATAATATGCAGGAGCTACTGAGAAGCGCGAGAGGCGCGCACATGAAGAAAAACGTGCGGGAGTCAGTTCTGCAAGGGTGCACGACCCATGCTCCGGAGCACGCCCTGTTCGTGCGCATGGCTAAAGCAACAGATGAAATTCCTGAAGACCGCATGGCCCATGTGCCTGAGCACGGGCAGGTCATGCGCATAGCCAAAGCGAAGGATGAAACACCTGAAGACCGCACGGCCCGTGCGTCTAAGCACGGGCAGGTCGTGTGTGGTGCCGAAGAGAAGGATGCAACCACTGAAAAACACACGGCCCGTGCATCTGAGCATGGTCTGCCCGTGCGTGATGCTAAAGAGCCCGTTCCGAACCCAAAACTCAAGCCACTGCCGGAGCATCTCAAATACGCTTTCCTTGGAGCAAATAACATGAATTCGGTAATCGTATCATCCCTTTTAACTTTAGCTCAACTTGATAAATTGCTTAGGGTGTTGAGAAAACATAAGTCTGCGATAGGTTGGTCAATTTCTGATTTAAAAGGCATAAGTCCATCGATTGTAATGCATAAAATTAGAATGGAAGATGTCTATAAACCTTCAGTGCAGAATCATAGAAGATTGAACCCTATAATGCAAGAGGTCGTTAGAAAAGAGGTTTTAAAATGGTTAGATGATGGAATTGTGTATGTTATTTCTGATAGTTCGTGGGTGAGTCCGGTACAAGTGGTACCAAAGAAGGGGGGGATACTGTAGTTAGAAATGAGAATGATGAACTAATTGCGACTAGGATTGTTACTGGGTGGCGTATATGCATTGATTATAGGAAGTTGAACGATGCCACTCGTAAAGATCACTTTCCCCTCCCCTTCATTGATATGATGTTAGATTGCTTGGCGGGATATGACTATTATTGTTTTCTCGATGGTTATTCCGGGTATAACCAGATCATGATTGCACCGGAAGACCAAGAGAAGGCTACATTTACATGTCCCTATGGTACGTTTGCATTTCGCAGAATGCCATTCGGGCTATGTAATGCACCCGCGACTTTTCAGCGATGCATGATGGCTATATTTCATGATTTTATTGAGCAAATAATGGAGGTATTCATGGATGATTTTTCTGTTTTTGGAGATT
The DNA here is from genome assembly GCA_016081115.2 of Rehmannia glutinosa. Lineage (NCBI taxonomy): Eukaryota > Viridiplantae > Streptophyta > Magnoliopsida > Lamiales > Orobanchaceae > Rehmannia > Rehmannia glutinosa. The sequence continues at coordinate 185,375 of JABTTQ020002099.1, forward strand.
CTTTTGATCATTGCTTGGATAATCTTTCTCTAGTGTTGCAGAGATGCAAGGAAACTAACCTTGTTTTAAATTGGGAGAAGTGCCATTTTATGGTACGAGATGGCATTGTATTAGGCCACCGTGTTTCTTCTGTAGGTTTAGAAGTGGACAGATCGAAGATTGTCGCAATTGAGAAGCTACAACCTCCAATAAATAAGAAGGCCATTACAAGCTTCTTGGGGCACGCCGGATTCTACGGAAGGTTCATTCGTGACTTTTCTAAAATCACTAAACCTTTGAGTCAGTTATTAGAAAAAGATAATGCTTCCAATTTTTCCGATGATTGTTTGCAGGCATTTGAGATTCTGAAGAAGGCTTTGGTGATAGCACCAATTCTTGTAGTTCCGGATTGGAGTCAGCCCTTCGAGCTGATGTGCGATGCTAATGACTTTGCAGTTGGGACTGTTCTGGGTCAAAAAAGGGACAAGTTGTTGAGAGCCATCTACTATGCGAGCAGAACATTAGACAGTACCCATCAAAACTATACCACCACTGAGAAGGAAATGTTGGCAATCATTTTTGCATTCGATAAGTTTCGATCTTACTTGATTGGAACTAAGACGATAGTCCACACAAACTATGCGGCGACCAAATATCTATTCGACAAGAAGGATGCCAAACCGAGACTGATTCGTTGGATTCTTTTATTGCAGGAGTTTGATGTGGAAATCCGAGATAGGAAGGGTTGTGAGAATGTGGTAGCAGACCACTTGTCCATGTTGGAGTACAAGAAGGATGAGAAAGAGGGCACAAATGTCATCAAAGAGGAGTTCCCCGATGAGTAGCTCTTAATGTTAGAGGCTAAATTCCCATGGTATGCAGATTTTGTGTATTATCCGGTAGTAGGAGTCTTGCCTCCGGATTTATCTTCCTATCCAAAGAAGAAGTTCCTCCATGATCTCAAGTTCTACATGTGGGACGACCCCTTGCTCTTTAAGAGGTGTGCAGACACTATCATCCGATGATGTGTGCCTCAAGAAGAGTGGGAGGGAGTTCTAACAAAAGTGCCATTCTTCACCTTCTGGGGGACACTTCGGTCCAACAGGCACTGCGACAAAGGTATTGCAGAGTGGATTATTCTGGCCTACTTTGTCTAATGATTGCTATTTATATGTGCAGTAGTGTGATAGATGCCAGCGGATGGGGAACATTTCGAGACGACATGAGATGCCCATGACCAATCTGATGGAAGTCGAGCTCTTTGATGTGTGGGGGATTGACTTTATGGGTCCCTTTCCATCATCTTCGGGTTATCAGCACATTCTACTTGCAATGGAGTACATATCTCGATAGGTTGAGGCGATTCCGGCACAAACAAATGATGCGCGATTAGTGCTGAAGTTCCTAAAGAAAAATATATTCACTCAATTTGGAACCCCGAGAGCTTTGATTAGCGATGGAGGGTCACAGTTTGTGAATAAATTGATGAGCACTCTACTTGCCAAGTATGGGGTTAAGCACAAGGTGGCATTAGCATATCATCCGCAAGCAAACGGGCAAGCAGAGGTAGCCAATCGCGAGATTAAGCAGATAATAGAAAAGACAGTGAATATAAATCACAAGGATTGAGCTATGAAGTTAGGTGATGCATTATGGGCATATCGGACTGCATACAAGACACCATTAGGCACATCGCCCTATCAGTTGGTATTCGGGAAATCATGCCACTTGCCCGTGGAATTAGAGCACAAGGCATTTTGGGCTGTGAAGAAGTTAAATTTTGACTTTCAAGCAGCCGGTGAGAAGACACTGTTGCATTTGAATGAGATGGAGGAGTTCCGAGATGAAGCCTATGAGAATTCCCGGATTTACAAGGAACGCACCAAGAGATGGCATGATTGAATGATAAAGAAAAGATATTTTTTACCGGGTGAACAAGTTCTTTTGTTTAACTCGCGTCTTAAACTCTTTCCCAGAAAACTCAAGTCTTTGTGGTCGGGGTCCTTTGTTATTAAGAAAATTTTAAATCCTCCAGGAATAGTGGAATTGTTGAGACGGGATGGGGAGCGTTTATGGTAAATGGCCAGAGGATCAAGCACTACCTTCATAGAGACCAAAAGGAAGAGGTGAGATGCCTCACTTTGCTAGAACCGTGATCGCGTATACAGGCGTCAAGTTATAGACGTTATTTAGCGCTTGTTGGGAGGCAACCCAACGGTTTTGTTGTATTATTTTTTCCCATGTTTTTTTCCCTTTACTAGTTAGGATTGTTTTTTTTATTGCTTTCCTTATTAAAAACAATTGGAAATTTCGAAGTTTGGTAAGGCATCCCGCACGGGCAGGGCGTGCGCTATGCGCACGGCCCATGCGTGCTTTAGGATTTTGGACTGAACTCACGGCACCTCGCACGGGTAGGGTGTGTGCCATGCGCATGGCCCGTGCGTATTCGAGGATTTTTGGCTGAGCCTTCACGGGCTGCCCGTGCGCTAGGTGCACGACCCGTGCGTCTATCGGCAGAGACAACAATATGGGCGCAACATGTTCATTATTTTCCCACTTTTAAACACTCTCTCACACACGGGCACACACGAGCTCCTCTCCCTTTCAAATTTTTTGACGATTTCACTTGGATTTTCACTGCAAATTCATCACCCACACTTACACACACACACACATGAATTGAACTCTCAAACTTGCTTTGGAGTGAGGTTTTAGTTGAAAGGAGCACCTAGGGTTCCAATTTCTCCTCTTTCCTAATTTCGAGAATTGGTAAGAACTTCAAGTTTTGTTTGAATTTCTTGTAGATTATGGTGCATGTTTTGATGAAATTGCCATGATTTACTTGAATTATTCTATTGGGTATTTTATCAAACACCTTGTGGGCTTGATTAATTGAGATATATGGGGTTGATATAATGATGAATTGTGCATGAGCTTGATTATTTAAGGTGTTAGTGACTATGATTCTCTTCAATTACATTGTTATTTAAGTTTGACAGCTTAATTGTGATTAAATTGTAGGGAAGAGACATTATGCCTTATTTGATTTGTTGGTATTGAATTCATCTTGTTCTTGTTATACTTGGCATGTACGGAATATCACATTTGTTTTGCTAGGTACAGACTTGAACTAATGGCTGACTGAAGGAACCAACAAAGGCGGGGTAGATGCCCGAGAGGAGGCGCAGCCGCACGGCGGCAACCACACCCAGACAGCCCCGAGGCTTATGGGCTTCTTCTGACTGAGGCTGATGATCTGGAGAGATGGAGTAGGTTGGTAACCCACTTGTTTACACCGACGAGATATGCTGACGATGAGTGTACCCAAGCCCTTGGGATACACGACGACGTTTGGCAGTTATTAGAGTGGGTTGGGTGGACCGCGTTCATGCAAGGGCGGTGGCCGACTTATAAGAAACTAGCGCTTGAGTTCCTTAGCACGCTTGAAATATACCAAAGGACAGGGAACTCCGAGCCCATTGAGATCTGCTTTCGGCTGGGAAATGAGATAAGGCGCATATCTATCGCCCAACTCAATGAAATTTTTGGGGTCCCTACTGTCGCCCCTTACATGCCAGCAACACACTATAGCCAGTATGATTTGTGGCGATTGTTGGTCCAGACACCGGAGACCGGCCTGATGCTCTATGAGGCGCTCATCTAAGGCCTCATCACTCCGGAACCCCATCTTTCGCTATATCCAAAAGGTCGCCGCACACTCCGTCTTTGCCTGACACAATAATGAGGGCATGCAAGTGCGAGAGCTATACCTACTGTGGTGTATGCTAACCCGTACCCCCTTCAACATGGCAACACAATTTGTAGAACACGCCGACTATTTGATCAAGCAGTCCGCGGGTACGATATTGATTAGGGGAATGATATCCCCCATTGCTCGGCATTTTCGTGTCGATATGAGGGGCTTGGAGCCCATTGAGGGCAGTCGGAGAATTAATATGAATGCCCTCCGCCAAATGAAGATCCTAATAGAAGAAGAGAACATAACCTTCTTCCAACAAAGGGTTGGACCTGCCTTCCCACTTCCTAACCGCATGACTCACATTTGTGGTTGAAAATGAGAATAATTGGCTGATGAACTCTGAGGCGGATACAAGAGTCACGGAAGCCATGCTTGAGCGGAAACGGAGGAGGGTAGCTGGGTTGCCCGAGGGGGATGAATTGGGAATTAAGGCGATGGAGTATGATCGGCAAGAGAGAGGTTTTGAGCCAGGTTTCCAGCAGGGGGTTTCGAGCAGGGGTTCCAACAAGGGAGGCTCGACATACCAGAAAGCTCTCACCAAGGTGAGGAGCGTGGGGGTCAAGCTTACCCGGACAGACTGTTTGCTCTTGAGGAGAGCATGAGACAACAAGGATGATTTAAAGCGGACACCAGGATGATTTCCGGCAGCGATCTTGGGATGAGTTCCGAAAACACCAAGATGAGTTCGTACCTTGAGCGGAACAAAGCGAGAGGTATAGGCCCGTGAGAAGCGAGAAGTGGAGATGTTGCAGATGATGCATCAGGTACAAATGTGGCACATCTCCCAGGACCACTTTCCGCTGCCACCCCTACAGTGAGTCAGGTTCATTCCACACTTTTCTTTGAAATTCTATCTTCTCTTCTATGCGCTATAATTTTATTCAAGTTTGGGGGGAGATTTGTTATTTTGATTGAAGGGTGTGGCGATGTTTGCATTAATATAGTTGCATTTAGAGCATATAGGTTGCATTGCATTAGATGTTTATTTTTGATTTTAGCACGTCTATTACTTTATCACGTTTACTGCTTTTTTAGGTTTTTAGGGAGTGATTTGACCGCTATTGTGTGCTTATTGTGATCTTGGGAGCATTGGTTGAACAATTTGTGTTGTTTTGAATTGGGTGTTCAGCGTGAGTTGATCGGGTTGAGAATAGATAATATGGAGTATGTGAATATTGAAATCATGGTTGATATGCTTTGAATTACGCAATTGCAAGCCTGTGAGCTTTTTGAGCCTTTAATGTTTTCATTATATACAGTCTTGTTTGCTGATTGAGTGTGTCATTCATGTTGATATGAATTCTAGAACTTGCTCTGGTATCTCTGTCAATGTCACATGTTGTATGCAATTTATGAAGATGATTTAAGGCCATGTTTGTTAAGCCTTCCAAGCCTTTTGCCAACCTAATGATATTTAATTTCCCTAGTTAGCCAATTTGAGCCTATTGCCTGATTTTTGATAGCCACATTTCAAGCCTTAACTTGATATATCTGTTACCCTAAACTTGAGCGTATAGCATTGAGTAAGGGGATTGAATAAGGTTGAATAGGAGGATATCGAGAATGTAGATAATGGTGTGCATGTTGGATGTGGGGATAAAAGAAGAAAAAAAGGAAAGAAGAAGGATATACTCACAAAAGAGTCGAAAAAAAAGGACTGCATAAGTGAGTTGGCCGTAAATGAATGTATAGTCTGAGAATTATGATGTAAGGATAATGAAAGTAGATTGTATGGAAAAAAAAAGGGAAAAGAGATATGTGATAAGAATAAGAGGTGATTGGGGGTGCATGTTTGATTTGAATGAGAATATTTGATTAAGAAAAAGATGTGCTTACCAATCTATATGCTTGAGTTTGAGTCACTTTCTCCATATTTCCCTACCTTAACCAAAGAGCCTTCATTACAACCAAAAGAAAAGTCCTTTTTGATTTAAGAGTTGCATACAATTGAGTGGCAGGAATGTGAGACGATTTGCAAGCCTATGGTAATTCTTCAACATTGATATGATTTGAGCGAATACACATCTCTTATTATTCTAGAGAGGAGAGTATACACTTATCCATGAGAGGCGTGATTTGAAGTATTTGCCATGGTTTTAATTGACTTGTGCTCTGTGTTAGATATTCGAAGCTTGGTTGATTTCTTTCTTGACATCTATGGATAAACGACATGAATTGTGATGTGTTGTTCTTGATTTGCTTTTCATTACATTGGTATGTGTTTTGCATGTATTTTGGGCTAAATTGTAGTTAGAATTAGTTGTTATGCATGCATTACATGAATGAAAAGGGCTTTATTTATGTTTTGTGGAAAAGGTATTACACTTTGCTCGTTTTGTAGGAATTGAATGATATTTGTAGCATTTTGGCAACAATTCGGAGCATTGCGGTAAAAGACCGCCAATAGTGGAAGTAACGTACGATGTTTGGAGTTGAATCGAGAAGAAGTCAGATGCACTGGGCGAGAAATGGAAAGAAACGAGCATCTATCAGCTCCAGCAGGTGCGCACGGGCAGGGCGTGCGTCCATAGCACGGCCTGTGCGCCACCCAGAATTGAGACTTAGCCCATGACATGGCACACGGACTGGTCGTGCATTGAGCGCACGGCCCGTGCGTGTCTTCAGTGATTGAAATTTCCCTACGGCACCACGCACGGGTTGGGCGTGCGCTAGGCGCACGGCCCGTGCATCTGTACGGGAAAACAGAGTTTGACAGATTCTCAACTAGGTTTTGATCGAAACGAAGTACAAATAGAGATGAGGCGGCCACAAACGAAGGAACACTGACTTTTTCCCTAGAACACAGAGAAAAGAGCAACCTTCTACTGAAGGATTAGAGAGATTGATCGAGGTCACAATTGAGGATTGAAGATAGATCGAGAGATCATCGACATCCCTGAGTTTTCCCATTCCATCGTATCATTTACTTTCGATTAGTTAGATATGAACTTGAATAATTTGTCTATGGATTATTTATTTTCTATGTCTGGCTAAACACCTTGTGATTCCCGGGTTTGGGATTAATGGATACTTTTGTTAATGGATACTTTTGTTGGATGATTAATTGCAATTGAAGTTAATGTTTGCAAGATTGAGAAGTCTGTGAATATTTGTGAGGATATTTAATCTTTTGTGCTTTTGGGAGTTGGATATCTTATGTTGAGTAGAGATGCTAGCATAGATATCCAATCAACCTTTTTACATGCATCTCGAGAGAGAGGGTAAAATACTTTTCGTGATTGTCTTATAGGGAAGAACAATAATAACTTTAGTTGTGATTAATCTGATAATAAGAGGGGATATTAACTGAAACCATAGCCCTGGAATCTATTCATCTCCTTGATCTTTCAATCAACTCTTTACTTTGTCTTTTTAGGATAAATTCTTGTCTTAGTTTTACAAAACCAAATCACCCAATTTCGATCGTCTGGATAAAAATAAGACTATTATAATCCCAATACTTAGTACATTAATTTATTATTCTCTGTGGATTCGACCTTGCTAACCCTATTCTATAAACTGCACCGTACACTTGCGGTGCAGCTAAAAATAAGGCGAACAGGTATGGAAGAAAAGTCATCAGTGAAGATTCCTATGAACACTTCAGTCAGGATGGACATGGATGCAGATGGCAAATCCCTCATTGGATCATTGCTCTATTTAACAGCAAGCAGGCCAGACATCACCTTTGATGTTGGTGTATGTGCCAGATTTCAATTTGCACCAAAAGAGAGTCACATGATTGCATCTAAGAGAATGCTAAGGTATTTGAAGGGATGCCAAGAAGTTGTCTTATGGTATCCAAAGGAAGGAGGATTCAAGCTAGTAGGCTACTCAGATTCAGACTATGTTGGATGTAGAGTGGACACGAAGAGTACATCGGGTACTTGTCAAATGCTTGGAAATAGATTAGTTTCTTGGTTCAGCAAGAAACAAAATTCAATAGCTACATCCACTGCTGAAGCAGAGTACATAGCTGCGGGCAACTGTTGTGCCCAAGTTTTCTGAAGCAGAGACTATGATATTGAAGCAAGAGATAATCCAATTATGTGTGATAACACTAGTGCTATTGCAATTACTCAAAATCTACTGTTGCACTCAAGAACAAAGCATATTGATGTCAGATATCACTTTATAAGAGATCATGTTGAAAAGAAAGACATCACCTTGGAATATATCTCAACTGATAAGCAGTTAGCTGACATATTCACTAAACCTCTATGTGAATCGATATTTGAAGAGCTTAAGAATGATCTAGGTTTAATTGAGCTGAGTTAGGACACTCCGAAGACTCAATCAGTAGAGACAATGAACAGAGAAAGAAAAATTAGCCAAGTGAAACAGCCAAGATGGGAAATCAGTTGTATCGAGTTAGCTGACAGCTGAATGATCACAAGTGAAGAGAGAAGCAGAGTTAAGTCACTTTTGGAAGTTAGCTGAATTATTTATAAGCTAAGACAAAAGTCGATGCATTTATGATGTAAGAATGTTATTAAGGATTGCCAATGCATTTATTATTGTAAAAACAAAAATGCACGTTTAGCCTATGATTTATAAATCTTTGATGCGGGAAATTAAATGCGGTTTCAAAGGTTAAATCCTGACCGTCGATTTTGATCAAATTTTTCAAATTCTAGAAACCATCCTTTCAAGTCCAATATAAGCCAAAACCTTTTTTCTCTCTCCTCACAAAAGTCTCTTGTCTTCAACAAGCAAAGGAATTTTCTCTCTATGCATGTGCAAAACCCTACCTTTCAAAATAAAGATTTTTCGCTTTATTCATTGTCTATTTTCTACAAAAATGGAAGCCACGTATTACTATGTTTAGATGTCCGAGAAGATCCATTCAGGATCCACAGTCGACTTCGAGGGGATCTTTAAAAACAGTCTTTGATATAGCCCAGTGAAGAAGATCGTTGAGAAAAATGAGAAATCGGTCTTAAGGATTTTCTCACAATGGAGTTTTCTCATACGTATTTGGAGGAAGTTTCCATATTTTTTGTCAATGCTGAAGTCCATGTGATGAGATTCACTCATCTGTCCATAGCAAGTAGATCAAGATCATTGTTGCTGACCTTGCGGAACACTGTAATCTGCCTACTGAAGGGCTTAAGGGGATTGCTGAGAAGGATGTGAACTAGCTCTTTGCTTGAAAGGAAATTGCCAAGCCTGAGTTAGTGCGAAGGGCTGTCTATCTGACAAGAAGGATTCGATAAAAGAATATTACCACAAGCTTATGGACATTGTGTCCAAATGTGTCGATATGAAGTTCGACAACTTTAACCAGCTATTTTGAACTAAGCTGGTCGTGATGGCTGTGATTTTGGAAGAGAAAAAGATAAATTGGGCTGAGTTTGTCTTCAGCCGTATTTGCCAGAATGTGATCAACAAGACCATCAAGGAGGATGAGACGTTTGGAAGCTCACTGGGATATGGCCTGGTGATTGGCCATCTCATGGAGGTGAAGGGGATTGCCTTGGGACATGGAAAACCATTCCATGTTAACAAGAAGATGTTCAAGGCGAATCTGTCTGGTGCTCAGAGGAAAGCGAATGCAAGGAAAGCTGACACAAGTGAGGGTGAATCAGCTGACCCCACTCATGAAGACAAAGCTGAACCGCCCCAGCTCTCTCTCCCAAGCCTATCCAGAAGAAGAGAGTTGTTGCAGCTAAGCCAACACCTACCCCTACAGCCAAGTTGAAGAAGGCTCCTGCCCCTGCAGCTGAGCCAAAAGCACTGCCCCGATGGCCGAATCGAGACGCATCTCGCCCTCGTAGCGAGACCGAGAAGGCCATACCGAACCTTCTTTGGTCATGAAGAAGATACGCATAGTTGTGCCTCATAAGCCATTTTGTTGCAAAGAAGATAAAGATGGTGGAGCCGGAAGCCACCGAAAAAAAGAAACTAAAGAGGATGTCGTTTCTCTTGTCAAGACAAAGAGAAGAGAGAGTGTTTGAAAGGTCCGAACTTGAGAAAGCTTAGTACGCCACTCGGCGAGAAACTTGAGAAAGAGACTCACTGAAACTCAAGAGGAGTAGTTGAAAAAAAAAAAAAGATGATGGAGATGTAGCCACCATGGATCTTTGAAAAGATTCGATGTCAATCAACGGTTGTAGAAGACCCAACTACTCGAGAGACAAGTGTGGAAAAGCAAGGAGCTAAGACAGCTGAGCTTCATGAGGAATGAGCTGTCCAATCCCCTCAGACCGATGCCAATGAACCTGAGGAGGAGCATGCTCCACGTGCAACGATTCAGGAAGATGTAGATGAAGATGATGATGTGGTGATGTTATCTCCCATCTATCCTTATATTCAACAGAGATTGAGGGAATGGAGAAAGTGGAAGCTGAGTTACTCTCGACAACAATTTGAGCACCTAGAGTACATATGTCATAACCCAGAATTTTGCATTTTCAATTATCATGATTAAATCATTCATAAATATAATTACATGCATTTTGATACATAATCAGATTAGGTTTCACGCGAATTCATTAAATTTCATGTTCTAGGGCATAGGTTACACGTGGTAACCTCGAGGTAAAGGATGACACCGATGGGTTATATAGAGAATATAAAATTTGGATAAATTAAGTAGAGAAATTATAAAGAAAAAAAAGAAAAAGAAATTATGGGTGAGTCAGATATTAAGTTTAATGAATATAATCGATAATTTTTATTAAATGAAAATGTATATAATATTAATAAATGAAGATGTGATAAGTTGATTAGGATAATGTGAGGGCTTAAGGGTATAATTGAAAACCATGTCTTGATGCATGTAAAGCTAAGTGCAATTACGTATTAAAATAATAAAGTAGAGGCGCTAATTAACTAAATTGTATATATATATATATATGTATATGCTAAACAAAAATAATCAGACACACATAATTTATATATATTATATTTGTAAATGATAACTATACACCTACATGCCCATTGATTATAATATATGTGTGTATTTGTGACTCTTTTTAAAGCAGCAAAGCACTTTAAGTTGTTGAGAGGACAAGTGGTAGGCATGTAATTATACTTATCTAATTTCCCTTACAAGCTCACACACGAATTCAATATCATTAAGATAAATTTAGTACATATATGAGCCAGCTGGTACTTTAAAATTATGAGAAAGAATAAAATATACATGTATGCGTGTTTAATTTGTGTTTGGGCAATCCATGCAACGAATAAGTTGCTGACATTAAATTTGGAACAAATTATATAATAGTCTCTATTTCACTCGCTTTACCGTCTTAATGATGGGTAGAGAAAATATATATATTATTAATCAAACTCACTCACGGTTGGAAGCACAAGAGAATTAAACAGAAAGATAAACCAAGTATATGGAGCAAGAGTAAGTAGTCTGCCAAGCAATTAATTTGTTTCCCTTAGATCAGCTCAGTTATATATGATGATATAATTAAGTCTTACCCATGCGCTGACGTTGATTTTGTATGAAGAAAAACTTATCTATGCAGTTTCATATAAGGATTGGTGAAAAGATAACATTAGATATAATAGTTAATTTATAAGGAAAAAAATATTTTTTTTAGCAAAATAGGAGAGAGTAGTTGGTATTTAAAGAAACATGATAATCTCATCCATATATATCAATACACTTTAATTTATGAATAATCCTTTAAGGTGTTGGGGAATATTGATTAAGGTTTTAACCTTATTAAATTGATTTAATTTTGCTCTCCTGGTAGCTGATTTTAGAAATAAGATAAAAGATAAATTTTCTCTTTAAAAAAAAAAGAGAATAGAACATGTATGAATAAGTTCCGTGAGCATCAGTAGAGTTGTTGGGTATTTCAATTATTCATTTAGATAATTATAAACTTTTTATTCTAATAATAATTTTGAGAAATAAAGTAATTATAGCAAGTTTATTATAAGAAAATTGAATTGAGTATGTAATTAATTGGTTAAGAATCAAAGTAATTAGGATTCTCTTGCATGCAGAGGTTATGGATTGTAATATAGATGATATCTTTTGAAATAAATATATGGTTTCGAGATTAGTTATGCATTTTGATATGTTAATAGGTAAAAATCCCGATAAAGGGACAAATAAAGCCAGCTAGACAAAATCGTCAAGATACGGACACCACTTGTGAGTATAATCTTTTAACTTGTTATTTGACATGGGTGATTATATAATTGATATGTTCGAATGAATTGCTTACTTGTGTGGCTGTGGTGATTAGAAGTTTATTGCGCTCTAATGTGAACTGTATGATTCTCTTTGGTAATATGGTGATGAAATCGAGATATATGATCTCTATGTGATAACATTGAAATGAAATTGAGATATGTGATCTCCATTGATGTTATTGATATGGAAATGAGATATGCGATGTCTACTGATGTTATTGATATGGAAATGAAATATGTGATTACAGAAAATGCATTCATCAGAGATTAATGGATTCTATTATGGCCGTTAATGTCTTTGAATCATGTGTTACAAAATTACGAGATATCCGAAAGTGGATTACAGATCTCACGGCCACCCCGAGTTCATGAACTCTACGTGAATTATGAATTCAGAGTGTCATGGCCATCTTTGTGATCACGATTTATTCTTGGTATTAAGCTGGCCCATACTTGGTAAAAAACAATATGATCAAGCACGTGCATTTATATGTTTATGAATGATGTGATCAAAGGATGTGAAATGATTGTGATAATGTCTTTGGTGTGATGTTAAATAACTTGTTATTAGATTGTACTTCTTGAGCTTGTAACTCACCAAATGCAATGTTGCCAATTTTTAGTTCTTTGTAGATCAAAAAGGCGATCTGTGAGGTGTGACAAAAGTTTAAAACATGGATCAAAGGTCGACATTTGGAATCTCATCCTTCTCCTCGGCTCAACATTTGCATATAATATAAGGAATTTTATTCATGATCTGTATATTAAAAGGCACAATAATTAATGTCCTGTAATATGATAAATTCACATGTGTGAATAAGTATTGCTAAATCATTTTGAGTAAAAGATTCCGCTCATGCAGAAAAGGTTACGGACTGATGATTAACATAGTAATCTTATGGGAATGCGATTGTCTTTGTCTATGAACTATATTTTTATACTATATAAATATGTGTTAAAGGGTAAGGGTGTTACAACATAGAAGAAAAAGAGGAGATCTTAAGCTTCCTGGGGAACATCTCTATCCGCTTTGCCCTCGATGAAGATTTACGCTGACATGCCCTTCGTGATATGAAGTAATATGAAAAAGAAAAGGCTTTAGAAGGCCAAGGCCATTGAAAAGTCAAGCATGTGTATGTTTTGGTGGTCTGAGCATGAAATGGATTCAATGATAGTGACATAGAGGAGATCGACCCTGTTGTAGCAACGGAGAAAGCCGAATTTCAACAAAGGCCATCAAATAATCTAAATCATGCACGAGCACCAATTGCAAGAGGGTCCAGGAGAGTCTTCTCAACTCTCTCTTGGCTCTAACCCTATGGATGTGGTGCGGAACATAGTTGTTGATATTGCAACCACCACATCCCCGTGCACTCGAGAAAATGGCACTCGAGAAGATTGGCGATGAAACTAGGGAAGGAGATGAAGCGGGCACCTAGCCAAGCCAACTCATGTAGAATGTGTTGTGATACCGCCCCCACGATCGATCACTCGGAGGAACACGATCGAGTCTCAGTGCGAGCAATCCCACTTCTCTTAACTTAGGTGGTGCGCCGGTGAGGGGAAGTTCTCACAACCACGGCCTAGGTCGGAGAATGTGGGGAGGCCATCAAATGGAGTTAGGAGGCAAAGGTGAAAAATAAACCAAATATGGAATGAAGTTGATGAAGCTCGGACATTTGAGATTGTCTCATTTGAAACTTCATCCGCACTACTGGTCGATAACGCCATGGCGGCTAAGGCAAATGATGGAATGGAGACCATGGGAGTTGAGACTCGGTCACGAAAGTGCAATCCTAAGGATGCCACCGAAGACCCTAAGGTAGTGAAGTCTCTTGAAGGAGAAGCGCCAAGACCTGCTAGATTGAGGCGCACACGAGGGATGTAGAAGGCCCTCCAGCGATTGAGGCTGAGAGGTGTAGAAGGCCCAAAAGGAGGTTGAGACTTTCTTGGGTAAAGAAGTTGCTAATGAGCAAATTTATCAAGTAGAGGCGCTAATGAAGAAAGCGAGAAATCGGTGCCCATCATGATTCCCGGGAGCATGTTGATATTGAATTCTGGAATCCGAATATATGAGTCCACCCCATTGATGAATCCAACAAGGACACAGGCGAGAATGCTCAAGCCCCTAGGAGTGAAGCTAGTGATAAAGATGCTCCAATGAAATTCGTGTTGGTTGATGGGCCACCCCAATGGCACCATCACACTCGATGACGCCTGATAAATCGGTGAGGAATAGACTACTCATAAGGAAGCCCCTACGTCGAGGAAATTTGTTAAGGCAGTGAGGGTCGATCGGTGAGTAGGCTCATACAAGTTTGCTCAAGTGAAACTCAATCGACTCATGCAGCTAACACAATGCTCCTAATGCAGTGAAGCTAGTTCAACCGAGGCAAGTCGAGCTAAAGAAATTCTTAAGGAAAGGGGTGAGGCCCCACAAGTTGGACTTGTGGGAATACCTTTCACCCGGATGATTTGTTTGAAAGCATATTTCCTTTTGAAGCCCAATTACCTCTCCTAGAACTCAAATCAGCTAGAGAACAAGCCAAGTACATTGCCCACGTCCCAGTAGAAGAACGCGGAACTCCAGCTGATACAACAATGGTGCCTATCGGTTTTGATTTTGATGCAATATGGGCAGAGGATGAGTCGGCCGGACCGAGGCTTCGAAAGGCTTTAAAGCCATTTGTCTTTGAAATCGAGAAAATGGAGCATGGTTTTGCATCATTAGACCAAAGACTGGATAATCGTAATGCCAACATCATTGGAGATATTCGCGGAGTTGTATTGAGAATCCAAGAATGGGATGGACAAACAATGGCTATGAGAAGAGAGCAAGTCCTTTACTTTAAGTCTTTATTTGCACAGTTAGTGGTCTGCGGCTACGACAATCTCAAGTTCCAGCAGAGGCGGAGGACCACATTGTGAGGTGGAGGAATCTCATAAGTCGAACACGGAGTTACTCAAGCTACAACACAAGAACGAAATTGCAGATTGGAGACCAACATGAGTCATTGATTAGTGTTATCCAAAGCGAGAAATGAAGGCGATGGCGCGAGTCGAAGGCTATCTTTGTCGAATTCGAAACGACTACTCAAGTCGCATGATAAGTATGATTCAACCATCGACCCAACTTGATTTCATCCTCGATTGAATATTCCCTGGCCTACCTCTACCTTTTGGTGATGATGCCAAAAAGGGGGAAGATGAAGCTATGGGGGAACTAAAGGAAGGGCAAGGGAGCTATAAGGAGGAGAAGAATAGAGATGCAGCTAAGGGGGAAGGAAGTTCGCGAAACACCCCCTTTGAAAATTATATTTGCCAAAACTCTTTAGCAAGGAGAAGTAACAACCTCACTTCTTAGCAAACTACCTAAAGAGCTGAGTCTGGAAGAGAAAGTTGAAATGGCAGTTAAGGAATCAAGAAAATCCATTGAAGCTGAGTTCGTGAAGGTAGTTGAGAAGCATTCAGAGCGCATTAAAGATATAAGAACAAGGTATGATGGTCCCCCAACAGTATTATTAAAAGACTCCCCAGCAATAAAACCCCAAGAGAAATTGCAATGCCCGATCTTGGACACGAGCCAAGATCACTAGAGTAATTTCAAACTCACAGCGATGAAGGCTACTTCAAGAACTTGACTCTACCGCGGGTGTGGGACTTATCTTGTGAGAAGGGTCTTGATTTGTGTAAATCAGCTGATAGGCAGCAGAGTTCTAACAATCACTCAACTGCAAAAGCACCAGTGCAGTACACTCCCAGAGGAGGAGTTGAGTCAGGTAGAGGAAGAGGAAGATCTGGAGGTAGTGGAAGAGGCAGAAGCACATAGCCAAGACCATAGGACATAAAGTGTATCAATCCACAGAAAAAGGGATTAAATTACTGGGCTGGGTATGATCATCTTGCCAACCTTGAAGTTAAGCGCAAGAATGAGGAAGCTGTGAGGAGGCAAGAAGCTGAGAATGAGAGGGTGACGCGCGAATGGGAAGAAAGGCAACATAGGGATGACCCTGCTGCTAGGCGTGCTTACGAGAAGAAGAAGAAGGACGAAGAAGAAAGAAAAAGGAGAAGAGCAGAGGAAGACATGAGGAGAGCTGAAGATGAAGAGAGAAGAAGGAAGTAGCCAAGACGTTGAAGACGGCTGTAACCCCTTCATGTATTTTACTCTCTTTGTAAATACATAACAAGTGTTTTTGTAAACCCATAATGCTCTGATACCTACTTTGTAACTTTGCTCTGATACATGTTGTAATTCAATGTATGTATAAACTCTGATACATTGTATAGAGTACATTTTGTAAACAACTTCGTAAAGGACAAGAATGCTATGATCAATAAAATTGACATATTCAAAGCATACATTCTTTGTTACTGCATTGCTTGTGTTTGTTGTAATTTTTATTTAAGTTTTGGCATCATCAAAAAGGAGGAAATTGTTAGGAAATTTATTGTTAAGATTTTGATGGTATAAAACTTAGAATAGCAAGTTGGCACCCCATTTTCCTTGTATTTCTATTTTGTAATAGATAGGATTACATGAGGTGAGTGAAGTCGGCTATATCGAAAGAATGCAAGAGGTCAATCAAGCGAAGTGAAGACCCAATTGTATGTTAGCTGAGTGTGGTCAAGATGGAAAGAACAGACTCAACTGAAGGAGATCCAGCTGTGTGATCAATTCTGTTGAATATTTTAAAAGGACTAAAAAGTAAAAATTTGGTAAGGTTTATTCAATCCCCCTTCTAAACCTTACACCACACCCCTCAGGACAAACGTTACCCACTCAAAAGACTTGAAATTTGTTGATAGTATATCTTAAGCGCATCGATAACACTTAATTTTTAGATGATTTGGGTTTATACTGACGGAAGACTTAACACCCTTGTTAATTTTAAGCACGTTTTTAACACTTGTTTTAGCAATGTTATTATCATCTGGGTTGGTAATTTAACTTAACAACAATTATAAAAATATGCAAGAAAGTAAAGTGCTGAAAGTAAATGACACATGTAAATTTTATAGTGGTTCGAGGATGGGGTAATTCCTCTAATCCACTCTTCTCCAATGCCTGGAGGAATCCACTAATTAACAGATTAGGTTACAAAGTAGTTCTTCAGTCTAGCGACAACCTTTATCACACATTTGTCTTCTTGTGCGACTCAGCTTCTTCACAAGATAGCTGCCTTACTACTTCAGCTCCATTCAAGCCCTTGGAATTGATCACACATCCTTCCAACGAGCTCGAAACTTTTGGATCGATCTTGAACCTTACTACAAGTCCTTCAAACTTGGAGATTAGACCCCTTTTATTCTTTAAAACTTTTCCTCTTCAACTAGTTGAAGTATTCTTTCCTTCACAGAGTGTGTTGGATCGAGTTCCTTCGAGTTTTAGGCTTGAGGAATTTCTTGATAAGCTTTGAGAATGTTTGAAGGTTTTGCTTGCTTGAAATATTTCTTGTAAGATCGGTAACCTTTTATCAAATGCTTCCTCAGCCTTTTATAGTGCTCATTTGAAAATTTGCCCGTTGAAGAGATATGCTATTTTCAAATGATATTTTCTTGTTCGTTGGCTTGTCTTTTCTTGACCTGCAATATTGTGATGTTGACCCTTCCTCGTATTAAATGGCTCTGCAGCTTTTTAGGGCCTGACACAAGCTCGAGTGTTTCCCATTGGTTTATTCCTTTTCCATATTTTGGGCCAAACACTTTACAATAGTGCAACTTGGACTTATTACTATATCGAGTAATATTCTTGACTTTCATCCAACGTAATAATGTCAGTCGGCTTGACTTGACATTTGCTTTTAACCGCTTTACTTAGTCGCTTCATCCTTTAAGGAAAGACTCAATTGTTAGTTCAACTAGTAAACTTGGCTCTTTGCGACTTGACCGACACTTCTTCAACCTTTTCTTGAGTTGTTCGGCCATTTGGATCTCTTGATCAGTATATGCCTTCCATCTTGACCACACTCAGCTGACACACAACTGGGTCTTCACTTTAATCTTCAGTTGACTTCTTGCATTCTTCGACATAGGTGACATCACTCAGCTCATGTAGTCCAACATATTACGAAATATAAATACAAGGAAAATGGGGTGCCAACTTGTTATTCTAAGTTTTACCTGGTATCATCAAAATCTTAACAATAAATTTTCTAACATATATACAACTTTATCTCAAAATTCAACAGACTTGACTCAAATCAATTAAGTCCTTGGGGGACAGCTAGATTGGCTTACTTCAGCAAAGTTACCCACTCAACAGACTTGACTGAGTTGTTGATAGTATAACTTAGTTGCGTCAGCTAAGACTTAACTTTTTAGATGATTTGGTTTTATGCAGTGGAATACTTAACACCCTTGTTAATTTTAAGCACGTTTTTAACACTTGTTTTAGCAATGTTATTATCAGGTGGGTTGGCAATTTAACTTAACAACAATTATAAAAATATGCAAGAAAGTAAAGTGCTGAAATTAAATGACACAAGTAAATTTTATAATGGTTCGAGGATGGGGTAATTCCTCTAATCCACTATTCTCCAACTCTTGGAAGAATCCACTAAGTAACAGATCAGGTTACAAAGTAGTTCTTCAGTCTAGAGACAACCTTGATCACACAGCTGGCTTCTCCTACGATTGACTTCTTCACAAGACAACCTGCTTGCCTGCTACTCGGCTCCATTCAAGCCCTTGGAATTGATCACGCGGCCTTCCAACGAGCTCGAAACTTACGGTTCGATCTTGAACCTTACTACAACCCCTTCAAACTTGGAGACTAAACCCCTTTTGTTCTTTAAAACTTTTTCTATTCATTTGGTTTGAGGTATTCTTTCCTTCACATCGTGTGTTAGATCGAGTTCTTTCGAGTTTTAGGCTTGAGGAATTTCTTGATAAGCTTTGAGAATGTTTGCGGTTTTTCTTGCTTGAAATGTTGCTTGTAAGATCGGTAACCTTTTCTCAAATGCTTCCTCGGCCTTTTATAGTGCTCATTTTAAAATTTGCCCGTTGAAGAGATATGCTATTTTCAAATGACACTTTCTTGTTCATTGGCTTGTCTTTTCTTGACCTACAAATTGTGATGTTGATCCTTCCTCGTATTAAATGGCTGTAGCTTTTCGGGGCGACACAAGCTCGGTGTTTCCCATTGGTTTATTTCTTTTGCATATTTACGGGCCAAACACTTTAAGGCGAGTGCAACTTGGACTTATTACTATATCGGATAATATTCTTGACTTTCAACGGAATAATGTAGTCGACTTGACTTGACTCTTTGCTTTTACTCTGCTTCATCCTTTAAGGAAAGACTCAATTGTTAGTTCAATTTGGTAAACTTGGCTCTTTCTTGACTTGGAGTAGCACTTCTTCAACCTTTACTAAGTTGTTCCACTTTGGATCTCCTTGATTGAGTGTGCCTTCCATCTTGATTGTACTCGGTGACACACAAGTGGGTCTTTACTTGATCTTTAGTTGACTTCTCGCATTCTTCGACATAGCTGACTTCACTCAGCTCATGTAGTCATATCTATTACAAAATAGAAATACAAGGAAAATGCGGTGCCAACTTGCTATTCTAAGTTTTATATGGTATCATCAAAATCTTAATAATAAATTTCCTAACATATATACAACTTTATCTCAAAATTCACCTTATTAATTTTTTTCCAAATCATACGAACTCCATGTGTGAGTGAAAAAAGTTATTTTGGGAGTTTTTTTTATCTATGGCTCAGAGAGTATATAACTTGTCAATGAAAATATTTTAATTAAGCTAAAAAGGGGACACTAGGGATACAAATTATTTTGGTAGGCAATATAGGCTCTAGCGTTTTTTTTTTTTTTGGTAATGGCCTATCCCACATTCCTTGTGTTATATTACTTACAAAATTATTTGGACTAACATTCAAACAAGTCCTAGAGTCTGATGGGATCATTTAGTTAACATTAAATAACATATTTTCAAAAAAGTAGACTAAAAATTGAACCAAAGGTTATTGCAAATAAAGTCACAATTTCAAGGTTCAACACACGCTCTTTCAACAAGCAAACATATCATATTCAGAAAATTCACGTAGTCATGCAAGTTCACAATCATGTTCATCATAGGATACACAAACCTCGGCTCAAAGTTAAGACACAATATTTTCTTACTTGAAATACCAAAGAGCACAGGATATCACTAATGAAACTATCACACCCCAAACATAAAGTTTGCATTGTCCTCAATGAACAAGAACAAGAACAAAGGAACATAAGTACTTTCCTAGTTGTATTCATAGAGAAAAGGGTGGTACATCATTGTGGAATGATGGTGGAGTGTGCCATGTCGATTATGGATATAATGGTATTTCCACCGATGTCATATTATGCTTCAATCAACTCATTTGTTTGCTTTGTTTGCTCTGTTTTTTTTTAACTGCAAAATATTAATCCAAACAAATAAACAAGCAACCACACGAGAGAAATAAATCACAATAAAAATAAATCCAAAAAAATGGATTGTCTCCCAAAAAGCGCTAAGTTTAAAGTCTTTGCAGGACTTTCATTTTACTCATCCTAGATTTAAAATTAAGTGTCTATCATGCCACACCTTTGTATTTTCCAATAGTGCAAGTGATCTTTGAGTGTTTGTAAGGCGTAGATGATTTAGGATCACTTTGGGAATCTCTTGGAAATCAAAAAATGTATTCCTAACAAAGAAAAATAGTTTCTCAATCATAATAAAGATATTTATATCTTTATTCATATTTAATATCAATAGATCTATAAAGCATATGGTCAAGCATTGTTCCATTTAGTGTATGTTTCTTGAAATTGGAT
Organism: Rehmannia glutinosa; assembly: GCA_016081115.2. Lineage (NCBI taxonomy): Eukaryota > Viridiplantae > Streptophyta > Magnoliopsida > Lamiales > Orobanchaceae > Rehmannia > Rehmannia glutinosa. The sequence goes on from JABTTQ020002099.1 coordinate 206,091, forward strand.
AAATTTGTATTAAAGTTTACATCAAAAAGAGCACACATTTTTATCAAGAAGAGGATTTTCAATTGATTGAGAGATATAAAAATTCCATAAGTTAATTTGATGTAGCTCCTCTTGTAAGATCGGATTGCACTCTTCAAAAGTCATCTCATATTGTTTAAAGATGTCCACCTTTTTCATAATGGGCGAGTTCATGTTCATAATTTTCTACTTCATCGAGTCCCAAGAATGATACAAACACTTTATCATTAATGTGGTCAATCATTTGTTGAAGTGACGTTGATATATGTTGACATTTAATCTCGATTTGTTGAAATCTTGTCTCAGTTCGTAGTAGTCTGTCCTCAATTTCCCATTGGTGTTGTCGTACTCTATACAATAAACTGGGCAAGAATTTCCTCTACCTTGCACTAATGTTTTATCTCAACTTGTTATTTTCTTGCCTCACAGTCTACTAAGAATTGATAAAATATTTCTTCCAAGCTATACAATTGTTCTTGTGGTTGTTGATAAGAGATTTCATGATTTGCAATATCCTGGGCCCTTACATTTTCTTGGTGGATAATAAAAACAAAGGTGTTCCTTTGTTTGACTTCCAAATATCCCCGTAGCATCATCGGTTGGCCACTTATATACATATATTATAATTTCATCCAACAATGTGCCTCGAATAAAAAATATTAAAACAATAAAAGAAAGACACAAAAATAAAAAATAGTCAAATTAAAACTAGGAAATCAATCTCGATATCACACAAAATACTTTCCCGGCAATGGTGCCAAAAGTTTATTAGGCGTAAAAACTCTCACCTAATCTAGCGCAAATGTACGGTTGTCAATATAGTGTAATGAGTAAGGTTGTTGTATCAACAATGAATGTTTATGTAAGTACCAAATATAAATTACTTATGATATATTTGGTGATCAATAATAGGTAGATTTTTAATTTATAGCTAACAATAATTAAATGTATAAAATACAAACATCTAAATGTACGAAAAATTATTCTAGAGGTTGATTTCATCATGTTATCACTTATGTTTGATAATTAATCTATCAATATCAACCAATGGATGATAAGTTGAAATTCCAAATTTCATCAACTATCCTTCTCTCGAGCGTCTAGTGATTTTATATTATAAAACAAGATTTCAGTATCTTTATAAAAATCTCAAGAATTATAATTTTAAATAGAACAGTGGAATTTCTACAACAACTTCAAATGATTTATAAATCTCTTGATTATATAATTTCTTATGTTGTGTTAATTTAGATCAGTATCAAATCATTCTCTCTAATGTTAGATTAACACATCAAGCATCAAAGATTAATGATCAAGTAATCAATATGTAATTAATGCAAATAACACAAATAAACTATGAATTGCATAAAATAAAACAGATCTATTTATCAAACACAAGATTACATCAAGCCTCTAGAATATCTAATTAATTCATCAAATAATTCACGAGAAGAAATTCGATACCAAAGAGTTTATGCAATAATTATGCTAGAAAGAAAAAGACAAGAAAAAGGAAGGACTTATATTTGATGATTTGATCGGTAATTCTTCAAGGGTTTCTTTGAAGAAATAATCTAGTTCCCTTCCTTCTCTTTCGCTTTCTCTCCATCGAATTCCATTTCTTAATCTTACTATATCAAAAACTCCTCCACGGTGTGTTTTGTTGTTGAAAACTCATACCTATTTATAGCGAGAATCTTTCATCTTTTTCTTAGTTCTTTTTTCTGTTAATTGTACTCTTTTGTTTTACATTATCGATGTCCTCCATTAATTTCTTCTTTTGGTGTGTACCTCTTTGTCTTCTTCTTCTCTTTCGGTGATTAAGCTTTCTTTGATGTAAAGAAAGCTTTTTGTGATTTCTCATTTGTAAAGTTAAATTATTGCTAAAGGGTATTTGGTAGGTATCGCGGTATGCATTGAATGTATCCCGATATGAAACAAATGAAATAAAGGTTCAACTGTGGTAGGAAAAATATTGCACCACGGTACGGTGAAATTATTGTGTACCATGGTGCACACATCTTGTACCACGGTACACCCTTCACAAAATGTTGTACCGCAGATACAACTTCCACATCTGCATGATACATGGCGGTTTTGTACCGCGGTACCTCCTATGGTTTCTTGATTTTCTCTCTAGTTCTTACTGCGGTATGACTTTGTGTATCGCGGTACAACTCTTTTTCTCCGATTTTCATCCATTTTCTTGATTCTTTGGTACTTGACTAGTTTTACAATTCGATACACAACTTCAACAATAATTTTGACCAAATCAATAAAAATAATACAATTTCTAAGTGTAGGACATCTATTTTGTTGGTAAAAATCCAACATAACGATGTTGTACACCAAGTTGCATCATTTTATAATATGAGAAATGTTGAATAAAAGAATCCAATTCATTTAAGATTAAAAAATTTGGCGCGAACATTCAATATCGGACCGCGTGGACATTCCCAAATTTGGATGTAATGATAGATGTGACAATGTTTGGAAAAGATAATATATCAAGGGTGCTTCATGGATTAATGTGTTGAGATCAAATGGAAATGTCATGATTTGGATTTAAATGATCTTAGTGTTAGTTTCATTGTTCACACATAATACTCATTCTTTCATATTAAAGAATTTTTTTCAATTTGTAATAAATGTTAGGATATTGAAGCTTTTAGCACATTGTTAATGTTAGAATGTAATTACTTTTATTAAAAAGACAAAAAAATCACATTGGGATTTTAATTTCCACCATAGTTTAATATGTGGTTTTATGTACGACCATATACCTATTTATATACAAACATACATACTACATTCATTTATGTACATATTGAAATTGGCATGTATTGCACTTGAACAAACATTTAAACTGTTTCAATAAAAAGTAGAATATGTTGATTTGGTTTTGCTTGCAATTCTTATGATATTATAAACTCTTGTGAAGAGTAACTCTAATTTATAGTAAATACCTTATTTCCACGTCATGCTAAAACTTAGTTAAATTACATGTATTTATATGTATAGAATCAAAGTGTACTTGATAATAACTTGTAAGTATTGACACATAATTAACTAAAGATCGAACTATATTATTTGTGAAAATAAACTATTTATCCAAATTATTTCCTAAATTTCTAACTAATAAAAATTCTTTCCAATTGATTTTCCTTAATAATATGGTCCCAACATAAATATTTTTATTGACTATTATATTGGAGTAAGATGAGAGCCAATACAACTATTATATTGGAGTAAGATGAGAGCCAACACATATAAAAGTTGGGAAAGGGAAAATAAGTCATATTTTCAAACCAAGTAATCTAAATAAAAGATAGCATAAAATGAAAACAAGAAAAAAATAAAAATAGTTAATAGGCTACAATTTTGTTATTGGGTTTTTCAAAACAAAAAAAAAAATCCAATTCCTTCATCATTGAATTCATTTGATTGTTCATGGTTCCCTCATTGTGACAGAGTGCTGTTGAATGTAGGAGCATAATATCAAGATAATGAACTTGATTTTTTTTTTTAAAAAATTATACTATTTAATAATAAATATTTTTCCAACAAGAAAACATATTACATAAAACGAGAAAGATATGTTACATACCTTTTGTCTTATTTCCTATATCACCAGAAAGATGAACATTACTTGTCTTTCTTTCCTTTTTCACCCTTATCGTGAATTTTGTAGAAGCTGCAATACGCTTCATGGAGAAACGATTTCACGTCTTCTTTGTCTTTATTAATGTCCTACAACAAATATGCATAACCTTAGAAGATTAGCACTATCATGACAGAAAAAGATATAAAAGTTGTGTAATGTATTGTCCTAGTAACTTTATGGGCAAAATGAAATATACTTCTTGATTTTGTATTTACCTTTATAAACATTATATCCTCCATCCGATAATAATACAATACAAAAAGTGCAAATTCATTTAATGACCAAAGTTAGTGGATACCACTTTCATGCATATGATATAGTTACACGACGATTTTTGGTCAATATTATTAGTGGTTTTATTTTATTTTATAATAAAATTTGGTATGATTTAAAGGTATCTATAATATTGCCACACACTACGGGGGATATTAAATGGGTTCCACATGTCACATCATTATTTTTGGTCAATATCCGTTTTACCTACTTTTTATGGGACCTACTACAACATTATACCACTTTATTTATATTTATAAAAAAACATAAACTAGTGAAATTCTCTCTCCCACAGGCCCCATGAGATGCCACCTCCACATTCTTGTATCTTTGTCTCGCTTTAGAGTTTAGACACTAACTAGTGGCTGCCTCACTATCTCTCTCCTCTAATATCTCCTTCACAATGGTGGATAAAAGAATTAGGGGATACTAAGTGATAATATCTCTCTTGTATATCAAATATGAATTCCTAAGGTTCTCATAGCTATAGGGCATAGATACGGGATATACAGATAATTTTCCATTTTTCTCTATACTCTATATTGAGTCAGTTATTTTCTATTTTTTTGAATATAACTTTCTATTGTATATTTGTTTTTATTAGAGAAAACTATAAATTTGGTTTGGTAAATTGGCCTCTTTAAAATTTTCGTCTGCTAAATTACAAAAGTTTGATCTTTGTTCAGTAACTTTAAAAATTTGGGGACAGTTGGTCCTATTGTCACCAAATATGCTAAATTACAAAAGTTTGGTCTTTGTTCAGTAACTTTAAAAATTTGGGGACAGTTGGTCCTATTGTCACCAAAAATTGTTGATATTGGTTGGACTATTCATGACATAAACAACAAATTGGGTAGTTTTCTAATGTGGAGGGAAAATTGCCATGTGTTCGTTGACTACATATATGAGCTTGATAAATATAAAAATGGCAAGTAAACATTGGAGGGGTCTAGTCAAATTATTGGGAACCATGTTCATTGAAATTCGATTTTGTTAGGACAATTTTATCGTCTAAAATAATTTTTCGAAAAAGATAAAGATTGGTTTTGATTTGTTTTGCCTTTCTAGATTTATGATATAATTAGGACTTTTTGGATAAGGGAAGAAATCATATTGATATGGTATTGATATATTAGGATTCTTGATAGTTATCTTGTTTCCTTTCATAAGTGATTTACTTGTCATATATTTATATATATCTTCTTTCCTTGTGTATTAGGTCTCTTGAAGGGTTTGGACGGCTATATAAAGGGAAAAGGGCGTCCATAATTGATACATAAGAAATACACCAGATATACAAGAGTATTGAGAGAGTTAGAGTCATTCAAGCACAAGGAGTGAAGCGCCTGGATGCGATCTCGAATGTGACTACATCGATATCACATTTAGCCCCGGACTTGTGTTTGTTAGCTTTTCATCCATTATTTTTGTATTGTGATTAACGAAGTCCATACATGTCTATTGTTGGATGAGTTGAATTACATGGATTAGATATACTCTAGATAGGAGTTTTTCGTTGAATTTCTACTAGTTGAATTTGAGTATTTTTGTATTACGGAATCAAACTTATTTTACTAGTGGAAAGTTTTGCCATATTGGCACGTCTACAAGCTTGTTGGCTTGTAGACAATTTTTACTTCGTGTGTCTCTTTATTTTCAAAATTTTTTGCATGTGATTGTGAATGTGACCACGTCTCCAATCACATCTTTACTCGCAAAAACTTTTGCTAAGTGTTGAAGTATTGACCCGAGTGTTTGTTAGCATGGATACTCAAAATAATCCCACTTTTCGTCCACCCATTCTTGATGGCTCCAATTATTCTATTTGGAAAGTCAAAGTTCGGGCCTACATCAAATCAATTGATGTAAGGGCCTGGCGTACAATCCTTACTAGGTGGTCACCTCCAAAACTCATCGATATTGATGGTGACTACAAGGACAAATGAGAAATTGATTGGACTAATGATGAATTAATTTTGTCTAATTACAATTCTAAGGCCTTGATGGCAATCTTTGGCACTGTGGATCAAAATATGTTTAAAATTATTGCTAATTTTACTGTGGCCAAAGATGCTTGGGATACTCTGCAAAGTCATTGTGAGGGTTCAGCAAGTGTGCGAAAAACCAAACTTAGGTTGCTCACCAATAGGTTTGAAAACCTGAGGATGCGTGATGATGAGAATATCACTACTTACAATGCCAAATTGTGTGATATAGCCAATGAAGCTCAAGCCTTAGGTGAACCCATATCCAACGAGAATCTTGTGAGAAAAATGTTGATATCTCTTCCTATTAGGTATAATATCAAAGTTTCATCCATAGAAGAAGCCCATGATGTGGCCACTTTAAGTCTAGAAAGACTTGCTTTGGCATTCTTCAAACCTATGAGATGAACATGGCTCACAGATGGAGAGTTTGGGTCACAAAGTTGCTTTTCAAATTGAGTCTCCCTTTCAACTCGAGTCCTAAGTTACCAATGATTTTCTTTGACCTTACCAATGAGATTGAAAAATCGATCTAGGAGATGATTCTATGGCCATGTACTCGAAAAAGTTTGATAAGATTCTTAAGCTCAAAAGTCGAGAAAAAGTCTCAAAATTTCACCAAGCCTTTTAAATCCGAGTCAAGCAAGTTTCCTCAAAAGCACACCTTTGATAAAAGTCAAGAGCGTTTTTACGGTGATAAATCAAACAAGTCGACACAAAAACTCTTGACTCCATTAGGTGTAGGGCTTGTCTTGGGTATGGTCATTATGTTGCCCAATGTGCTAACACTCTTATGAAAAAGGGAATGAGCCTGATTTGTGACCTTGAGTGATAACGAATCAAAGTGAGAAGAATGATCGGGGAAGAAAACAAGGTTCGACTACCTTGGTGAAAAATCGAAAGTCCCTCCAAATAAATCCTTCGAGGTGTTGCGAGGGTGTGGCCCGAGATGTGATCACACCTTCTCGATCACATCGAAGTCACATCGATGAACAGGATCTCTCATCTATCTCTAAGCATTTTTGTTTCAATTCTATACATTTCGATGATAATGAATAGGATGGTGAATCGATGATGAAAGTCCGGAGGACACATACGCGAACCTTTACAAGGTTTGGTTGAAAAGGATGAAAGTGAGCGAGATCTTTGAAAAAGGAGAATGACCGACTTACAAAGGAGAATGATGATCAAAGGAAAGTGGTTACCAGGTTAGAGGCTTCTCTTACAAAAGAAAGAACTTGAGTTCGAAAAGGTAAAGTCTAAACTTGAAGAGTTTCTTGAAAGCATAAAAGGTTTAATTCAGGAAAGCAAAACTAGATGATATTCTTTCCATGGGTAGTGATGATAAAGCGGCCTTGGTTATAAAACTCGGTTTTTGTGAAAGCTAAAGAACAAGGAGAATCCACGATTCCTCCAACAATAAAATGATTTTTTCCCGAAACCTAAACCACGTAAACGTCACTTTATCTGTCATTATTGTCATGCTCCTGGACACATAAAACCATTACGTTATAAGTGAAATCGGATTTAAGGTGCGGGCGCGTAAATGTCATTGCGGATGTTACGACATCTTCGTAATCATTTTTCAAAATCTGTCTGGGTCAAAAAGGCTGATGTTAAATGTCATGTTATCTATATTTCCTTGAGATCTAACGTTGCAGGATCTTGGTACTTCGATAGTGGATGCTCACGACACATGACAGGTACCTTGGAGTATTTGTTGACTATGAAGTGTACAATGGAGGCAATTTTACCTATGGAGGTGGAGCCAAAGGGAAGATAGTTGGGAAAGGGACTTTGAGCGTTGAAGGACTACCCAAGCTTTGTAATATGCTTCATGTAGTTGGTCTTAATGCTAATCTCATCAGCATAAGTCAACTATGTGATGATGATCTCTATGTCAAGTTCAACAAAAACTCATGTGAGGTGTTCGATGAGAATGATACTTGTATCTTGCGGCTTGAGGTCTTCGACAAGTATTTGTTATCAATTTTGTAATGACCAACTGTCACACAGGGCACACACGAATGACACGATCTATGGCACCAAAAGTTAGGCCATGTTAGCCATAAAAAGCTAATGGAACTTGTGAAATATGAAGCTATCATTGGTTTGCCTAAATTGTCTATGGAAAGTGTCGGTGTTTGTGAAAGTTGTCACGGGGTAAACGAAAAAGAGAGTGTCGCATCAAATGACATCACATTTCCATACCACTAGATATCCGGAGTTAGTTCATATGGATCTCATGGGTCCTATTGAGATTGAGAGTGTGGGTGGTAGGAAGTACTCTTATGCGATTGCCGATAATTTTTCACGTTACACGTGGACTTATTTTCTACGTGAGAAATCGAAACTTTTGATTTCTTTAGAAGGTGGCATAAAAAAGGTCGTAGACTTGTATAATTTGTGAGTTGCCAAAATTAGATCGACCATGGTAAAGAATTTGAGAATTCTTCTTTCTCGACCTTATCTGTGATAAAAAGGGGATTTCTCATGAATTTTCCGCACCTAAAACTCCACAACAAAATGGGGTGGCAGAAAGGAAAAATCGTACATTGCAAGAGATAGCCCGTGTCATGCTTAGTTCTAAAAAACTTTCTAAAAGGTTTTGGGCTGAAGCTCTAAATACTACTTGCCATATAGCTAATCGTGTGTATTTGAGGCCTCGATGTTCTATGACCCCGTATGAAATACTTATGGGAAAGAAACTAACCTCAAATATTTTCATGTTTTTGGGTGTGTGTGCTATGTCCTTAATGATCGTGATAATCTTGGTAAATTCGATTCCAAAAGTGACAAGTGTCTTTTTCTAGGCTACACTTCGAATAGTCATGCCTATCGAGTTTATAATCTTCGTACTAAGACGATCATGGAATCTGTAAAATATTGATCTTCGGATATTGCGGGAAAGAGTGAAGAAGATGATCTCTCGAATTTGTTGATATGCGGCGAAGGATGCGAGATGTTATGGGAATGGGTGAAGCCCCATCCACGGTGACTCAAATGCGAGAACCAAATGTGACGGCATCCGAGCCCACATTCGTGTTCTGCTGCGGTGAGTCGGACTCGACTCGACTTTGAACTTGTTGAAGAAACTAATAATCCAATTGTGGATCGTGGCAGTGACATACCTACAAGGATTCAGAGAAATCACCCTACGTCTCAGATCATTGGTAACACTACTGATGGTATTAAGACAAGAGGGAAAGGTAGAGTGAACTATCGTGATATGGTAAGAATGGTTTGCTTGTCAAGCGATTGTACGAATGTGAGAACATCTTTGTTTTGTGTCCAATTTTGAACCTAAGAATATTGTTGAAGCTCTTAAAGATGAATTTTGGATACATGTTATGCAAGAGGAACTTGATCAATTTGTCAAAAATGATGTGTGGTTTTTAGTCCCTAGGCCAGAGGATGTTAATGTCATTGGAACAAAATGGATTTTTAAAAATAAAACAGATGAATCTGGCAAAATTGTTCGCAAGAAAGCTCGATTAGTCGCTCAAGGGTACACGCAGGTTGAGGGGGTGGATTTCAATGAAACCTTCGCTCCTGTAGCCCGTATTGAGTCCATACGTTTGTTGCTTGCAATTGCATGTTACTTGGGATTAACTCTTCACCAAATGGATGTCAAAAGTGCTTTCTTAAACGGATTTCTAGATGAAGAAGCTTTTGTTGAACAAGCTAAAGGCTTTGAGGACCCTTTTAAGCCTAACCACGTGTATAAGCTTAAAAAGGCTCTCTATGGTCTCAAACAAGCCCCTAGAGCTTGGTATGGTAGGCTAACTGAGTATCTTCTTCAAATTGGCTTTAAACGTGGTGAAGTTGATAAAACCTTGTTCATTCAAAGAAAAAACCACGACATCATGATTGCTCAAATCTATGTCGACGACATTGTTTTTGGTTCCTCCTCTGATAAATTGTTAAAGGAATTCATTACTTGCATGTCCTCCACTTTTGAAATGAGTATGGTAGGTGAGTTAAGTTACTTCCTAGGCTTGCAAATAAAACAATTAAAGGAAGGAATCTTTATCTCACAAAGAAAGTATCTAAGAATCTTGTGAAGAAGTTTGATCTTGAAAATGCCTCTCACTTGAAGACTCCCATGGGGTCGAGTCAAAAGTTGAGTAAAGAAGATGTGGTGAAAGTGTTGACCACACCTTATATAGAAGCATGATAGGAAGTTTGTTGTACTTAAGCGCTAGTCGTCCTGATATTATGTTCAGTGTTTGTCTGTGTGCTCGTCATCAATCTGATCCCAAAGTTACTCATTTAAAAGCCTTAAAACGTATTATTCGATACGTAGGGGGCATAACTAATTTGGAAATTTGGTACACCAAAGACACTAACACTAATCTTGTGGGATTTAGTATTTACGATTGAAATTTGGAGATGTTGTTGATCGAAAAAGTACAACTGGTGGATGTTTTTATTTGGGAAATAATTTGGTCTCATGGTATAGCAAAAAGCAAAATTGTGTATCTCTTTCGATTTTTGAATCGAGAATATGTAGCAGTTGGGAGTTGTTGCACACAACTTTTATGGATGAACCAAATGATTGAGGACTATGGTTTGCAAAGTGAAACACGATTGATTGTCTATTTTGATAATATGAGTGCGATTGATATTTCGAAAAATCTGTCCAACACTCTCGTACTAAACACATAGATATTAGACATCACTTTATTCGAGATTTAGTTGAGAAAAATATTATTCGAATTGAGTATATTCTCTTTTGAAAATCACTTTTTCGACATCTTCACCAAGGCTTTGGATTTTGAGAGATTCTCCAATCTAAGGAAGTCTCTTGGTTTGTGTGTTGTATGAGATGTTACACGAGATGTCACAACATTGCACATCACATCCGCTGTGACATCCAAAATCTGCATCCCTTTTCTTCTCCTCTATTTCGTTTTATTTTTTTTAGGCATCCCTGCATTATAAGTTTTCATGCATTTCTGCAAAAAGTGGGTTGATGGTTTAAACTAGCCACATATATTGTCTCCCTTGGAAAACTGGTGTGAGTCGATCTCTCCAATTCAAAAAAAATTGATGATTCTTTCCCAGTAGCTGAGTTGAAAATAAAGTCTTGATCATGCTTTGAGGCCTTCCAGGAAAAAGCTACCAACCCATTGTGTGCAGCTATTCCTTGTGACCAATTTCATCAAGTGTTCTGCTGTTTAAAAAGAGGCATGATCATGTGAAAAAGAGCTACCTTTGGCACTTGAGTGAAAGCTCCCTGTTTGGTTAACTCCATGATGAGACTCGGAAAAAGTGAAGAAAACTCGAAAATTTTGATAAGCTGGGATTTTGGATTGCGATTCATTGAATCAGCTAGTACAAGTGTGACTCAAAATGGGACGACATTTGAACCTACATCCATTGATGCAGCACTTTTCACCTTGTGTGTGCGTTTTTTGGTTGCATTAGGCATACTAGGTTTTGCATGTCCTGGTGATTTTGGATTCTCAAGCTGCGATTTGGTTTCCATATATAATTTGAGGGTGATATTTTCTCTTCCCAAATCTTGAAAATCTTGATGGATTTATTTTGTGGGATGAATCGATTAGGAAGATCGGGGTAAATCTTATTTTTGATTTTATCACAAGTTGACATAATGTGGACACTTTACGAACCAAAGTTTGAGATTAATTGGGATCTGATTCTTTCCTTATTTTTCGATTTTTACAATGAAAAATTCTTTCTTAATCAAACTCTTTCCATTGTACTTTGATTTACGTGCCCAATTATGACTCTTTGATATCACTATTTACTTGCAGGCACTTGAGTATTGTACACCCACTTTCTCTCACAATTTTGAAGCCTTTGTGTGGTTGAAATTATTTTCGGGTTCTACGGTCATCTTACTCACCATGGCAAGGTTTGTTTCATCTATCAAGAACCTCTTTGCGACCCAGAGTAAATCATCTTCTTCCTCGCACAATTAAAAGCCCCAAGTCCGAGAAATCCAAGAAGCAATGTAGGTCCCAAGGGGTGTAGTGTAAGGTTTAGAAGGGGGGTTGAATAAACCTTACCAAATTTTCGATTTAGTCCTTTTAAATCTCTGAGTTGATTCTACACAATTTGTGTCCTTGATGGACGATCGAATTAGTCGCTCGGTAGAGTTAATCTCTCCAATGAGACTCGGTTGTTGTTGATGGAGTAACTCAGTTTGTTGGCTATAATTTAACTCAACTTGTGGTTTTTATTTTATTGGAAGACTTAACACCCTTAAGTTTGATTAAGCAAGATTTTAGAGCTTGATTTAGTACTTATAAATTATCAAATGGATAGCAAATTTATCGTGAGATATAAGCGATTAAAAGTGCAGAATTTAAATCTTTGAAATGTAAATGACACAAGATAAAGTTTTTATAGAGGTTCGAAGATGGGGTAATTCTTCTACTCCTCTCTTCTCCAACTCTGAGGAATCCACTAAGTAATGATCAATTTACAAAGTGGTAACAGTCCGGATACAAGTCTTGATCACAACGGCCGACTTGATCCTTAGGGACTCGATCTGGAGACGCCTTGATCACTCACTTGGCTTCTCGTACAACTCGGCTTCTTCACGCAGGCAATTTTGCTTGTTACTACTCTGACTCACTTGCTCAAGCTCTTTGGATTTGATCACGAAGCCCTCCAAAAGCTTAAGACTTGGTTCAACCTTGAACCTTTCTACAATCCTTTGGAATGTAGACCCCTTGTTTTCAAAAGTTTCCTCTTCAAGCTGATTGAAGTTCTCTTTCCTTCACGGTGAGTGTTGGATTGATGTACTTCGTAATGTAGGCTTGAGGATTGAGAATGTTTGAGTTTTTCTAATGTGCTTGTATATCTCACGCGTGTGTCATCCCCTGTATCTCAAACAAACTCCTCGGCCTTTTATAGTGAACTTTCAAAAATTTGCCCTTTGAAGAGATAGGCTTATTTTTGAAAGTCACTTTGCGATCGTTGGCTTGCGATTCTTGGAATTGCCGTTTCCTCGTATGAATTGTTCTTTCACCTTTTTAGAGTTCGACACGGTGTAGTGCTTCCCATTGGTTCATTCCTTTTGCACGCTTAACGGGACTGAGCACTCCAAGAAAGGTGGTATGGAGATATTACTTGTTTAAGTAAATCTCTTGATTTGTGCAACGGTTCTTTCTGATTATCTCGACTTGACTGCATTTCCTTGCTTTCCCAGGTGACTTAGAGTCGACTTCCAATCGTGGATGACTCTTGTCACTTCAACTTGAGACTTGGCTTTTCTCAAGTTGACTTGTGATCTCTACTGTTTGCATCTCACCGCTTCTTGATAGAGTTCGTCTACTCTTCTTTGCCATACTCGGTTTGTCTCGCAGAGTTTTCCTTCCGGTCGTCAGTTGTCTTCTTGCATGTTAGGGCGTGGTGACTTAACTCGGCTTGGCCAACTCTATTCATTACAATGCATTTTACAACAAGAATTGGGGTGCCAACTTTCTATTCTAAGTTTTACATGGCATTCATCAAAATCTAAACAATAAAATTCCTAACAATTTCCCCCTTTTTGATGATGCCAAAACTTAAACCATACAAAGATGCAAATAACAAAGATACATATAGATAGTGTATTGACATAGAATGTATCTTGCAGAGTCAATCTTTTTATTGATCATATCATTCTTGTACTTAACATTTGTTTACAAGGTGTATCGAGTATATAATTGTCTTCACAAAAAAAAAAAAAAGATAAAGAGTTTATAGCTTTATTACGAGGAAGACTTACATTGTATGTATTTACATAATAAAATACACGAAGGGTTGGACAACAACACTTCATCTCCTTTTGTCTCCTTCTTTCATCTTGATCAACATCTTCTTTCTCTTCTTCTTTTTTCTCGTCATTTGCCTTCTTTTTCTTCTCATATGCTTTCTGGCGAGCTTCATCTCTTCTTATTCTTTTCTGTCTCTCCCTGCCATAGCTGAGTTTGTCTCTTGTTTTCTTCTTCTAATCTCTTTGCATACTCGGCGTTAGTTTTAGCCACTTTTAAATTTGCCACTTGGTCAAGCCCGGCCCAGTAGATCCCTCCTTTCTTTCTGGATCTGCGTATTCAATATTCTTGGGCGAGGCCTAGGTGCAAGCTTCTTCCTCCACTATCGCTTCTTCTCTACCTGGGGCGTATCTTGTCTTTGGGGCCTTCTTCTTTGGTGAGTGACTAGCGAGTGTGAGCGAGTGAGTATTCTTAGGAAGTCTGTTGCTGTCGGCTTCTTCACATAACGTGAGACCCTTTTCCCGAGACAGTCCCAAGCTTGAGCCATAGACATATTTGCAAAATATCCTTGATTCGAGCATTTTGAATTCGTCAAGCGATCGTGGCTCTGTCCCGACATACGAAATGGCATACGTGTCTCTGTCTCTTTGGAATGCCTCCGTGTTCTTTCAAGATGTTCATAACTCACGGCATCCATTCTTCCTTCCACTTCCTTCATCCTGCTTCAATTGTTTTCTCTTCTCGGCCATAGATCTGAGTGTTGGAGTGGCGAGTCACGGAGAGTTTTTGCTTATAATGTCGGTTGTGTGAGGACCTGTTGAGGGGTTTGTGCAATCATCAAGGTCATATCTTTTGATCCTTCCCCCTCGTGATTTTCCTTTCTTTTGTTTCAAAATTTCCTCGGTGATTTTCCTTCTCATTTGCTCCTTTCTTTCGACTTGATTTTTCTTTGCTTTAAGGTATTCCTCTTCCCCCCCTTTTGGCATCATCAAAGGATAGAGGAACCCCGAGGGAATTTTTATCTTTGGCAAGCATGAAGTCGAGTCTTCGATGGTTGAGTTACGCTTCAAGTCGATCGTTGTATGCGGCACGAATTCGGATCGAGTAGCGTTGGATTCTGTTTGAAATTAGCTTCATCTCGGCCATGAGGGGAGGCTGAATTTTCTTGTCATGTGTTCTTCTAACCGATGTAGATCATTTGTATTTTGCTCACGCATGGCGACTTGATTTCGGCGGTGTGAGCTTCATGCATATGCTCAATGTGTTCTCTCGGCTTCGTTTTTGCATCGGCATTTTCGACTCTCCACACCAAAGAACTTGTTGAACAAAGTTAAGTATCTCACTGTTCCACACGCATTGATTCTTCTTTGTTGTCACCATTCCCTTATCGATTGTGATGCCTCTCAAGTCGTTTGTAAGGTTGGCATCTCTGTTGTCGATCGCATGTCCAAAGAGGCTGATGCCTCTCCATCCGTTCAACCTCGGCAAAGAGTGCTTTGAACACTTCTCGAACTTAATTTGATTCTTACATTGCGGTGATGGCCATACTGACGTCAAAATCAAAATCATTTGGAACAATGGTGCACGAGTGAAAAACAGGAGGTGGTTTGTGATAGCGTGCTTGTTCGTTTTCGACTCTTTGTGGAGTTAGGTATTTCTAGTGAAAAAGGAAAAGACTCTACGAAGGATTCGTCACCAGGCGGAATACATTCGATGATGAATGGTGCGCGGGCGGTTCATTTGGGAATCGATCTGTTGCGGCTTGAGGTGCTGCGCGATGGTCTCTTGTTGAGTGGGTCTTGTTGTGAAGTGGACCCGCTTGCGAGCCTCGGTTTGTCTTATAACCGTTGGTCTCGGTGATTTTTCCATTTTGATGGCGGTCTCGGCCTTATCGAGCGTCATCGGACGATGATGAGATTTCGTGGTGGCTCATCATCAAAGTTAAAAGTTTGGCGAGTAGTCTTGGGATCGGACTTGCTCGTGCTTGGAATACCCGGTGAGTCTTTTGGATTTGTCATGGGGAATGACTCGGCTTCTTCGCCCCGATCCCGAGGAAAAGTGACATCGGGGTTGTCTGGGAATCATGAAGTGCGCTGATCTCCTTCTCGGATGGGTCGATGATAGTAGGAGGGATGTTCTCTACTTGACTTCTTTACCCAGGAAGTCTCAACCTCTCGTGGGCCTTCATTTCCTCCGGCGGTCTCTCTGCTGCGAGGCCTTGGTCCTCCTTTTCGGCGTGTCATTTTGTTTTAGGGTCTTCTACAGTGGCATCCATAGGAGTCTCAACCCCATGGATTGCACTTTCATCGCCAGTGTTAACTCCCGGGGTTGTTCCTTCACGTGCCTCATTTGCATCGGCGGCGTCATTAGCCTTGAGCGGTTGGCACCTCAGTGAGCGAGTCTCAATCGTGCGAGCCGTTGATGGCAACTTCTTTGTTCTTCTTGTGATTGTAATTTCTCTTCTTCGCCTCCTTGATTCGTTGTGGAGTCATCTGCAGCATCCTCCGACCTTCTTTGTAGTGGAGGGAGTTTCCCCTCGGTGGCGCACCGGTGAGTGACTTGGAATGGGGTCACTCGTCTCCAAACTCCCGGCTGTTTCGATTGATTGTTCAGCGTAGTTGGGGCGGTGGTAGCACACCTTCAATAGGGGTTGGCTCGTTGGGGTCCCCACTAGCCCGATTTCATCGCCATCTCCTTATTGCCTTCTTACGAGTGGTGGGGAAGTGGTAGCGGCAAACAACATTGGCGATTTCTTTGAATCACTCCCATTGGATCAATTTCGGTGTGTTACGGATGACTCTCTGGTCCCTCCATTAGTCTTTGCTCGTGAAGGATTCTTGATTCGTGCAATGCTTGTTGCATTGCAACTCTTACGTAGTAGCGGCATTCTCGGTTCCTCGTCTTTGTCGGAGAGAAGACATCAAGGAGAGGATGTGTGTGTTACGTGGTGCGGAGATAGAGGCGGATGCTTGCCTTCTCACGTGCTTCGGCTTCTTGACTTGCTTTTCTCTCTCCTTGTCCTTGTAGATCTGCAGGATGTCGTGCGATTGTCTTCATCCGGTGGGAGCACGATAGTTAATCGAGGAAATTTAGCGATTCCTCTTCTTCTTCTATGAACTCGGGCCGTTGGAACTGTTCCCTTGACTTGCTCAACTTCCATTTCCTCCACTCACCTGAGGACGATTTTGGATGTGCGGGTAAGGTGGAGATAGAATCATTACATCACTATCTGCTCTCTGGCGGAGTTCTTCTTGTGCTTGGTGTGTGAGTTCTGTTGTGTCTTACAGTTGCCTCTGCTGATCGCCTTGACGAGACTTGGGCTGCTTCATCAACTACATCTGGAGACTCTCTTCTCCGGTAGTCTCGTATTTGTCTTGGTTGAGTAACCGGCTCATTTGGTTTCTCGATTCGGATTGCTTGACTATTCTTCTTCGTCTCTGGTTTGTACCAGGGGAATTTAGTTGAGAGATGTTGTCCTCGAGTCTTGGCGGGTGGGGCAGTCTTTGGTGTCTTTTTTTTTTGAGGAGCGGGCCGTCGTGGCTTCTCGGTTCTCCTCTTCTTGACGATCGGAGAAGGTATTTGTGAGTCCTTCTCGGCCAGCTGCTGAGCGGGAGACACGGCTTCTTTGGGCGGTGACTCTGCTGCGGGGCGAGAGCATGTTTGGTTTTCTTTTGCAGGGGCGTGATCTTCTTAGCATTGCGAGGGCGCTTTCTTCTTAATTTGGAGAGGAAAGCATTTGTATCTTGGTCGGTGATTCCCCCTCGTGTGTCGGCTCTCTTGGCGTAAGCTCTCTTGTGCGCGAGAGAGGTTTGCTCGAACATCCTCTTGTTAACATGGAATGCCTTCCCATGTCTAAGAGGGACTCATTTCACCTCAATAGCCGGCCAATCACCAGGCCATATCACAGGAACCTCCAAATGAACCATCTTCTTTGAAGGACTTGTTCCCAGCGTTGGCGAGTCTGCTTTGTAGAGCGAACTCGGCCGATTTATCTTCTTTTCTTCGATGATTGCGGCCATTACAATCAGCTTTGCCTTTGTGATTGGTCAAAGGCGCCAAATTTGATGTCGATACATTTGGCAACTATGTCCAACAACTTGTGATAATCCTCCTTGGCGATCTCTTGTTTTTTGTGTATATTATTTTATCGGCAAAGTCGGACTTGGCAATTTCTTTCCATGCGTCGGCCAAGTTTACATCGGCTTCTTTGATCTCGGATGCTCCTTTTGGTAGTAAGCAATATTGGCCAAATCCTTGGCGAGAGATAGTGTTGCTTTCCGTGAGCAGGATGACTTGATTCCTTCATCGTGAATCTCGGCATTCACGTAGAATTATGCGACCTCCTCCACATAGGTCATCGGATATTCTAACGTTAGAAGCGGTTTTAGTCCGGGGCGTTTCCAACTTCTCGATTTTCTTCACCAGGGTGTCGTCGGACCCCTGCTTCACCATTCGTCAAAATCCACCGTCGAACCGGTGTGGATTTGTTTTCCTAACTTGGTAAAGTCATAAGTTGGTGCCATTTCTCGGGATTATATCAAGGAAAAACTCGAGAAATTGATTTGAGGTTGATAGGGTTTTGAGAGTATTCTGCCTTTGCTTTTGAGAGAAAGAGATGAGCAGTTTTTAGAAGTGTGAGAGAGAAAGCGGGCGAAAATGGTTTAAATATGGTTTATGAAAGGGCGTGCGGGTTGTTTTGAAATGTGATCGAAATCAACGGCTTGGATTTTCGCACGCCTATTGAGCATTTCATGTCTCGTATTTAATGCGGCAAAGACATTTATATCCAATCATAAGCTTGGTGTGCGGCTTTATATGCGTACACATCATCATTATCTTTGACGTATTCCTTAAAACATTCCCGCTTAGTCAAATCATTGCGTTTTTGTCACTTTGCTCATAAGTTATTGACTTATCTCTTAGGCGATTTAACTCTACTTCTCACGGTTCTCTTAGCGACTCGGCTATCGAGTTGACTTCGGTGTGTATTTGTCTTTCCGTCTGGTGATTTATTGGTGATTTTTTTTGACTCTTTTTCACCTCTTTCTGTTCCATTTCTCTCCTTTGATTCATCGAGTGTCGACTTAGCTCAATTAACCCCAACTCATGTTTGAGTTCTTCAAATCTTGACTCACATAAAGGTTTTGTGAAGATGTCGGCTAGTTGTTTATCGGTTGAGATATATTCCAAGATAATGTCCTTCTTTTCAACATGATCTCTTTGAAGTGATATCGACATCAATATGTTTTGTCTTGAGTGCAACACAGGATTTTGAGTGATTGCAATGGCACTTGTGTTATCACACATGATTGGAATTTCTTTTTCTTCAACTTCATAGTCTCTCATTTCTTTGTCTCATCCATAGGACTTGGGAACAACGTTTGCCCCTTGACTATATGTATTCGCCTCATTTGTAGAGGTGGCTATTGAGTTTTGCTTCTTGCTAAACCGGGAAATCGATCTGTTTCCTAGCATTTGACATGTGCTGAAGTGCTCTTCTGTCCACTCTGCATCCAAAGCATAGTCGAGAATCACGAATAGCCAATTAGCTTGAATCCACCTTCCTTTGGATACCATAGGCCTACTTCTTGGCTTCCTTTCAAGTATCTCAATATTCTCTTAGGTTTCTTTGTCATATGGCTCTCTTTTGGAGCAGATTGAAATCTTGCACATACACCTACGGACAAAGGTGATGTACGGCCTTCTTTGTGAGATAGAGCAATGATCAATAAGTGCTCAGTATCTTGTTTGATCTGAGGCTTGCCATCTGCATCCATGTCCATTTTGGTGATGTGTTCATTGGTATTTTTCTGAAGACTTCTCCTCCATACCAAACTTTTTCATTAAATCTCACGGTGTATTTTGTTTGACTTATGAAGGTTCCATCCTTCAATTTGTTTCACTTGGAGTCAAGGAAGAATGTCGGCTCTCCCATCATGCTCATTTCAAATTTGCTTTGCATGAGGTTTGAGAATTTTCACACAGTTCATTGTTAGTGGATCCAAAAATGATGTCATCCACATATATTTGAACAAAGCGTATACTCTTCTTGTCTTGAATTACGAAAAGTGTTCTATCTACTTTTCCTTTTGTGAATCCATTTTCGTTAGGAATTGTGACGAGGGTGTCATACCATGCTCACGGGTGCTGTTTCAATCCATACGGGGGCTTTCTTGAGTTTGTATACCTTGTCTCCAAGAGTCTTACGCTCAAATCCTGGAGGTTGTTCAACATACACTTCTTCTTCCAATAAACCATTTAGGAATGCACTTTTTACATCCATCGATATACAATGAAATTCTTGTGAGTTGCATAGGCAAGAAACATCCTTATAGCTTCCAATCTTGCTACGAGGGCAAATGTTTCATCAAAATCTATCCCTTCTTCTTGGCAATATCCTTTGGCTACTAGTCTTGCTTTGTTTCTTACCACAGAGCCTTCCTCGTTCATTTTATTTACGAATACCCATTTGGTGCCAATAACATTTTGATGCATGGGTCTTTACACTAATTCCCACACTTTATTTCTTTCAAAGCTGATTGACTCTTCTTGCATAGCTTGAATCCAATGTGTGTCATCAATGCTTGTGACACATCTTTTGGCTCTATTTGCGAGATGAAGCATGTGAACATAGCTTCTTGTTGAGTTCGGATCTTGTTTTGACACCTTCTCTTATATCTCCAATGACAAGTTACGGTGGATGGTCTCTCAATCATCTTACATCGAGGTTGGAGTAAGTTATTTGGATTGATCGACTTGCGGTGTGTTGGTGTGGTCGACTCTCTCGTTATCACTTAGCTGCGAATTTTTCATTTGTTTTTGAGATTCACTATCTCATCTTCTTCGAATTGATAATTCGGCTTGGCAAAGCATAGGGACTCTTACGTATGATTGGATGATTGACTTATCGGTGACTCTTCAATGTCTTCTCCATTTACATTTGGCTCATCGAATACTACATGAATGGATTCCTCTGTAAACATAGTTATTTTGTTGAGTATTCGTAGGCTTTGCTTTGGTGAGTATCTAAGAAGATACCTTCATCGACTTTAGCATCAAAGGCCTTTAGGTTGTCTTTGCCATTGTTGTGGATGAAGCATTTACATCCAAATATTACGAAATATGCAACACTTAGTTTTCTTCGAGTCCAGGATCTCATAGGGAGTCTTTGTCATTTTGTCTATTTATCATACATCTGTTTTGGGTGTAGCAAGTTGTGTTGATTGCTTGACCCAAAATCTTTTTGGTAACCTTGACTTGACTAACATGGTCTTCTTTGCTTCTTTGAGGTTCTGTTTTTCTTTCTCGCAACTCCATTCTGTTTGTGGAGTCCTTTGCTGATAGTTCATGACCAATACCATTCTCAATACAATCTTTGAGTTATTATTCCATTGACAAACTCGGTTCCTCTATCGATCTTATTTTGATAATGGTTTGACTCTTCTCATTTTGAATCCTCTTCATCGGATGTGGTAGTTTTTGTAGAGTTTCTTTCTTCTTGCACATGAATATTGTCCATGTATATCTTGAGTAGTCATCTACTACCACCAAGGTGTATTTCTTTCCACTTATCTTTGTTTGGTTCCTTTGGGCCAAATAGATCCATATGAAGTAGATGCTGATATTCTTGTTGAGGATGGGCATGTCTTTTCTTTGAATGATGACTTGATTTGCTTTCCCTTCGACATGCATCACATATACTCTCCTTCTTGTATCTTGAGTGCGGAAGTCTTTCTACAAGATGACTTCTTGCCCGACTTGTTAAGTGTTTGAAATTCGGGTGACTCGGCTTTTTGTGCCACAACCAACTTGATTAATTTGTACTCTTTGCTAGTAGACATGTCTTTGGGTGTTGCGGTTGACCAATCCACTACATACATATTTTTTGTCTACATCCTTGCGGCACCACTTCATTTGATTCAATTTCTTTGATTTGGCATATACCCATGTTGAATCAACATTGTAGCCCTTGTCCACAGAGCGGTGATACTCGGTAAGTTGAAGTTGAGTCCTTCAACATATGCAACATCTGTGATTTCTAATCCATTCCTCTTGATGGATCAATGCCTCTTATTTCACCAGGAGCTTCATTTCCCCAAATATGACTTTTGCTCCTTTGACTTCCTTGAATTTTGTGATTTCTCTTATTTCTGTCATATGCGGAGCGACCATTATCCATGTACCAGGTTCCTTGGCACTTTTACATTCCTTGAACGCAATCAAGGAAATTAAGTTTTAGGTACCCATACTTGTCTAGGTCTGAGGGGTTAGAATTGTAAGATGATCCAACCAACCTATAGCCAAATGATTTGACTCTAAGGGGTTGCCATCTATCGATGCCATAATCATAATTAATCTGGCAAATTGCTTGGGGATTCTAGGTTCATCTGTTTGTCTCTTTTGTCGTATGCTGCATATGTGTTTTAGCAATTGCCTTCCTTGGGTAATTGTGGTGTCTTTGAGTGTAGTGCCTAGGTGCATATGTGTCTTTGATGAAAGCTCTTATGCTTTTGGAATGGCCTTTCTTTGAGTTCTAGGCCTTTGCCATTTGGGCTTATATTCCATAAGTCTATCTTTGATAGTTCACATTATTCCAATCGGCTTGGCTTGGATATTTTCTACCATCCCCATCATATGTATTTCTTTTATGGGTTTTTCGGGATTTTTGGTAGCTCTGCTTCTTCTTTCTGAGTATTTTGTTTGGAGTTTCTTTGAGGACTCTTTGAATCTCTTCTCATTTGTCCTTTCAAAGACACTCACTCGGGCATTTTGTTTTCTTTTCCTTTGTAACCAAGGCCAGTTTGCTTAGTATTGTGCTTTGGAGTGAATGTGTGTGCAACATTTAGAGTTTTGGATTTTTCGGACTCTTCATGACTTGAAGATCCTTTTTCCAAAATTACTCTTGAGGTTTGACATGGCACGAGAGGAATTAAATCTAAGCTTTGTCTTGTCTCCACATTCTCTTTGACTCATAATAAGATCATCCAATGATTTAGATGCCTTAGTGAATGAGGCAATAACATTTTGAGGTCATTCTCCCTCTTTTCTATAGCGGCAATTTCTGCTACTAATTTAGCATTTTCGACCTTTAAACTTTCATTTTCATGACTATTTGACTTAGAGTTCTCGGCTCCTTAGTCGACTTTGAGTTTTGACTTTTGAGTAAGGTTTGTTTTCCTCATTTGATAGTGTGTGTGAGGATTTAATGTGTTCAAAATCTTTCATCATTTTGCTTAATGAATCATAATGATCGAGTAGGTGATGAAGTGTGTGTGTGATCAGTCACTATCACTAGTGTACGAGTTTGTTGAGTTTGATTGTACCTCATCTTCTTGATCTTGTTCTTTGGCCATCAAACGGATCGGGGCTTCTTCTTGAGTCACTTGAGTAGTCGGCTTCTTGCTCTGCGAATCAACTGTCTCTCTTGACTTATTTGTTTTGGTGATCTCTGCGGACCATCATTGCCTTTTTCTTTTCTTGTCTTCTTTCTGAAGAAGACCTTCCTTTCTTCTTCATCTCTGTGTATTTGTTGACTACGAGGATATGGACGATCAATGGCATAGTGACCTGGTTGTCTGATTCAGCATAGATATTGACTTTTTGATCGGCTCTTTCTATTCTTGAGTTGTCGGCCCTTTGATACTCAACTTTTTGATGATCTGTTCTCTTGGTTGGCTGTATTCCCTTGATTTGGAGGGAGTGAGTGTCTTACGGAAGATTCACCCTTTCCTCTCTTGTAGTTCTTGTTAAAGAACTTGTTAAATCTTTTAACCATCAGGGCTATTTCTTCCGGGTCAATTGCCTCTTTGACCTCGGCTCTCTTCCCATCTTTGACAATTAGAGCGATTGTTTTGGAGTGCATTTGTCTCTTCAGTCTTTTCTTCTCGGCTCAAACTCGTAGGCTTTGAGGTCCGAGAATAACTCATGATTGGATGTCTTTGATAGGTCCATGGAGTGTCTCGGTGCCATGACCTTCATTTCCCATTCAATTTGGAAGAATTTTTAGGATCTTCATACACATTTCTTACGTGTATATTCATTTCCAAGTGTAGACTGACTCATTTGTGATTTACGTAAACCGGCGTCTAGTTGATCCAGGTTCTCTCCGAGATCATTTTGAAGTTTTCAAATTTTTGTACCGCTTGCGATAATTTGTTTTCTTTGATTTGCTCACGAGCCTTCACAAATTAATGTCGGCTTGTCCCATTTCTTTAGCCGTTTTGCATGATTTGACTTTGTTGAACATGGCTTTGTCAAGGTTTTGTAAAGGATGTCCTTGGCTACATTATCCAGGTTGTATCTTTTTTGTCATCATTTGTCCACTCGGTTCTTGGTTTTCAACCATGGTAGTGCAGGAAAAAGACATCTTCTTCTCCTTTTTGCAACTCTTCGTGCAGTTTGTGTTCACCTTTAATATTTGCGAGAGGCCCATCTTCTATCACTATCCACATCTCATCATGTAATCTTTGATAGATGAGCTGCATACGAATTTTCCAATCATCAAATTCTTCGATAGTGAACATAGGGATGCGTGTCAAATTTGCTTCCATGATAATGACTTTTAATAAAAAATTTGAAGGTTTAAGTACTAAAGCGGACTTTGAAAAGTTTGGAGATCTAGTTCAAGTAACCGGTGCGGAGGGTTCAATGAACCAACCGCTCGATACCACTTGTAGGTCCCCGAGGGTGTAGTGTAAGGTTTAGAAGGGGGTTGAATAAACCTTACCAAATTTTCGATTTAGTCCTTTTAAATCTCTGAGTTGATTCTACTGTTGTGTCCTTGATGGACGATCGAATTAGTCGCTCAGTAGAGTTAATCTCTCATGCGGACTCGGTGAATTTTTGTTGATGGAGTAACTCATTTGTTGGCTATAATTTAACTCAATTTGTGGTTTTATTTTTATTGGAAGACTTAACACCCTTAAGTTTGATTAAGCAAGATTTTAGAGCTTGATTTAGTACTTATAAATTATCAAATGGATAGCAAATTTATCGGCACATATAAGCGATTAAAAGTGCGGGAATTTAAATCTTTGAAATGTAAATGACACAATAAAGTTTTTATAGAGGTTCGAAGATGGGGTAATTCTTCTACTCCTCTCTTCTCTAACTCCTGGAGGAATCCACTAAGTAATGATCGGTTTACAAAGTGGTAGCAGTCCAGATACAAGTCTTGATCACAACGGCCGACTTGATCCTTGGGACTCGATCGGAGACGCCTTGATCACTCGGTTGGCTTCTCGCACGACTCGGCTTCTTCACCGGGGCGGTTTTGCCTTGTTACTCTGACTCACTTGCTCAAGCTCTTTGGATTTGATCACGAAGCCCTCCAAAAGCTTAAGACTTGGTTCAACCTTGAACCTTTCTACAATCCTTCCTGGAATGTAGACCCCTTGTTTTCAAAAGTTTCCTCTTCAAGCTGATTGAAGTTCTCTTTCCTTCACGGGTGAGTGTTGGATTGATGTACTTCGTAATGTAGGCTTGAGGATTGAGAATGTTTCAATTTTTCTAATGTGCTTGTATATCTCACGCGTGTGTCATCCCCCTGTATCTCAAACAAACTCCTCGGCCTTTTTATAGTGAACTTTCAAAAATTTGCCCGTTGAAGAGATAGGCTTATTTTTGAAAGTCACTTTGCGTCGTTGGCTTGCGATTCTTGGAATTGCCGTTTCCTCGTATGAATTGTTCTTTCACCTTTTCGAGTTCGACACGGTGTAGTGCTTCCCATTGGTTCATTCCTTTTGCACGCTTTTTGGGGTGAGCACTCAAGAAAGGTGGTATGGAGATATTACTTGTTTAAGTAAATCTTTTGATTTACGTGCAAACGGTTCTTTTCTGATTATCTCGACTTGATTGCATTCCTTGCTTTCCCAGGTGACTTAGAGTCGACTTCCAATCATTGGATGACTCTTGTCACTTCAACTTGAGACTTGGCTTTTCTCAAGTTGACTTGATCTTTCTCTACTCATTTGCATCTCTCTTCTTGATAGAGTTCCGTCTACTCTTCTTTGCCATACTCATTTGTCTCGCGTGAGTTTTCCTTCCGATCTTGATTGTCTTCTTGCATGTTAGGGCGTGGCGACTTAACTCGGCTTGGCGGCTCTATTCATTACAATGCATTTTACAACAAGAATTGGGGTGCCAACTTTCTATTCTAAGTTTTACATGGCATTCATCAAAATCTAAACAATAAAATTCCTAACAAGCAGAAATCTTTTTTGAGATCTTTGTCGAGAGATGGAACCTCATTTGACTTTGCATCTCCATCTCGCTAGAATCCGCCGTCCTCTTGAATAAGGAGAGTTCTTTACCGCTTGAGAGGCCGTTTGCAACACCCTCCTCCACTCCCACGAGAGGTAATCGAGAAACCATCACTACTCCATCGCCAAAAATCGTTTGCAACCGACTCGTTCACGATGCCCCTGCATCTTTGCCTAAAGATGTCCCTGCATCTGGGATTTGCATCTCCCATTGCTCCAACCAAAGATCCACCCCAAATGACGAGTGCAACCCGAGTCCAAAGATAGTGATGATGATGTGCCTTTGGCACAAATGGTTGCGAGAAGGTCGAAAAGGCAAATGTGTGGCCAAGGATGTGACCATATCTAAGCCCACACCCGTTACTAAAGAGAGTCAAGTTCGGAGTTCGATGACTCAAGTGATGAGGATTTCGATGCCTCAAAAGAATCCAACCTTGAAATTGATCTTGACGCCATGGTAGAAGAGGTGGGTGATGAAATGATTCTTTGAAGAAGCGAAAGGAGGTTCTTCTGCTGAGATGTCGAGGAAGATGTGATGTCATCCGACGACACATCGACTCTGGATTTGATATTGAGAAAGCTCACTCACGAGCAATTTTACGATTCTTTCTTTGCTTCCAGGTTTCATGTTATACTTTCCGTTCTTTTATTGATGAGAAAAATCGAGATTTTGAGCACTTTGAGAAGTATAACTTAAATCGATTTTTTGAAGAACGCAATTTGTTAACCACGATTGACAAATCGGACCAAGTTTTATGCAAACATGTCTACTCGTATTCTTTGTTCGTCGATCCCCCAAGTTTGGGAAAGTGTTTGTTCGAGATAAGATATATGAGTTCGGTCCTCGATCATTAACTTAGGTTCTTTGACATGCACGATTTTGAAGAAAGTGAGGTGCCCTCCGATTACAATGAAATGGCTCGTTTTTTCTCACGGTTGGCGTATGCAAGATTGGCTGCCCATCCCAAAAAGCTTGTCTCCTCCCGCCTTACGTCCTTACATGGGTTTTTGCACAAAATATCTTTGTGCAAATTGGTCTCCTTCGAAGAATAATTCCATAGTTACACGGACACATGCTCGAGTTCTATATCAAATTGGGAAAAATTTGTCGTTCAATTTTGGGAAATTGGGTTTCGAGGAAGTCACGTTCTTTGCTACCGGTGAATCTAAAACTTGGTCCCTGCCATTTCCCGGCTTGATCTATAAGATCTTGGTGTCACAAGGTTTTGAGCCCAAGAAGGATGATCATTTTACCAACCCTTTGGGGTCTTTCATGTGTCGAGACCAGCTGCTCGGCCCTCCAAATCGCATTGTTGATTTGCCTCTCATCTATCCAGGAGATGCTCGCTTTGCTCCTACGACTCCGTCTCTGTTGCTTCTCCGGATGTTGCTACCCCTGCCCAGGGTTGTCCGAGGATGTGGCCGGATGTGGTTCCGGATGTTGGCCACATTTCTACTCCCATTTTCTCTAACATTTCATCTGTACTGTTTCTCTTGCCTTTTTACGAGTCCGGTGGCTTTCTTTGAGCAAGCAGATTGCTCACTTCACTTTCTCTCGGATCTCGGTTACAACAAATCCTTGGCTCATTTACGGCCAAACAGGAGAGAGAATGCCACCGCTACGGGGAGTTATGGAGCGAGACTCCCGGAAGCGATGCTCACATTTACGAGCAGTGCGGCTCAAGGCGGTGTTCGCACACCGACTCGGCGAGAATGAAGGCGACGAAGGTCTTGATTTGATTTTGAAGGACAATTGGACACGAATGTTTCTCTTGATGAACTTTATGATATTTGATTGGGGATGTACTAAGACTATTTTTTTGCTAGGTTTACTTGTTTTGTTTTTTTGATAACTTGATGAACTCTCGTTTTTTAATTTTTGCTGCAGTTAAAAATGTGACCTGAAATGTGATCGCATCTGTTTCAGTATTTTTACTCAGCATGATATTCAGGGGGAGTTGTTACACTTAGGGGGAGTTTGCTTGATTTGTGCTTGTTATGTGTTTTGTCGAGAAAGGCAAAAGGGGGGGAGATTGTTAGGGACGATTTTATCGTCTAAAATAATTTTTTGAAAAAGATAAAGATTGGTTTTGATTTGTTTTGCCTTTCTAGACTTATGATATAATTAGGACTTTTTGGATAAGGGAAGAAATCATATTGATATGGTATTGATATATTAGGATTCTTGATAGTTATCTTGTTTCCTAACATAAGTGATTTACTTGTCATATATTTGTATATATCTTCTTTCCTTGTGTATTAGGTCTCTTGAAGGGTTTGGACGACTATATAAAGGGAACAGGACGTCCATAATTGATACACAAGAAATACACCAGAGATACAAGAGTATTGAGAGAGTTAGAGTCATTCAAGCACAAAGGAGTCGAAGCGCCTGGATGCGATCTCGAATGTTACTACATCCGAGATCAAATTTAGCCCTGACTTGTGTTTGTTAGCTTTTCATCCATTGTTTTTGTATTGTGATTAACGAAGTCCATACATGTCTATTGTTGGATGAGTTAAATTACATAGATTAGATATACTCTAGATAGGAGTTTTTCGTTGAATTTCTACTAGTTGGAAAGTTTTGCCATATTGGCATGTCTACAAGCTTGTTGGCTTGTAGACAATTTTTACTTCGTGTGTCTCTTTATTTTCAAAATTCATTTGCATGTGATTGTGAATGTGACCACATCTCCAATCACATCTTTACTTTGCAAAACTTTTGCTAAATATCCGTGCTTAAATTCTTTCATTTCTAGGTTCCACTTACTTGTCCTTTTTATTCAATTTTATATTTTTATTATCTCAAACTTTGATAATGACCCGGTGAACACATGAAAGTTTTTCTAATAAATTGACAATTTCCCAATTTGTTGTCCATGTTATTAATATTTTGGTCCAAATCAACAAATTTTTGGCAAAATTTGGATTTTCGTTAAAAATAGATCGAATTTTAAAAGTTCTTGAACTAAAACAAACTAACAACATAGCGGATCAATAGTCTAAAGAGACCAATTTACTGAATGAATTTAATAATTTTTCCATTTTTAATGTAATGGAGAATGAAGGAACTCATGTCTACTCATAGGGTTCGTTTGGGAGCCATGATATGAACGAATTTGCCATATAATCACAACTGGTTCATCCTTAAGGAACTAATTGACACAAGCCTAGTATTAATCCTACAAGTTGGGGATAACAAATCCAAGCCCCGCTCTTGCAAGACCTTGTAATAATATTTTGCTTAGTATAAATTATAAAAGGCATTTCTCTCTTCTCTAGAGCATCAACTGAAACTTTAGAGGTGAAGCTTTCATTCCTTCTCTTTAGTTTTCTTACATCCGCAACATTTAATTCTCTTACATGTGCAACATTTGGTCGTGTTTAAGGTTGCCATTTTAGGGCTTTGGTAATATTATGTCCCATTTTTGTTGTTTTGTGATATGTTTGGTTTATGTGGTGGGATAAACCGGTGGTGAAGGAGATGAACAAGCAAAGAAACAAGAACTCAAGTTGAATCTCCAAATATGAAATGGTGAAGTGAACGATTACGTAAAATCGAGTTTTTCATCCTTTGAAGGATCAAAATGTAGTTGGTAAAAACAAGAATATTCATATTGCTCCAACGCAGAATGATATCAAATCTAGACATTGTGTAGAGTGAATGATTTAGTGATAATACATCTCTAGAAAATTCATAAGCTTTAAAATTTCATAAGAAAAAGAAAAACAATGAAGGTCCTTATAAAATTGGAACTCCAACAAAAACTTAATTTTTCGATCCACATTAAACCATTCTACCTTGTGGTGGACGAAGATGGGGAGAAGTATTAAATAGAGGTGCATATTTTTTTTTTTAAAAAAAAATTTATTTACATTTTTGGGAAAGAAAACATTTTTGTTTACTTTGTTTATTAGATAGGGAGTATTTTAGACATTTCTAACACAATCGTTTAAATTTTTTATTCTCAAACAAAAAAATAGTAAAATTATACAATCGAACAAACATCCAAACCGCACACACCAAATATAAAATACTAAACTACTATATTATCCATGAATATTGAAATCATATCTATTCAAATCCCATTTTAACTAACCTATCCAACTTCCCAAACGAGGCCCTAAGAGACTATGAATTGCTACAACAGTGGCCTAAAATCACCATACACGATCGACGATTTTTGGAACGATTTTTGCCTTGCAAACTTTAAATAGTAAACATTTGTTGTTTAATAAATGATTTGGAGTCTAACTTTTGAATCGTGGCAATTGTGAGGTCAACAAGTGGTATAACAATTAGGTATAATTTTCAGCCATTTTGAAACATTACATTTTCTTTAGAGATTAATGTTTATATAGTTTTTTTTTTTGGAATGCTTTTTATCAAAAATTTTAGACGAAAAGTGGTTTCTCATCCTTAAATCCTATATAAGGTAACATATATGTGAATACACACAAAATTTAAATAGTTTTCTAAGAACTCAAAAAATAGAATGATACGAGACTCCATTAAGGTTGTTGATGGAGCATTTGAGATGGGGTTAGTTGTTGGTGGAGCAAATGAGATGGGGTCTTGTGGTAGCACTTCACGAATATTCTACACCCACTTTTGAAGAGTTCTACTCGCAAACAAAAAAAAACTATAAAATTTATTTTGGATTTCAATATTCAAGAAAGGAAAATCAAATGATTGAGGAATTAAAAGAAAGATTTATGTATTCTTCTTACTCGTGTGTGTTCTCGAATTTTCAGCCATTTCGAATTGCGGGAGTATTTTGTATGTTTATAGGGTTCTCACAAGTATCCTCAAATTTTACGGCCTTTTTCGTGTGTGTGTGTGTGTGTGTCGTGTTGAGAGCGGAAAAGAGAGTGATAATAAATATTGTGTATATGAGTGTGAATGTGAGTGTCTCCAACAACAAAGCGCGACGGTGTTGTGAGATGCCATGAGAGTTACGTTCTCGGTCATTTTCTATAATTTTCATTTTAATTTTTCCTATTTTGGGTTAATATTAATTATTATACCACACCATGTTTTCAAGGGATTGACACAATATATTGAATGAAATATGCGCTACACATGTTTCCAAATTTAAAATTAAATACATTTAATGTTTGATTATAAGAGAATGACTAATAAGTATGAATTAATGTCATTAATCGTGTTTAACTCAAAATATATTACACTTTAAGCATTGGATTCCATAAATATCAACAAATATGAGTAATTTCGATTTTGAATTAAAGGATAATAAATTCTTCCGCATAGGTTAAATGAGATTGCCTAATCCATCTTGAAATATAATATTTTGCATCATCTATATTCAATAATCATCTTATTCATAACATTTATTGTTAGCTCAAGTGGCTACGAAAATCTAGAGGGGAGGGGATTGAATAGGTTTTCCAATTTTCCGATTTGTGCTCTCTTTTTGAATATGAAGAAGGTGAAAAACTAGGGAAAATTGCAATTTTGGTCCCATAACTTTGGGGGTGTCAAAACTAGTCCCACTCCATTTTACTTTTTCAAAAACACCTGTAATTTACAAATTGTATCAATTTGAGGACAAATCCTACCGCCGATTGGAATTTTCGCGAATTCGTCACGTGATAAGCATGTGACCTGAAATTTTGGGGATTTCTCACCCTCTTTGACACGGTGGAAATAAAATGCTAACATGGAAAGAGATTTGGAGGAAAAAAACTCGTCACCACCATTTCCCTCAAAAAAATATGCCCAACTACGGGGGTGTTGACGAGTGTTTTTCCCTCCAAATCTCGATGACGAGTTTTTTTCCCCCAAATCTCTTTCCACGCTGGCATTTTATTTCCACCGTGTCAAGGAGGTGAGAAATCCCCAAAATTTCAGGTCACGTGCTAATCACGTGACGACTCAGCGAAAATTCCAATTGGCGGTGGGATTTGTCTTCAAATTGATACAATTTGTAAATTACATGGTGTTTTTGAAAAAGTAAAATCAAGTGGGACTAGTTTTGATACAATTTGTAAATTACGGGGTGTTTTTAAAAAGTAAAATCGAGTGGGACTAGTTTTGACACCCCAAAGTTATGGGTCCAAAATTGCAATTTTCCGAAAAACTAAAAGTGCGAGAAAATAAATCAACACAATGATTTATAGAGCTTTAACCCACCTAGGACCTATGTGTTCTACCAACCTAGGTATGTCCTAACAAAGGAAAAAGTTTATTAATAGATACCAAACGATTACAACTTTTACCTTGATGAGTACCACACTCTTCTAACAACACCACCTATGAAGATCACCAAAATATTATTACAACAATGAAGAGCACCAAACTCTTCAACACCTAGATAATCAACCAAGTATGTTCTTACCACAAGAACACTTAATAAGTATGTCTTGTTTTGGATGATTTGAAACAATCAAGATTACAACTCAAAAGATGTATACAACTTTGTAAGTGCAAGTGTAATCAAGAAAGAAAACCTATCAATCCGGATATGAAAGTGATGTGCTAGGCTTAATACAACAAAAATGTGAAAATAAAGACTTAGAGAAAATTTGTTGATTTCTTGTGGTGCTTTTGTAGATTGAAGTGTTGTGTGTGATTCTTCAAATTCGTCATCTATATAGGAGAGCTTCAAGATTTGATTTACAACATAGGCTCCTCCATCTTCATTGTTGTCTACAAAAGAAGGATCGACATAGGCTCCTCCATCTTCACCCATCGCCCTCCCCCTATTTCTTTCTCTATTTTGTTCTATCTTAAGAGAAATTTTCAGGTGCATGTGTCGTCTATAAAGGCGGAGAAGCCAACCTCAACACAGAGAGTTTGTCCGACTTTTGTCAAAAATAAAGTTCAAGAAGTGATTCAAAAACTTAGTAAAAATCACATAAAATGTTTTGGAGCTTTTGGACAACATTTATGGACATTGTTTTAGTGTAAAAACACATTTACATAAAATCATCAAAATCATGATAAAAATATTTTTCTAACATTTTTGAGAAATGACAAAAGTGTTAGAAAAATATTGTATAGATAAACAATTGCTAAGTTGATTGAGCGGAAGAAGAGACTCTATACTAACATGAAGCGAAAACTACGAAATGTTGAAGAGTTGATGTCAACGGAAGTGATAGTTGATGGGGAAACAGAATATGGATGAACACTAAAGAATATTGTTAATGTTTGAATTCTTCAAACATTATCTAACTCTTCGATTTCTTCATTTACAGTTAATCATTAACAGATTAGTATTTTTCGTTTTTAGGAGTTATCTTTAGAAGTTTATTATTCGGTTTTTCTTTAACTCCTTAGAAGTTACATGTAGTGGTAGGAGGTTATTTTTCTTTTTCTTGTTTTGTGTAGGTGGTTTTGCTTGAGAAAGTTATTCTTTAGAGAAGTTACAAACATCTCTATTTAAAGAAAATCACTCCAGCAGAAAACTCACGGATTGAGAGTGTGAGATCAAATTGAAAATCAAAGAGACACTCTTTTTACTCACAAGAAGTTTGCAGGAAGATAATGTGGCCAGCAATGTTGCTGACATCTTTGGCATCATCTTCCCTAGATTTGTTAGTTTGTTCATTTTGAGAGAGCCTATGTTATAGATGAGTGTATAGGGCGTGAATTGGAGGATTCTCTCGTTTGTGATGAAGTATTGCTTACTTTACAAGACTTAAAAGGGAGTATGTTTTTAGGTCTTGTTGGTTTTTGTATTTTTGTATTTTGTAACAATATTTCATTTAAGAGTTTTGTCCTAAGGATATCGTACAAGTATTTTTATACTTGTACAAATTTTGAAACTTCTTGTGTTCGTTTTAATATCCGTCATTCCATTTTTGTTGTGATTTGTGTTTCCAAGTTACAAGTCTTTCGTTGTGTTTTTAAAAATCTTTGGCAACACATTTCACTTCACCGCACTATTATAAGAATTGGATCCTTCAATTTTTTCAATTGGTATCGAGCCTACGCTTGACGCTACTAAGCGGGATCTGAGTTTTTTTTTGTGTAATTTTTAATGGAATTTTAGGGACTTCATTATAAGTCAGTCCTTTGTGAGTTTTGGTTTTAAAAGAAAACTCTTGGTTTTGTATGTTTTAATTGCATGTGTTGCATAATGTGTTACATCTTATATTGTAGCACATTTCTATTTTTTTAGGTTTCTAGGCATATTTCTTTTTGCATTATGTATCATGGGATTTTTCATGTGTTGATGTGCCATTTTTATATAAAACGGATTCTGTTAAAATCAAACTCTTCATAAAGTCAACAAAGCAGTTAATTATTCTCTCATTATTAACTTGCATTTTTGGGCATATTTGTACATTTTAGCTCTTCAAACATGTAAAAAGTGGAGCTTTATCTCAATGACTTTGTAAAAGTCTTTATGTATTGTTCTTATGCCCGTGATTCATCGTGCAAGTGAGAGGGAGTAATAATATTTTGTTTTTGACATACAAATTTGAGTTTTTGCGTCTGAGAATGTTCTTGAAAATGATGGCAACATTGTACATGAAACTCTATGATCTTGATTTGTATATATATGTGTGTGTGTTTTTTTTCTTCTCATAAATACATGTTTTTAGACATAATCTAGGTCATGCATTTTCCTTTTTTATATAAAAAAAGAAACAAAAAAAAAGTGAAATTATCTCGCAAAACCACGATGTTTAGTAGTAATGTGTTGTTGCTTTTGTCTCCTTTCACATATGTTGGATAACTGATCCTAACTTCTTTTAAGTAGAGATAATGGAGTATCAAAATGCTCTCATTGAGCTTGTATATTGTTATTTTCTCTCTTTAAATTACGGAGGTTGATTTTAGTCCAAAAAAGGGGAGAAAGTGGCACAAAAACAAGTGGAAACAAAGACAAAGTGGAGATGGTGATTTCGTGAATGATGCCAACACCGAGGCATCATTTTTGACAAATTTGAACTTGCTTGTTTGTTTGTAGAGCATTTTGATGTTTTTTTGTACTTCTTGTTTCCGGCTTATATTCGGGGGAAGATTTGGCTTTTTATATTCGGGAGAATATTAACTATGAGTTTTTGTGCGGGTTTTGTCTAGAAATCAGTAAGAAAGGGGAGATTGTTAATGTTTGAATTCTTCAAACATTATCTATCTCTTCGTTTCTTCGGATTTCTCGGTTAATCATTAACAGATTAGTATTTTTGGTTTTTAGGAGTTATCTTTAGAAGTTTATTATTCAGTTTTCTTTAACTCCTTAGAAGTTACATGTAGTGGTAGGAGGTTATTTTTCTTTTCCTTGTTTTGCATAGGTGGTTTTGCTTGAGGAAGTTATTCTTTAGAGAAGTTACAAACATCTCTATTTAAAGAAAATCACTCAGTGAAAAACTCACGGATTGAGAGTGTGAGATCAAATTGAAGAAATCAAAGAGACACTCTTTTTACTCACAAGAAGTTTGCGGGGAAGATAATGTGGTCAACAATGTTCTTTGACATCTTTGGCATCATCTTCCCTAGATTTGTTAGTTTGTTCATTTTGAGAGAGCCTATGTTATAGATGAGTGTATAGGGCGTGAATTGGAGGATTCTCTCAGTTTGTGATGAAGTATTGCTTACTTTACAAGACTTAAAAGGGAGTATGTCTTTAGGTCTTGTTGGTTTTTGTATTTTTGTATTTTGTAACAATATTTCATTTAAGAGTTTTTGTCCTAAGGACATCGTACAAGTATTTTTATACTTGTACAAAATTTTGAAACTTCTTGTGTTCGTTTTAATATCCGTCATTCCATTTTTGTTGTGATTTGTGTTTCCAAGTTACAAGTCTTTCATTTGTGTTTTTAAAAATATTGGCAACACATTTCACTTCATCGCACTATTATAAGAATTGGATCCTTCAATTCTTTCAAAGATGACTAAGGGAGAAGTAGAGTTAGAGATACATAATAACATGGAGGATTCAATGTAGATTGAGAAGTAAAGAAAGAAGTGTACGGTGTTGTGAGAAGTAAAAGATGACATAATGAGAACAATAATGCAGAGTCATCACAAAATCAATAGTGTAGAGACACTATCGAGCCAATTGATATAGATTACAAAAACGTAATAGAGATAACACAAAGCAGAGTACTGAGAAATATATTGGTCAGTGGATGTTCTAACACGTCGACACATCGAATGTGAGCTAAATAGTTTCAAATGATAAAAAGTGAACAACAAACACAAGGTTACAAGTGAAAAGATCGGAATAGTTGAAACTTGTTCAATATATTCCAAAAATTAAGCATCA
Organism: Rehmannia glutinosa; assembly: GCA_016081115.2. Taxonomy (NCBI): domain Eukaryota; kingdom Viridiplantae; phylum Streptophyta; class Magnoliopsida; order Lamiales; family Orobanchaceae; genus Rehmannia; species Rehmannia glutinosa. The sequence goes on from JABTTQ020002099.1 coordinate 242,265, forward strand.
AAATGGGCAAAAAGGAACTCAGAGAGAGTTTGTTGATTTGAATGAATCTAGGGTGAACTTTAAATAAACACTGAGCTCTCACACGAGCAAGCTAATCTTCTATTTTCTTGAAAGACAGTTCTTGTGATGCAACTGCCAATTCCAAAGCTTAGCTGCAATAGGTTGCACTCTAAACTTGCAAAGGAATGATTTGCAAGTTATAGAAACTTGTGGTTTGAGTCGGAATAGCAAAATGATTGTATGGACTATGCTTCTAAAAGAGGACCATTGAGTCGAGTAACAAATCGACTATGTGGAAGACGTCATGAAAGATTAGAGATGTTTGGGTATGATGCGGACTATGTGGAAGAACTCCACAAGCGCATGACAACTAACAATGTGCTCAAGTCTACAACTACTAATTTTGGATTTTAAATTTGTATAGTGACCTAAGTTAAATAACGGACTCCTCTAAGGATGATAGAATAGAGTAGTAGAAGGGTTACAACACCTTCGAAGCTCTAAGGATGTGATTGTCTGTCAAAAGTTTTCTAAATTTTCATATTTGGAGCAAAAAATTGTGAAATGTATGATTGTTTGTGGTTTTTTTTTTCTTAAAAATTAACTTACTTTCCTCTTTTTCGCTCACATTTCCTAATATTCATTCATACTATTCATTTCTATCTCACCCTCATATTATATAAAGAATTTGGGTAATTTCTTTAAATTATCACTATTTTTATTATCTTCTCTTAATCTTGATAACAAAAGGTATAAAATGAGATCCATATTGCCAATTTTTGGTTCAATTTTTCATTTTGCGTTAATATTTTTGGCATTATATATTACACTATTATTTCCACAAAAAATTCACAAACAATCAGTATCTCTAAAAGATTCACTATTACATCAACACAATCATTACTTTTTCACTATACATCGAACTTTCACTTTAAATTTTTTCCAAAACTATTAACTCAGAAAATGAAAGTGAATGAAATGAAAGAACAAACAATCATAGCCTAAACTTCGTGCGTCCTTCTACTACTTTATCTATTTATCGCATGCACTATCAATGCCCCAAATATATAACCATAATAAATCCACATAGCTCAACTCCATGTCCCAAATGATAACACTGCCTTGTCATTACAACCAAAATATAAGCATTTGATACAAATAATAACCAAGTCTACAAAGTCTTAGCGAATTACAATTTTCAATCGATACTAAAACTAATATAGTCTAAATCAAAATTAATCTACTAATATGGACATCATCCTTACAACTTTCCCAAACACCACCGTCATTGATACCAAATTAGTTGGTCATACTCCTTTTGACCTCTCCATCATTTATAATATAAGTTTTGGAAAAATTTTTAAAGTAACGGTATAAGATCGAATCTCAGTGAGTGGGTGCCCGAGTGCAAGTGACATTTTTTAAAATAATTGAATGTTGGAAAACCCATAAACAAATTTGATGCTTTTCAATTTAATAACATGTGATGAAAATTATTTACAATCAGAATCAATCTATCACATTAATGGTAGAGATGTTTAGGAACATCTGCTCTCCCTTATGATTTCTTTATTAACGACGTAGAGCCTCACTCTTTTCACTCCAAAGGATTGCTCAACTGTATAGAGTAGTACTCATGAAGCCTAGAGAAGTCTAGTTCTAGAATATACTGATCCTACAACCACTTCTATCTTGAGAACATTACCCCTTCCTTAGGTGGTGGAATTTGGTCGTAAATATTGGGAACCTTTAAGAGCACAAATGCTTACCAGATGATCGAACCCGATCCTATAAACATCACACTAGGCCCAATCCAATCAATCACAATTTGAGACAAATATATCATTTAATAATTAAACATTTGTAAAGCTTAATGATCTTGAAGAAATATCACAATCAATTTTTAAAGATGTAAGAACCCATAGGTCCTAGCATTTGATCAATATAGACACAAATCATTCGTGAAATTTATTTGTGTTTTTAGAAGTTATTAAGTGGTGGGAATCAAACTCTTTGATAAGAATTCTGAGTAGTCAAGTGGATGAGCATTTGTAAACAATTGGCAATAAATGATCAATCGATTGCGAGTGATCATTCAGAAGTACATGATTTGAGGATGAACAATCACTCAAAAACCTTTATTCGAGTGAGTGTTAAATGAGTGAACGATGACATAGAGAAAGCAAGGTAAATTGAGCAATCACTCGGTGTTAAACAATCGTTCGGGAACCTAAAATTTTGAAGGTTGGACGATCGCTCAAGATGTTGAGTGAGCATTGGGGCTTGTTTGGGAGGATGAAAAAGCGACGAAGGTTTTTGAACGATCGTTGAAGCTTTGACAAAGGTTACAAAATGATTTTTTTTATCTTAAGCAATTGTTCACCTGTAAAGTAATCGCTCAAAAAGGTTTAACATAAACAAAATGTCCAGAGTTCGTGTAGATAGTGTTCTATCAATCAACAACACTTCCAAAACCTCAAATCACCATTTCTCGATGACTTATGCCCATTAAGCACAAAACTTAACATACAACCACATAGAAGGACATTCTCAAAGCATTGAAACATGTTATTAACAAATCTATGATTTTGTGATGCATGCAAGGAAACGAGACAACGTAACTCAAGTTTTCACACACTTATATACGAAAATAAAGGATTTTACAAACAATATAATTTTACCAAAGAAAAATCCAAGAACATTTTACAAAAACTTTTGGGAAACCTACTCAATTTTGTGACGCCCACCCCTACTACTACATTACTAAGCAATATAAAAAGTGAAATTTGACAATGTAAACCCTATATACCTGTACATTTTTTTTTCTCCTGTGAAATTTTAACAACAAACAAGCAAGATCACTTTACGTAAGAAAATGACAACCCATATTCACAAGCAAAGAGGTAACAAACCCGATTATTAAACACAACAAACATCCATCTGACCAAACACATAACCCACATCACCCAGCTATTTACATGTACATATTTACATAAGAGTTTTCAAAAGAGGGTACAACTCTAAACCAAAATATAATCTGAGAACCAAAAAAGAAAGTGACCCATCAACATAGCCCAACCGGTCGTCATCCATATCCATGACCCTCAAAACCTGAAGAATCTCAAGATCGTTGCTTGAAGCTAACAGGTGCTCGAGGCATTCCTATGCTCACCGCAATGCATGAACTACATGAGCTAAAGCTCGGCAAGTAAAAATCATCCATGTCCAAAGAATAATGATGCTTTTCCAACATGTAATGCTAACATGTAAAATCCATGAATCAAAATACTTTATTCAAAATCATTTTCTTTCATTTGGGCCGACCCAACTACTATGCACCAGGAAAAGAGCTCGCACACAGCAATAATCAAATGGCCAATAATATCGGTATGGATCTACGTGTGGACCATCCTCCGCGACTGACCAAGGGTCCCTACTTGCCCCCTTGTGTCCGCCAAGAAGTATCCCACCCGATGCCATGCCATACATAGGTACTCACAAATGGACCATCCTCCTGTGACCCACCAAGAGCCCATCTCCTATCTAGCTCTCTGTGTTCACCAGGAAGTATCTCATTTGCTATACCTAAATATATATCATAAGCATGCCTCGGTGCCTAGGTGGTCAAGAAACATCTATTTTCTTCGAGAAAATATTTTCGTGCATGCGAACATCCTCTTGTAATATGCATGCACATGCAAATCTTGTGAATGGCATGTTCAATGGCTCACCAAGCACCATATTGCAACATCATACAAGCCAATTATGCAACATATAATATCCACGTATATTCCACAAGATACCACAGTCATATATAACACAATTAATTCAAACAATACTATGTTCATGCATTACGATTGTAGATGGATTTTTACTTACCTTGTAAAGAGATTGCCTCACCTACGGGTTTGTTACGGTATCACTCCAACCCTAAGTGTACAACAATCAGTAAAAGCAACACATTTACTATACCGATTACATAAAAGGCCTTTTAGATTTAACTAGTTATTAACTAAACCTTAAAACTTATAATTTAAAATTAATTCAAAACCCCAAAACGAATCACTATAAATTGAACACATTTTAATATTAGTTTATCGAGTGTATTACACCATTACATCCTTAACATTAAACATATTTCCTCTCATTTTAACTAAAATTCATATAGTTTCTAATTCGAGTTCGAAACCTTTTATTCAAATATCTAGTTCTCTTTTCTCTCTCTCTATCTTTTTATCAATTTAATTACTCTTTATTTCCTTTTTATTTTGCTTTATTCCCTACTATGCAATTAAGAATAGTTCTGATAATTCACGAAATTGAGAAATTGAAATCTTTCTACTCTGCAATTTCTTTACCTCAAGTTAACTACTTAATTCTTTGAGAATTAGAATTTTCACTAATATTCCAAATAATAATCGAAGTCTTCATATTTATACCATGAGCACAACAAGGTCAACAACCCCACTCTAAATTCAAACACCTAAAGGGAACACTAATTATAGCATATAATAAAAATTATCTCTAATAATGAAATCCAGGGGGAGACTTACCATAGAACTAAAATTTTGGAACTCTTTAGCCTTCGAGCCGTCGTGTGGTTTAATTAATTGTATTCTCATATATATACTAGCTTTCTAGATAAGTATAATAAGGCGGTGATGAATAGATTAGATAAAGCCGTCTTTAAATTTCTTTAAATTGCTTAGATATGGGGTGTTTTATTTGTTTATATAAATAATGTAAAGCAAACTATTATATATATATATATATATAAAAGTGTTTCAAATGTCATGCAATCTAGTTGTACCACCTACTTGTATGCGTGTGTGCGTGCATATCATTTTGCTTCTTTCCTTTTTTTTGAATAGATTTAGTAGTGTTATTTTTGTGTTTGTGTATTTATATATAAACATTAATATTTTTAAGTGCTACATTATATTTTACATATTAAATGTGATGTCATATCCTCTTCGTATATTCATCCCGATAAACACGTAAATGCCACATTTCACCTCCGATTTACCACGTATAGTCTCGTCTTTTAATGTTACCACGTGTAACTTAGTAACTAGCATCTAACATTTCGACAACTACATACTATAAGTGAGCTCCAAAATATAGAACTAGTAATGTTGTATAAAATAATCAGATTATGCCGATAGCACATGACAAACATGAAATGCATGAACTATATTGATCAAGTGAGTAGTGAGAGGCTCGGGTATTACATCCTCCCCTCCTTATAAAAATTTCGTCCTCGAAATTTTACTTACCAAAATAGATTAGGATACTTAGCTCTCATTTCGTCTTCTCTTTCCCAAGTAGCTTCTTCTACTGATTGATTTCTCCATAGTACTTTAACTAAAGGGATTTCCTTATTCCTGAGTTTCTTTACTTCTCGTAATAATATCCTCATAGGTATCTCTTCGTAGCTCAAATCCGTCTTCAACTCTATCGGCTCGTTTGTCAAAATGTGAGATGGGTTTGCAACATATTTCCTCAACATAGAAACATGGAATATATCATGAATTTGAGACATTGACGCAGTAAGTCAAGTCTATAAGCCACATCACCAATTCTCGATGTCTGAAACGGACCAATGTATCTAGGATCGAGCTTTCCCTTCTTTCCAAATCGCATTACCCCTTTCATCGGTGCCACCTTAAGAAACACTCGATATCCTAACGAAAATTATAACATTCTTCTTCTTTGATCCGAGTAGCTTTTCTGTCGGCTTTGAGCGATTCCCATCCCTCTGTCGAATTTGTGTCACAACCTCTGTCATTTCTCGAACTATGTCCGGGCCTAAAAGCTTTCTTTCACCAACCTCGTCCCGTGAACAGCGATCTACATTTTCTACCATACAATGCTTCATAGGGAGCCATTCCGATTGTTGCTTGATAGCTGTTGTTATACGAGAATTCTATCAAAGGTAGATATTTACTCCATTGTCCTTGAAAATCTAGAACACAAGCTCTAAGCATATCTTCTAGAGTTTGTATAGTTCGCTCGATTGTCCATCCTGTCCGAGGGTGATAAGCGATCTTGAATGACAATCGTGTTCCTAGTGCCTTCTCAGAACTCCTCCAAAAATTAGATAAGAATCTAGAGTCCCTATCTGAAACAATAGATAGTGGTACACCGTGAAGTCTAACCACTTTCGTATATAAAGTTGTGCGATCGGTCCATGGAATAGGTAGAACAAATGGGAATGAAATGAGCAGATTTTTTAATCTATCTATGATTACCCAAATAGCATCGTATCCCTTTCTTGTTTTGGGCAAACCTATCATAAAATCCATGGTGATCCTTTCCCATTTCCATTTAGGAATAGGTAGAGGTTGCAACGTTCACCGGGCCTTTTGTGTTTCGCGCCTATTTGTTGAGGTTAAACATTGTTCCACGTATTGCACGATATCCCTTTTCATGCCTGGCCACCATGTAATGTATCTTCAAATCTCTATACATTTTAGTAGCTCCCGGATGTACATAATATGGCGTTGAATGTGCTTCTCGCTAAAACATCCTCTCGAAGATTTTCCCCTGTTGGCACGTATAATCGTTCTTTAAATCAAAGCACTCCATCCTCGATATTTTGAAGTCATAAGGCGCTCCCAAGGCAATATCATTCTTCACTTTAGCATAGTAACCATCACCTTGTTGTTCTGTTGAATTCGATCAAGTAGCGTAGGTCGGAGTGTTAACGCCGCTAATTTAGCTTCTATGGATCCTAATGATAAAATCTCAATGTTCATTTTACGGAGATCCATTAACTCTAGTTTCCGAATGCGAATCGCAATTGCATTGCTTTGTGTTGATTTAGGCTCAACGATCCGCTACAACATTGGCTTTACCAGGATGATAGTTGATCACACAATCATAATCCTTCACTAATTCCAACCATCGACGTTGTCGCATATTTAGTTCTTTTTGCGTGAGGAAGTACTTTAAACTTTTGTGATCTCGTATAGATCTCACATCGTTCCCCGTATAGGTAATGCCTCCATATTTTAAGCGCAAATACCCCGTGACAAGCTCTAAAGCATGCGTTGGGTAGTTCTTTTCATAGTCCTTCAATTGTCTAGACGCATACGCGATCACCTTACTATTTTGCATCAATACGCATCCTAGGCCATTCTTCGACGCGTCATCAGAACTACAAAACCACCGAAGACACGATGGAATTGATAGAATAGGTGCTGAAGTCAATCTCTTTTGAGTTCTTGAAAACTTCGTTCGCTTGCCTCTGTCCATTTAAATGCGACACTTTTTTCGGTCAATGCGTTAAAAGCGAAGCAATCTTTGAGAATCCCACAAATCGACGATAATAGCCACTAAACCTTAAAACTACATACATACTCAAGGATTTGTAGGTTGTGGCCAATTGTTGATAGCTTCTACTTTACATGGATCAACCGAGATTCCCGCTCCAGGACACAACATGTCCCAAGAATACTACTCGATCTAACCAAAATTCGCATTTCTTAAATTTTGCATATAATTGTTTCACTTTTAGAACCTCTAGTACACTTCTCAAGTGTTCAACATGCTCCTCTTTTGTTCTCTAGTAGACCAAGATATCATCGATGAAAACGAACTAATTTATCTAGAAAGTCTTTAAATACCCGATTCATCGGTCCATGAAAGCGGCCAGGGGCATTCGTTAACCCAAATGGCATCACCAAAAATTCATAGTGTCCATACCTCGTCTTTGAATGATGTCTTTGGTATATCAACTTCTTTTATTTTCGATTGATGGTACCGGACGCAAGTCGATCTTTGAAAATACTGCCTGCACCTTGAAGTTGATCGAACAAATCGTCGATTCGAGGTAGCGGGTATTTATTCTTGATTGTGACTTTGTTCAATTCTCGGTAGTCGACACAATCTCATCGTACCATCTTTCTTTCGCACGAATAGGACCGGCGCACCCCATGGGCGAAACTAGGTCCGATAAAGCCTTTATCTAGCAACTCCCGCAATTGTGTCTTTAGTTCTTTCGGTTCCAATGGAGCCATGCGATATGGGGCTTTAGAGATTGAGGCGTTCCTGGAATCGGTCAATAACAAACTCGATCTCGCGGTCAGGTGGTAATCCAGAAAGATCATCCCAGGAAATACATCGGGATACTCTCTCACTATTGTAACTTCATCAGCGGTTGGTTGGTGTTGCTCATCGATGCTCATGACACTTACTAGGTATCCTTCACGGCCAACGCCCAACAAGCGTTGCGCTTTAGTGTTGATATTATTGGAAATCTAAAACGTGTCGTGATTCCAACAAATGTGAATGGATCTACCCTCGAGGTCGAAAGGTTCTTTGTCTTTTTTCGACAATCGATTGTAGCACCATACTTTGATAACCAATCCATACCCAAAATGATATCGTAGTCATTCATGGCTAACACAATTAGATCAGCATAAAGTTCTCTATTTTCGATTGGGATAGCACAAGCTTTCAAAATTTGATTAGTTTGTATAGAATCTCCCAGGAATTGTTACATTGTAACCCACTTGCCTACGTCGGTGTCCTACCCGGTCTCCTCACATACTCGGTGGATGCAAATGAATGTGACGCTCGAATCAAATAGTACGAATGTTGGGGTGTCAAAGATAAGAAGTTTACTGTAACCTTTTTGATGGGTTCGCCTCTGCGTCCGCTCTCGTGATAGTAAATGCTCCGGGTGGCACATTCTTTTGTCTGTAGGGTTGACCTATTTGGGCACGCATTAGCAAAATGTCCTAGCATCCCACACATAAAACATCTTACGTTATCTACCATGCGGCTCCAAGTATGTTGAGTCTTGCACCTAGGGCAAAAAGGTAGTGCTATAGTTGCCTTGCCCTGATCGACTCTTTGACGCTTATTTTGTTCCCATTGTTGTTGTCCTTGATGTGGTTGAAAGTTAGGTCTATGTTCGCTTGAACTTGAAAACTCTCTTCTTTGGGTTTCCAACCCATCTCTGTCCTTGTCCTTGTTTGAATTGACGCGTCTAGCTTCCCGGGAACGGAAAATCCTTAATTCAAACTTGTTACGCCACCACGGTGCTCTCTCAAAACTTTTGTGAATACGTTACTCCTTGAATTCCGCCATCGACATCTCTATATAGTTCTGGTCTCAGGCCTTCAAGGAATCTTTCTACTTTTAGTGCGTCAGTGCTAACCATATGAGTGGCAAACCTGGACAATTCTTCAAATTTGCGAATATAGTCCCCGACCGTCATAGTTCCCGACATAGTTGTATGAATTCGTTTATTTTCATTATATGAACAGGAGCCGTGAAGTACTTGTTTACGAATAGTTCTTTGAATCTTTCCTGGTCATTGTTGTGACATCTTCTATGCTCCTTATCGTATCCCACCAATGTCCCGCACTTCCACGAAGCATAAACGAGGCACACATTACTTTTTCTTCTTCTGAGACCCTACTGTATTGAAACATGTTATCTAAAGTCCTCAGCCAGTCTTCTGCAGCTGTAGGATCTATTGCATCTTCAAAGGTTGGTGGATTTAGCTTTCGGAATCTTTCCCCTACTATCTCGATTTGATCCGCCCTTTGGTGTGGTTGATTCATTTATGCTCTTTGTTCCCCCGGCTATATCTCTCTCGATGGATGAGTTGTTGAATTTGTTGATTGTCCATTTGGATGAGCTCTGTGAGTCGATTTATGACATTATCTCGATCACCCATTGGTATAGGTGTCTCCCCTCCTTGGTTTCTATCCCCACCACTACTCTCACCTCTAGTTCTCACCATGATCAAACTCTTGTCTTAGGATAACCTAATAACACATGGCCAATATAATTTCATGAAACATAAAATGTATCGGATAATAAAGTAAAACTTATTGGCATTGCCGCGCTCCACAAGTTTTGAGTTCATGTACATGGATAGTCTCTGAGAACTGTAGCCGGGCTCGATACCACTCTGTGACGCCCACCCCTACTACTACATTACTAAGCAATGTAAAAAGTGAAATTTGACAATGTAAACCCTATATACATGTACATTTTTTTTTCTCCTGTGAAATTTTAACAACAAACAAGCAAGATCACTTTACCTGTAAGAAAATGACAACCCATATTCACAAGCAAAGAGGTAACATACCCGATTATTAAACACAACAAACATCCATCTGACCAAACACATAACTCACATCACCCAGCTATTTACATGTACATATTTACATAAGAGTTTTCAAAAGAGGGTACAACTCTAAACCAAAATATAATACAGAACCAAAAAGAGAAAGTGACCATCAATATAGCCCAACAGGTCGTCATCCATATTCATGACCCTCAAAACATGAAGAAGCTCCAAGATCGCTTTGCGAAAGCTAACGAGGCTCTCGAGGCATTCTATGCTCACCGCAATGCATGAACTACATGAGCTAAAGCTCAACAAGTAAAAATCATCCATGTCCAAAGAATAATGATGCTTTTCCAACATGTAAAATCCATGAATCAAAATACTTTATTCAAAATCATTTTCTTTCATTTGGGCCCCCGACCCAACTACTATGCACCGGAAAAAAGCTCGACAAAGCAATAATCAAATGGCCAATAATATCGGTATGGATCTACGTGTGGACCATCCTCCCGCGACCGACCAAAGGGTCCCTACTTGCGTCCTTGTGTCCGCCAAGAAGTATCCCACCCCTTGATGCCATACATAGGTACTCACAAATGGACCATCCTCCGTGACCCACCAAGAGCCCATCTCCTATCTAGCTCTGTGTTCACGGGGAAGTATCCCATTTGCTATACCTAAATATATATCATAAGCATGCCCAAAGATGCTCGGTGCCCTAAAGTGGTCAAGCAAACATCTATTTTCTTCCGAAAATATTTTCGTGCATGCGAACATCCTCTTGTAATATGCATGCACATGCAAATGTGTGAATGGCATGTTCAATGGCTCACCAAGCACCATATTGCAACATCATACAAGCCAATTATGCAACATATAATATCCACGTATATTCCACAAGATACCACAGTCATATATAACACAATTAATTCAAACAATACTATGTTCATGCATTACGATTGTAGATGGATTTTTACTTACCTTGTAAAGAGATTGCCTCACCTACGGGTTTGTTACGGTATCACCCAACCCTAAGTGTACAACAATCAGAAAAGCATAGATTACCAATATTCCAAAATCAACACATTTACTATACCAGATTACATAAAAGGCCTTTTTAGATTTAACTAGTTATTAACTAAACCTTAAAACTTATAATTTAAAATTAATTCAAAACCCCAAAACGAATCACTATAAATTGAACACATTTTAATATTAGTTTATCGTGTATTACACCATTACATCCTTAACATTAAACATATTTCCTCTCATTTTAACTAAAATTCATATAGTTTCTAATTCAGTTCTAAACCTTTTATTCAAATATCTAGTTCTCTTTTTTCTCTCTCTTTTTTTTATCAATTTAATTACTCTTTATTTTCCTTTTTATTTTGCTTTATTCCCTACTATGCAATTAAGAATAGTTACGGATTAATTCACGAAATTGAGAAATTGAAATCTTTCTACTCGCAATTTCCTTACCTCAAGTTAACTACTTAATTCTTTGAGAATTAGAATTTTCACTAATATTCCAAATAATAATCGAAGTCTTCATATTTATACCATGAGCACAACAAGGTCAACAACCCCACTCTAAATTCAAACACCTAAAGGGAACACTAATTATAGCATATAATAAAAATTATCTCTAATAATGAAATCCAGGGGGAGACTTACCATAGAACTAAAATTACTGGAACTCTTTAGCCTTCGAGCCGTCGTGTGGTTTAATTAATTGTATTCTCATATATATACTAGCTTTCTAGATAAGTATAATAAGGCGGTGATGAATAGATTAGGTAAAGCCGTCTTTAAATTTCTTTAAATTGCTTAGATATGGGGTGTTTTATTTGTTTATATAAATAATGTAAAGCAAACTATTATATATATATATATATGTATAAAAGTGTTTCAAATGTCATGCAATCTAGTTGTACCACCTACTTGTATGTGTGTGTGCGTGCATATCATTTTGCTTCTTTCCTTTTTTTTTTTTTAATAGATTTAGTAGTGTTATTTTTGTGTGTGTGTATTTATATATAAACATTAATATTTTTAAGTGCTACATTATATTTTACATATTAAATGTGATGTCATATCCTCTTCGTATATTCATCCCGATAAACACGTCAATGCCACCTTTCACCCTCGATTTACCACGTATAGTCTCGTACTTTTAATGTTACCACGTGTAACTTAGTAACTAGCATCTAACGGATCGACAACTACATACTATAAGTGAGCTCCAAAATATAGAACTAGTAATGTCGTATAAAATAATCAGATTATGCCGATAGCACATGACAAACATGAAATGCATGAACTATATTGACCAAGTGAGTAGTGAGAGGCTCGGGTATTACAACTTTCAAGCTTCTCTCTAGTTTTTGAACACAACTATTTAGGCTAAAGATCCCAGCGCCAATATCCTTATTTCACACCAAACCTCTAGTGTTACAACCTATTATGGATCCAAAATACTAGAACACACCATTTTATAGTTTTCATGTCCTATATTTAATTAGATTAAATCATCTTTACCAATTGCGAGATTTCAAGTCTGTGGTGTGCATATTCTTCCTCTTCCAGCCATACGGTAGTCTTTTCCCTTCTCCCTCCTTACCGCTTGCATGCAACGTCTCACATTATCTATTTTTTTCATACCTAATTTCGCCCACACAAGGATTTGACTCACGAGATGCCTACATGTCTACTTTAGGAACTTTAGTGATGTTTTTTTTTTGGGAACTTTTCACTCAGCCAAAGAGAATGAAGGTACTAAGCCACCTAAAGAGTATTGATAGAGGACTTTGATTTTCTCCTTTTCTTTTCATCCATCCCTCCTATTTTGTTTCTCTTATTTCTAAGTGTGAGTCTAAAATGACATGGTGGTGATGAAAGATTTTTTTAAGGCAAATCCTCAATCTGCATTATAAAATTAAATGAATGTTTTTGTACAATTTTGCATCGTAGTGATAAATAAATAAAATTACAAGAAAATAATATACAAAGTAAGAAACTTATTTCCTATTTGTATATCTAAAAGAATGGTTTCCTATTAATCAACTCTAGCTAATCCCATGATTTTTCTAGACACTACTAGAACATTTATACAAAGAGTAAATTTGAGAATAAAACCCAATATTAGCAAGTTCATTACCTACTTGAATTCGTTCTCTTAAAATATGAGAGAAATGAACATCAGACACTGTTAGCAAGGTCCTAATTTGGGCAATTAAAGCTTGGAGGCTCCAGTTACACGAAGATGATAAGAAATAGTGTGAAACATCACCATTTAATTTGTTACAATATATATTCTATGATACTCTTTAGCATTATGAAGCAAAACAACCTCAATAGTTAAACTATCATTTTCATCAAAACTAAAATTAGGAGAAGCCCATTGGATTACCCCATGCCAATTCCTAAGAACTTCAATACCGCCATGTGTGAAATTAAAGGAGTCTTTTTAGCACCATCAATATTGAATTTAAAGCAAACAAGTGGAGGTTTTTTCCACACTAGATGAATACATTTTCGGGAATTAGTAACTCTAAAAAACAAACCAAATGATCCAACCACCTCAAGATAACATTTTCACTTGTTCTTTTGAAGTATTTTGCATTGTTTCAAAACATGAAACTGATGTTCAACCTTCCAAAAGATGCTATGAGAATAAAAACATTTATCTAATGTTTATTAAGATTCCTTTCAAGTCGACTAAACCAAAGAACAATAAAGTCAAGTATAAATGATATATGTTCAAACAAATGGGTGAGATTTCTCCATGAGGAAAGGAAAATAAGAATGTTGTATGTACTTAGGAATGTTATGTTTTTACATGCAAGAAAAATCGATGCAAACTTCAAGTGACTGGGGGTTCTTAAGAAAGAGATGTTGTAAAGATTTAGTGAAGTGAGAAGGCAAAGAGCCACTACATATATGAAAGCAAAGACACGGTATTAAAGATGAACGTGAAGCTTGGAAAAGAAAAGGAGCATGGTCAGACCACACTCTAGGAATGTGAGACATAGAGGTTTTAGGAAAAACCCATGCTAATTAATCAGGAGACACTCTTCCTTGTAATTGATTTCAAACCCATATGTGGAGATAATCACCAACACAACTAGGTCAACAAATCCACAATCAGATATTTGTTGACTAAAACCCCTCCATATCATGAACTCTATTGGTATCAGTACCAACACTATTATTTTCTGACAAAAAATAGTTAAAATTCACCCCTGCCCGACGGGCAGTCCTCTTAGGAGATAGAGAGGGTTCTAAGTGTATCCCACAGAGGCCTTCCACCTTATTTATTGCATTTGGCATATATAAAAGTAGCACCAATAGGTTTAAGAAATAGAGAAGATGAAATATGAACCTGAATCCACTGATCATGATCTAAGTCAACCAACAAGTACAAGCTATGTACATAAAATACCAAAATCTTATTATAACATTTGGAAAAGCATTGAGAGAAACCTAAATTTCTTCATAAAAAAATTAGGCTTAATCACAGGTTCAAGCACACCTAGACTAGAATGATACACTCTCTGTCATGGAGATGGACATGATTGAAGGTAGGACCATTACTGATCCTCCTTACATTACATGAAATAATATTGTGAGTCATTTATACTTCATGTTTTGTCCCGTACCAGGCCTTTGAGTCTTGTTTAGACATTTTTCTGGAAGAGGTGTAATATGATGTTAAGATGTAATTTCTAAAAAGAGATTTTAACGCACTGCACAACTGAAAAAAAATAACAAGAAATGTCTCTGACTCATATAACGCGGTACAGAAAATAAATACAGAGCGGTGAAAAATGAAGTAAACTAAACCGTACCCAGATTCAAAAATAATCTACCGCGTCATAAATACCTTGTTTACCGTGGTATAACTTTTGTATCGCAGTATACACATTATATAACATAGTATACAATGTTTTCACACTGTGTACCACGATTAATCATTTTCTACCCCAGTTTACTTGAAATGTCAATTTTTAACCTTTGTGCTACCACGATACATTCAACACACACCACGATAAGTGCAGTAGCACTTTTAATAATAATGCAGCTTAACATGATGAAATTATGGAGAAAAGTTAGCTTTATGCCGAAAGAAGACTGGAGACATCAAAAGAAGCCAAATAACAGATGAAAAGATGGATGAAAAAGAAGGAATTTTGATCTATAAATATAGTTGATTTGCAACAGAAGAGGATACCCCTAGAAGCTGAGAATACACCCATTTCTCATATGAGTTGTTGATTGGTTAAGTCTTTAGTCAAACATTTTCTAATGTATAGTTTGAGTTGCATATTCTGATTTTAAAAAGAAAAAATTGAAAAATGCCATAGAGCTCTATTCATTCCCCTTCTAGACCTATTGTTAGGAAATTTATTTATTAGATTTTGATGATACCATGTAAAACTTAAACTAGGAAGTTGGCACCCCATTTTCTTTGTAATCTGTATTGTAATAGATAGGACTGGAAGAGCTCAGTTAAGTCAGCTATATCAAAGATTATAAGAAGTCAACTGCGGACTGGAATGAAAACTCTACTGTGTATCAGCTGAGTATAGTCAAGAAGGAAGTCAAGGACTCGACTGAAGGAGTGTCAGCTGAGGAACAACTGTGTGAATTATCAGTCAAGTCAACTCAAATAGCCAAGTATGTTAGTTAGAGTGACAGTTGAGTCGATCCTATGATTAGAGCAGACTCAAGTCACCTGGGGTGAAGGCAGCAGTCTAGTCAAGACAACTGACTTAGATCCGTTGATTAAAGTCAAGAATATTACTCCATTTAGTAATATGACAAGCTGCCAGGTCTAAAAGTGTTTGGCTCAGAATTATGCAAAAGGAAATAAGCCAATAGGAAACACTGCACCTTGTGTCAGACACCTGCAAATGCTGAAATGCCATTAATATGAGGAAAAGTCAACATCACCAAGGCTGCAGACCAAGCAAAGACAAGCGAACGAACACTAAGTGACATTTGAAATTAGCCTATTTCTTCAACAGGCAAAATTTCAAATGTGCACTATAAAAGGTTGAGGAAGCTATTGAGAAAAGGTTACCTGAACCACAAACAAGTCAAGCAATATTCAAGCATTTAACCTGCAATATTCTCATAGAAATTCAAACAATTCCTCAAGCCTTAAACTCGAAGAAATTCGATCCAACACAAGCCGTGAAGGAGAGATAACTTCAACCAATTGAAGAGGAAACATTTGAAGAAGCAAAGGGGTCTACTTTCCAAGTCAGGATTGTAGAAAGGTTCAGGGTCGAACCATTATCAAGTTTGTTGGAGGGCTTCGTGATCAAATCCAAGAACTTGAGAAGTGAGCTGAAGTAGCAAGACAACTGCCCTGTGAAGAAGCTAAGTCGCAAGAGAAGCCAGTTGTGTGATCAAAGCTATCTCCAGACTGATAACCGCTTGTAAATTGATCTGTTACTTAGTGTATTCCTCCAGGAGTTGGAGAAGAGATGATTAGAAGAATTACCCCATCTTCGAACCTGTATAAAATATTTGTGTCATTTACTTTCAGCAAATTTACTTTCCTGCATATTTACTTTATATCTACTTTGTTAGTATCATATTTGCTATCCAAGCGATAAATAACCAAGTGTTAAAAATCAAGTATTAAAAACAAGTTTTATACTAATCAAAGAGTGTTAAGTCTTCATTTTGTTAAAAACCAAATCATCCAAGTTAAGTATTTCGTTTAGCGGCCAAGTTATACTATCAATGACTCTATCGAAATGTTGAATGGGTAACTTAGCGAGAATAGCCAACTTAGCTGTCCCCTAAGGACACAACTATTTGAATCAACTCTATTGAATATTTTTGAAAGACCAAAATCGAAAATTTGGTAAGGTTTATTCAACCCCCTCCCTTCTAAACCTTACACCACACCCCTTGGGACCTACACCAATACTACTTGCTACCAATAAGTGATATCATAGTGATTGGTTTAGAGATCACCAACTGTACCAAATTAACACATCCAATATTGTGATTTTAAAAAGAAAAATTCGAAAAATACCATAGAGGTCTATTTATTCCCCTTCTATACCTATACTACTTGCAATCAATAAGTGATATCATAGTGATTGGTTCAAAGATCACCAGTTGTTTTGGTCACAAAATTAGCACATCTCATTTCTTTATGTCGACTCTAATTCTTTATGTAGACTCCTTCCAAACTGAACATTTTAAAGGTCTCAATGTTCAAGGATCAAAAACACAAAATAAAGTGTTGCTATAAGTGTCATTAATACTTATACCAACTCGCAGTGGATAATACGAACACATAGATAAAAAAATTATCTACAAGTAAAAATATACTTGCAAACGTACCAATAGGACGAGATAATCCATGAGTTAATTGTATCAATTACAGAACTCAACTTGAATGACTCAACTAGTAAAAAACACTAATTAGATCCATGATATGTAAAACAACTCCTCCAAAAGAAAAAACATAAACTAATTAGATCTCAATGAAAAACAAAAGATGGACCAAAAGCTTTGAAACAAAGGTTCTCAATATTCAAAGGTGTTATATTGAATAGCAGTGGCACTTTGGATACCACTTTGATCTATGTAGAACCTTGATCTTTGTTTCTTCTCAAAAACCTGACTCTCTGAACTCTCGTGTATTCTTCTCTCAAGATTGTAATTTTGTGTATGTTGAATTGTGAGGAACGACCCCTTTATATAGATGCTTCCACGTTTCCAACTCTTTACAAAACATGGAAATAGATATCTACAAATAACAAGAATTCATATATCATATAAGGTAGAACTCTAGAATTATTCCTTATCAATATGGCCTAAAATAACAAGGAATAAGATCTCTCCATATCCAAATATTACTTAAAAGTTAAGTTATAAAACAATCCTTTTTTTAAAAAAAAACTTTCCTTATTTAATAAATCCTATCACATGCAAGTAACCAATAAAGGGAAAACACTTTAATTAAAAACTTTATTGTTGAAATAAGAAAATAATTAAATAGTGCAAAAATACACGTTCTAACAATCTCCCCTCTTTGTCGTTCTGGACAAAACCATTTGAAATCAAAAATACGATTTAAAAAACAAGTAACTTCCACTCAATTAGAAAGTACAGAGTTTCAAAAAAAAAGTTTTTCTCCCCTAAATCAAATATCGCCATGTTTCAAAAGTGTTGTTTCTAATGTCATAACACTTCCATAAACACTTAAGATCTGTAGAAAGTGATTAATACTCAATAGCAATTTAAAACCAGAAAACCATTAAAGATTCAGAGTAAAATCATCTAAGTATTTCAAAAGAAATATGAAACCATGAAATGTTAGATCATAAGCAAAAACATCAATGTAATAGTTTTAGTGAGCAAAAGAAGTATCAGAGCAACAAAACAAGAACATTAGTATCACAGTAAGATAAAAGTATCAGAATACATCAACAATAATCACTTTTGAAATTGATACAATTGAGCTTCAGTTGCATCAAAATCAAACTACATGCCTATGCCTCTAATATCGTCAGCTCCAACATGTGTGCACTCGAACTTGCTTCCTCTCCACTTGTTTTTGGTCCAAAACCAATTCCACCACTCCCAGTATCAACTTTGTCTCCCTCTTTTTGTCCAGAAAGAGGAGAGAGCATGCTTTGAATGTGAGCTTTGTAGTTTTCAAAATACTGAATGTGTTGTTTAGCCAAGGCAATATGTTGGTTAGCAAACACAAGTAGTCACTGCATAGAATTCATTGCTACATAAATAACACTATAAGTATTAAATGCAGGTATAGGGATATCAGGGGTGTTAGTAAAACTTTCAAGAACAAGTTTAGTGTGAGTTTTGCATGTATTTTAGACATGGTTTTGACTAAAATGAGTTGATAAACATGCATTAACATAGTAATAGGGGTTGTGTTGCAGCATTATTTGGAAAAGATATTATGCATTGCTTGTTTTGCAGGAAAATAATGATGTTTAGAGCACTTTTGTGGCAATTTGGAGCATTGCAGTATAGAACCTTTGTGAATTGTGCGATTACACGAAGTATAGAGCTGAACTGAGAAAGAATCAGCAGAACCGGGCAAAAAATGGGTACGCATGGGTAGCCTGTGTGCATACACACAGCCCGTGCGTGAGAGGTGCACCAGGGCATGATCTTCGCATTGACGCACGGCCCGTGCATCTGCTAAGGGGAGAAATTTCAGTTTTGAATTGACGCACGGGCAACCCATGCGCCTTGGCATGGCCCGTGTGTCTGTGCAGGTTTGCAGAGTTTCGTTACATATCAACTTAAGTTTGGTACTACGAGGTTATAAATTTATAGGAGGCAGACCCAAAGGGGGACACACATACTTTTACCCTAAAAATAGAGAAAAAAGCATCCTTCTTCCGGATGAATCAATAGAAAGGTCAAGATCGCATACACGCTTGAGGATTGAAGATGATTGAGAGATCATCGATATCCCTTAATTTTCCTTCTCCATTGTATTTTTATTTTCATCTAGTTTGATATGGATTTGAACAATTTGTCTATGAATTCTTATTTTCCCATGTCCGGCTAAACATCTTGTGATTAAGGGGATTTGGGAGTAGGTTAATTAACTCTTGTTAGATGATTGATTTTAATTGAAGTTATTATTCAACACCCTATTCGAGTACTTTGTTTTATTGATTGTTTTATCATGTGACCAATGATTTAGCATGTTTGATGTGTTGATTCATAATTCTAGAGATGAGTTTTCAATACTAGATCTTGAGTACTTGACATGAATGTCTTGCATGATTGAGAAGTCCTATGGTTATTTGTGAGGATTTATTGATCTTTTAGTCATTTGGGAGTTAGTTATTCTATGTTGAGTAGAGATGCTAGCTTAGATAACCCAATCAACGTGTTTATTGTGTCTCGAGAGAGAGAGAGAGAGAGAATAAATAACTTTTGTGATAATCTTATAGGAAAATAGATAATAACTTTTACTTGATTGATCGATAACAAGAGAGTGATTAAGCGAAACCATAACCCTGGAATCCATCCATTTCTTGATCTTTTCAATCGTGATTGTTTGCTTTGTTAGTTTTATGGTGGAATATTTTCTTAGTTTTATAAATCAACAATCGAATTCGATCGTCTAAATAAAAACAAGTGTTATTATAATCTCAATAATTAGTACATTAATTTATTAGTTCTTGTGGGATCGACCTAACTTACCATATCTTAACAACGTCGTTCACTTGTGGTGAAGCTAAGAAATTAGGCGAACAAGTTTTTGGCGTTGTTGCAGAGAGACTAATTAAATTTTTAGTACTAATATTGCGATAAATAGAGTTATTTTTAATTTAGACATTTTTTTTCTTTTAGTTCTATTCCTACAGTGTTTGATTTGTTTCTTTTAGTTGGTTCAGGTAGTGCATGAACACTCGCTCCAAGCGAAGATAATAAGAACCTTTCATTCAGGAAGTTGAAGCATTCGCCATACGAATAAGTGCAACTACTAGACGAGCAGAAATAAATCTAGATCAAACTATGGAGGTTGTGAACAAGAACAATGGGAATAACAACCAGAACAATGGGAACAACAATCAGGTACCTCAACCAGAAGTACATGCAGTCCAACAATAAGTGATTCGCGATTACTTTCGCCCTCAGACAAATTGCAATTATGGTGGAATTGCCCATGTGCCAATTAATTCTAATAACTTTGAGTTGAAACCGACATTGATCTCAATGATTCAACAGAACCAGATTGGGGGATTTGCAACTGAGGATCCCGATTCTCATCTTACACACTTCATGTAAATCAGAACACGATCAAGATAAAAATGGAGTGTTGGATGATCTTTATAGATGTCTACGCCTATTCCCTTTCTCTTTAAGGGATAAGGTGAGAAACTGGTAGGCACATTGACCCAAGAGAGTGTTAATACTTGGGATGATTTGAGCGAAATTCTTATTCAAAAATTTTCACCAAGCAAAACACTGCAGACTCAAGATCGAGATCACATAGTTCGACAATTTGACTCGAACCACTATACGAGGCCACGGGAGAGATTAAGAGATTTGTTGAGGATGTGTCCACAACATGGGTTCCCAGGGAGGATCAACAACTTTGTTTCTTCTACAACAAGGTTGTTGGGACAGATGAGATCATTTGTGGATGTTGTAGCGGGGAGGGGCTCTATTAGGACAAATCCCAAAAGATGCATTTAATTTGCTTGAGGAGATGGCGATAAAGAGTTATCAGCCCTCCGAGAGGACAAACATCAAAAAGGTAGCTGATGTTTTTGACTCATATCCGATCAAAGCATTAACAACTCAGGTGACTGCTTTGACAAATCAGTTAAGTGTTTTAACTCAAGGGGCAAAGGCAAACGTGGCTGCAAATAATGGAGGAGTTCAGCAGGATCTTATGGAAGAGGCTCATTATGTCAATAACCAGAATTTCAGCAATTTCCGGAATAATCCAACTCCTACTCATCATCATCCAGATTTGAGGAATCAAGAAAAATTTCATATGCTAACACGAAGAATGTGATCCAACCACCACCAGGATTTAGTGTGACGAATAGAGTTATTAATGCGGAGGCAAAACAATCTATGGAGGATGTTCTTGCTTCATTTATGAGTCGACGAGTTCGTTTATGAATAAAACAAGGAACCAATTTAATAAAGATGAGGCTAAGCTTGACAAGATTGAGGTACATGTCACGTAATTGGCTAACACTATGGGCTCACAAATGAAATATCAAGAAGGGGCCAAAGAAAAGTGTAACGCCATTCGCCCGAGTAGTGGTAAAACTACAAGGGGACAAAGATTCGGGAAATAATGAAAATTTTGAGACACGCACGGACCGTGCGTGGGCGCACGATCAACCCATGCGTGACCCCAATTAGTCGATTCCAACCCCTGGAAAAGAGGATACTATAACAAATGGCAAAATTTAGGTCGGGGATGAAAAAGGCACAAAAGGCACAAAAAGGGGTGAGAAAATTTATTCCACTCCCTTTTTCCTCAATGCTTTCAAAAGAAAAAGTTAGATGCTCAATTCGCTAAATTTCTTGACATCTTTAAGAAACTTCACATAAACATACCTTTTGCAGATGCATTAGAGCAAATGCCTAACTATGCGAAGTTTTTAAAGGATGTGATGTCCAAGAAGAGAAAGATGGCGAGTTCAAGCAAATGCCTAACTATCCCTTGCACAATAGATGGTGTTTTTTTAATAAAGCATTGTGTGATTTAGGTGCAAGTATAACGTAATGCACTTGTCCATTTTTGGGAAGCTTGGATTGGGAGAGGTAAAGCCATCCACGGGCACTTTGCGACTTGCGGATAGATCACTCACGTATCCTAAGGAATCATAGAAGATGTGCTTGTGAAAGTCAATAAATTCATATTCCAGTGGATTTCCTAGTGCTTGACATGGAGAAAGATCGTAACATCCCACTAATACTTGGGTGTCAATTCCTGGCCACCGGAAAAGCCCTTATAGATATGCGAAGAGAGAGCTCACATTACGGGTTAAGGATGATCATGTTCTATTTTCTATCTATAAGGCTATGAAATCTCATGATAATATAGAGAGTTTTAATTCATTAGCGATCCATCGATTCAAGTAACAATGCTCAAAACTTTAGTGTTTATGTGTGTGCTTTAGATCATGTGCAAGAATTACCCAAAAGGGAGAAAGGCGAGGACACGAAGAAGGACATAGGAATATCCAAAGATCTCGAGAAGCAAGCATGGACCATGTGTGTACACACGGTCAGCTCGTGCGTGACCCAAATAAGTCGATTTCAACCCCATAACTCAAATCCTTACCCGAGAACCTCATGTATGCATTCCTAGGTTAAAACGATGAAAAAATGGCATATGATCTATGCGTGAAGCGTCATTAGAGGCATTTAAAGGGGGTACTAGTTTATGCGAGTTGGAATGGCAAGGAGAAATGCTTGAGGAGGTGTCATACATCACCTTGAGGGATCCTTGATCGAAACGCATACAACCGCCAAGATATAGACGTTAAATGTAGCACTTGTTGGGAGGCAACCCATTGATTTGTTGTTTTTATTTCCTTATTTTGTTAGTCTAATTAGATAGGATTTTCTTGTTTTTCTCAATTTAAAAAAAAAACTGAAAAAAACATCATTCGCATTGACGCACGGGCAGCCCGTGCGCTGTGTGAAGAAGCACTGATTTCGACTTGATGCACGGGCAGCCCATGCGCGTAGCGCACGGCCCGTGCGTTTGTCCGCCAAACTCAATAAAAGGTTGGGATTGAGGGTTCCTCTTCATTCAAACACAATTTCTCACCCTAATCTCCCAAATCCTCTCGACCACTTCCCTTCTTCGAAAGAAATTTGAGTTTCTATAGGATTTTCACTCCAAATCTTTCACCCTCACCACACACTTTACACAAAATTTCATTACAACTGAGTTTGAGTTGGAGATTGTTTTTGAAAAAGGCACCTACGGCTAAAAGTTCAACATTGTTGCTATATCTTGGAGATTTCGGTAAAAATTGCACTCTCTCTTTGATTTTATTGTATGATATATATTGGAGATTGATGTTTGGTGCAATATGTGATGGAATTGTCATGGTTTTCTTTGAATATTCTTTGGGACATAATATCAAACATTTGGTATGCATCTTGAATTTGTGAAGATAGTTTGAGTTCATGATTGTATTATGTTTGGTCATTGATATTTAGAGCACACTTGATTTTGAATTCTCCATAATTTTATTGGATTTGAAAAAAATGGGATTAATAATTGATTTTACACTTGTGAAGATGAGAAATTATACTCTTTATGGATAGTGAACAATAAGCATTATTTCACCATTTTAGATTATTGTTGTTAAGTTTATCCGAAGTCTCACATATTCTTTTGCTAGGTACAATATTGAACGAGGTAAAATGGCCAAAAGAAGAAGAAGACGGAGAGAAAGGGCCCAACAAGACGTAGACCCAAATAGCCTAGAAGCATATGGAGTGGCGCTCTCACGGGACGAGAATATAGAGGCACGGAATCGGTTGGTGACTCGCCCAATAACCCCTACTCGATATGTCGATGATGAGTGTACCCAAGCACTTGGGATACACGAAGAAATATGGAGATTGTTCTAGAAGGTTGGATGGGCGAGGTTTATGAGCGGGAGATGGCCAACATACAAGAGTCTCACCTTGGAGTTATTGAGCACCCTCGAGGTGTTAAACAAAAAACCCCTCATTGGAGCTTTTTGAGATCTGATTCCAGCTTGGGAATGCGAGCAGGCAACTCTCTATTGCCGAATTTTACAATAGTTTGGAGGTGCCGGTTAATGGGGCATATATGCCCCCAGTGGAATATAATCAGCAGTCCTTCTGGAGAGCACTCGTGGAAACCCCTGAAATGGGTATAATGGTCTACGAGGCAAGGTCAGCTAAGAATTCATGGGTACGAAACCCGATGTTTCGATACATACAGTGAGTCACCTCAGGTTGATCTTTGCGAGGGAGAACAATGGGGTAATGAATACCCGAGAGCTATTTTTGATATAGTGTATGTTGACGAGCACACCATTTAATACGATGACTTATTTTGTGGACCTAGACACTATTGCCAATCGAGATCGATCACCATCATGATTGGAGGTATGTTACTCCTATCGCCCGATTCTTTAATATTAATGTTCGCCCTAGACCCAATGGTAAACAATGTTAATGCATACCGTGTCAAAGAAAAAATCAATCATGTCAATGGAGGCACCAATGGAGGCATCTGGATGTTGGATACTCGAGTTGCCCAGGCATTACCCGGCGAGGTATCGCCTCAAATGCCCAAATCTGTCGAGAACATTGATAAGTGTCAAAATAAGATTTTTTAAATATTTGAAAAACTAAGTACATATATAAATAAAGTAAAAAAAATAAATACATACCAGCAAGACATACGTGGGACCATAAAAATGATAATTAGGTGGGCGATATCGAGGTGGAACATCCTTAGTATATCGGCCAGGTGGCGTAACTTCATGTATTTGCCGAATATAATGAATCAATACGAAATGAGTATTTCCCCAAGGGAAAGCCTACCATCGTGCATCGTCCTCGATCAAAAGCCATAGCCAACGGCCCACTGTGGTAGTGTCGGCCATCGAAAAAACACGATACCATATAAAAGATAAATAACACCTTCGCTACCTTTAGGACATCGCCGGTGAGTCACGGAATGTGCCATCGATAACAAATAAATCGCGTAAGCTGGCGCGGCGGTAACACGATCACCCCGAGGCTAATACCATTGATAAATACCAGTCTCGGGTACCTCAAAAACACTTATTAGGGTCAAATGTGGACCCGAAAACCGTCAATCCGGATATCATAGTAAAATCACGCCGAGAGAATCTAATAGTCCGCTCTCGACATGGAACCAACACTCCGATTCCGGAGCATTCGCACACGCCCTCCATCGCAACCAATGCATGAAGTGCCGCATTACAACTAACTCTGTCATACCCAAAATCCATAAAATGGCCAAAAAACCATCAATCATATAAACCACCATCGATCTCCGCGACTCATCTTTGATTATCCGAATTATACTCGGCCGAACGAATGTACCCGCGATTTGGGCCATCTCTCGATGATATGAGGGTCTCACCACTAGGAAACGACCTACAACAATAATTAATTGCAATTTAACAAGATGAATTGTTGAAAAATGAAGAAATATAGTGATAAAATACAAAAATTGAAGAACAGACATAGGCACACGAAATAGGATATAGGCATGATACATGCATGATTTCAAAAATAGGCACACAAAAAAAATTTATATAAGCACGATATAAGAAATGTAAGCAAGATGGGCACGATTTTAGGCATATCGTGCCAAAATTAACCTACGGCATGATTTAAGCTAAATCGTGCCATAAAATAGCCTACGCACGACATGTGGCACAATATAGGCATGATCCACATATCGTGCCGCATATCGTGCCAAAACCCTAATCGCGCCGCCTCGTCTTCAACCCCATATCGTGCCACCAACCAGAAAAAAATCACCACCATTTTTCGAATACCAGCCCCAAAACACAACTCAAAACTTCATATATTTCAAACTTTCGAACAACTAAGCCCTAATCATTCACTTTATATAACAAACCCATGAAATATATTTTGAAACTAAACCCTAATCATTCAAAATTTGGAACATTATACAACAAACTAAAACCTAATCCATGAAATGAGTATGAGAAATTTCAAACATTTGGGGCCCGATATATGAGTATAAGAAATTTAAAACCTTACATGTTCGTGAGCGGAGGAGAAGGGTGTGGAGGCGGCAACAAGCGACGGAGGCGGGCAGCACGACGTGTGACGGCACGAGTGAATCCATGTTGGTGTTTTCTTCTTGCACGATATTAGGCATGAAATAGGGTTGGGTATTTCACTTTTTTTTACTATTGCTTTTGCCTTGCACGATTTGGTAAGGTTTCTTTTACTTTTGATTTTGCTTTTGCTTTTTTCTACTATACGGTTTCTTCTATACGATTTTAAATGGTATAATGATGACTTCAATTTCAAAATTCAAAAACACCAACTTAAAGGAGGGGTAATTTGGCCAATTTGGATAGAAAAGAATTTTATTATCTTAGTGGATAGAAAAGAGTATCCACTATCCATTGGGTACATAAAACATTTTCCCTATATACAATCGCCTTAAATTCCAAAAGGATATAAATAAGTGTATTATTCACTAATTCTAACACACGGGTGACAACAAAAAATTACCAACTTTAAAAAAGGAAAGCTAATTCAGCTCTTTCTTGCTCACTCTTATACACCATGAGTTTTTGTGGGGTGATTAAGGAAATTTGTTGATTAGGATGTTAACAAAATTACTAATTTCATAGTTAAATACTCAACTGTTCTTTTTTTTGGAGGAAAAAAACTCCATATTTTAGGAAGGCATCTTGAATAAATCATGTCCACCAAGTGATCGGGGATATTCCCAATCCGTGGCTCCAAACAACCAAAATTAAAAGCAAAAGGAGAGAGAGATGATGAGCTACAAGCGTTCCATATCTCCTCACAAAATTAGGTTTAATATAATTAAAATAACGACAAAAATCAGTGATATCTAACATGATATTTCCTAAATATGATAAATCCTCCGAGTTGGACAAGAGCTTTTGAAAGAGTGCATGTTGTCCTTCGATTTCCACTTCCTTCACCCCCAAGTCCTTGGCCATCGACACTCCTTCCCGACAAGCAAGAGCTTACGCTACCTCTACTTCCATTTCGGACTCTTATCGCTTTTGTTAACGTTTTCACCACTTGTCCTCTATGATCCCGAATAATTACCCTAGGCCCATGCCCTCTCCTGGAATAATCGAGGTATCGAATTAATCTTAAAGGCATTCCTCCCGGCAACATCCAATCGTCTTTCCATTTCCCATTTATCAAGCCCTTCCCGGGCATGTTGATGTTCCAAAAGTCGTGTTACAACAAAGTTGAAGCATCTTTGGTGATCATCTTGGTGATTTCTCGAAAACAATATTATTTCTAGAATCCCAAATTGACCACAATGTAATGGGAAACAGAGCTTGTCCATCCTTCTCTTTATCCTTCTTCCAATCTTCCATCCATTCTTGAAGCCTTCCTCGTGAGATCTATCCACAAGTCTTATTCAAAACAGGGCATGTCGCTGGAAAAATTTCGTCCATTCACAATCTCCATGGGTAGTCCCATACACGAATCATATTACTTTACCAATATTCCACGAATACCACTCTCGAGTATCTTATGACTAGCTATAATGCTTCTCCATACATAAGACGGATTATGGCCATTAGTAACTTGTAGAAAAGATACCCCGGGTAGTATTTGGCCTTGAAAACTTTGGAAAGAATGAAGCTCTCATTATGTAATAATCTCCATCCCTGTTTTACTAGCATAGCCTAGTTGAAACAATGTAAATCCCCTTAATCCCAATCCTCCTTCTAATTTGGATCTACACAAGGCGTCCCATGCCTCCCGGTAAATTCTCTTATCATCTTTCTTCTATCCCGACCAAAAGTTGCTTATAATTGAGTTTATGCGACTACACACTTGCTTGGGAAACAAGAAACAATTCATCGGTAGGTGAGGATGGATTGTGCCATGGTCTTTATGAGAACCGAAAGTACGTCAATAGATAAGAATTGTCTTTTCCTATTTTTTAATTTTTTTCCTTACTCGGTCTTTGCTAATGGAGACTATTTCCTTTTCAACTCGACCAACCACGCAGAATGCCCAAATATATTGAATGTTATTCCACAAAACTCATCCCCAATTGACTTGCCAGGCTACTCTTCCTCTCTTTCGGTAAGCTTTTACTAAAAGTGATTTCAGATTTTTCAAGGTTTATTTTTGTCCCAATGCTCTTTCGTATATATATATGATATCTCACGTCACCATAATCTCTTGTTCGTTACTCTCCCAAAAATTATGTTGTCATCCGCAAAGAACAAATGAGTAATTTTACGGAGCCCTACAATGGTGACTCAAATCCCATGTATACTTCTCCCTACTTCGGCCTCACGTATCATAGATGAGAAGGCACGCACGAGAATAAAAATAAATATGGGGATAGATGGTTTCCTTGTCAAAGCCCACGGGAAGGACAAAATGAAGATCCTAGTTTACCATTAAGTAGAACAAAAAAAGAAAAGAAGATACACATCTTCTAGTAAGATTAACAAAAGTATCATTAATCCCAATACAACACATAACCCTATTAAAGAATCGCCATTCCACTCTATTATAAGACTTAGACATGTCAAGTTTGAAAGTAAAAGATCCTTAGTGAGTGGCTTGATTATTTTTCATGCCGTGAAAAATTTCAAAAGCCGTAAATGTGTTATCGATGAATCGATGATCCGGTATGAAAGTGAATGAGTATCATGTATAAGATCGGGAGAATCAATTTTAGTCTATTATCAATTAGTTTAGATAAAAATCGTCTTTTCCAATTTTTAATTTTTCCTCACCCGGTCTTCGATAATGGAGACTATTTTCTTTTTTCGACCTACCAACCACTTTAGGAATGCCCAAATATATTGAATGTTTTTCCACAAAACTTTTGATTTACTTGCCAGGCTCCTCTTCCTCTCTATCGGTAAGCTCTTACTAAAAGAGATTTCAGATTTTTCAAGGTTTATTTTTGTCTCGATGCTCTTTTGTAAGTAGATATCATATCACGCGTCACCATAATCTCCCATTCGTTAGCTCTCCCAAAAAAGTTATTGTCATCCACAAAGAATACATGTGTAATTTCTAGAGCCCTACGGTGATTTGAATCCCATGTATACTTCTCCCCGTTCGGCCTCACGTATCGAGATGAGAAGGCTTCTACGCACAATAAAAATAAATATGGGGATAGCGGGTTTCCTTGTCAAAGCCCACTTTGGAAGGACAAAAAGAAGATCCTAGTTTACCATTAAGTAGAATGAAAAAGAAACATAAGATACATATCTCATAATAAAAAGATTAACAAAAGTATCATTAATCCAAATATGACGCATAACCCTATTAAGGAATCGCCATTCCACTCTATTGTAAGACTTACACATGTCAAGTTTGAAAGCAAAAGAGCCTCAGTGAGTGGCTTGATTATTTTTCATGCCGTGGAAAATTTCAAAAGCCAGAAGTGTGTTATCGATGAATCGACGACCGGTACAAAAAGTTGATTGAGTATCATGTATAAGATCGGGGAAATCAATTATAGTCTATTAGCAATAGTTTTAGTAATCAACTTGAAAATCACATTGCATAAACTAATAGGCCGAAAATCAGTAACAAGTTCAGAGTTTTTCTTTTTTTGAAATAAGAACTATGAACGTACTGTTCAACACACTAGGAGACACATTACCATTAAGCACACTAAGGACAATAGAGAGAACTTCATTTTTAATAATAGGCGAGAATTTTTCAAAGAAAAGAAATGGACATGATGTACGGTCCCGGGATTTTGTTGGGTGCATCCGGGTCGAGCCGTTACTACCTCGGCTTCCTCAAAGGGGCGGGTCAAAACCTCATTTCTTTCAACCGTCATCATCTTAGGCTCGATAAGCGTCTAAAGTTCTGTCCATATCCGACTAGCTTCGACCGAAAAGAGCAATGTAAAATAGTTCTCAAACGACCCTTCAATAGCCTAAATATCATCCAACCAACTCCCCATGAATCCCAAATTTTCTCTAATATTGTATTCCACGCTTTCATCCCATTAGCCACTTTATGAAAAAAAGGTTGTGTTGCGATCCCCATATTTTATCCAATTTGCCCTGGCTCGTTGGTGCCACATTTTCTTGCTTGATATGTATATCTTTTAGTTTGCCTTCCAACTCGGTTCTTTCGCATAATGCAGTGCGATGTATATGAAATTTGGTTATATTGGAGCTTTGCCTCACATTCTTGTAATTGTGCATTTATATTTCCAAAATGAGATTTTCCACGTTACCAAATTCTCACCGCACCTAGTTAACTTGGCTTGAAGATCATCAATGACCCCTTATTCATCCTTATGAGCCCATGCTTCCTCGAGAACTTTTTGCATGAAATATCATCCAACCACATAGACTCAAAGCGGAAAATTTTTGACTCTTTCCTCGTTTATTCACCATCTAGCCGGATCTCTATTCCAAATCACCAAAATGGGTAGTGATCCGATGCGAGCGAGCCAAATGATCGACTCTTGTACTCAGGGAAGAACATAATCTGCTAGTTATTTTCTAGGCTCCTATTATTAGGTTCATAATTGTTCTTAATTTCTCTATTTCCGTTGTTTTAAAAGAAAAATAAAAACACCAACTATCAAGTACATATATATGGAAAAATAAATTTTTAGTTCCGTAAATTGGACCTTTTTGAGAATTAGTCGTCTAAGTTGTCATCTTTCATATTTTAGTCCTTTAACTTTCAAATTTTAGATATTTAGTCCTTTAACTTTGCAAATTTACTTTTGGTCCTATAACTTAACAAATTTTAGAATTTAGTCCTATAACTTAGCAATAGTTAAATTTAACTAATTTATTAATGAGGTTAGTATTCACACTTCACATTTTTTATAGGACCAAAAGTAAAATAATTAAACATAATTTTTGAAAATTAAATTAAATTATAAAAGCAATTAAAAATTAAATTAATTTGATTAATAAAAATTAAAATAAATAGAAATTTCTAAAATAATTAATGAATTTTAGGAAAATTAAAATAATTACATTAAATTAGTAAATTAAGAATAATTTATCATATTTATGTAATTAACCTTTGGTGAGGAGAATTATCTCCAAGAAATGGATCTCGACTAGTATACAAGATGCATTTATTACAGAAGATTTAAAAAATTAATGCTTGAAATATTTTTAAAAAATTAATTAAATTAAAAAATGATTAATTATTTTTATTTAAAAGTTAACTGTTAATTAAAATTATTCAATTTTAAAAATAAAATTTAATTAAGAAATAACCTTTTAATAAATTAATTAAATTTAACTATTGCTAAGTTATAAGACTAAATTTCTAAAATTTGTTAAGTTATAGGACCAAAATTAAAATTGAGAAGTTAAATGACTAAATATCTAGAAATTTGAAAGTTAAAGGACTAATACATGAAGGTGACAACTTAGAGGACTAATTCTCAAAATGGTCCAACCTAGAGGACTAAAATTATTATTTTCCTATATATGTATATATATATATATATATTTGTGCGTGTGTCATATATGCCTTTTGATTAGAAATTTTGATGAAAGTTTAGTATACTATAAATTTGAATCTTTGAATGAATAGAATATCTTGAAAGTGATATATTAATATTTTTATTAAATTTAATCGATTTGGTTTAGGTCATCCGTTTTAAGGCTAGAGTATTGTTAACAATAATTGAAATTGAAGTATTATATATGTTTATCATAGTAAATTTATTGGTTTGAAAATAGAAATTCGACTTAGATTTTTACGGGTTCTCTTACATATAAGATTATGGAAGAAATGCAATTTTCTTAATTTGAGTAGAATATCCAAGGGCGACATGTAAGTAAAAGTCCATCTGCAACTGTAATGCATGAACATACTATTGTTTAAATTAATTGTATTATATGTGATTGTGGTTTCTTCTTGAATATATGTGGGTATTATGTGATACATGTTGGCTTGCATGATGATGCAATATGGTATTTGGTGAACCATAAAATATGTCATTCATAGCATTTGCATGTGCATGCATATTGCAAGAGGATATTTGCATGCACGAAAATATTTTCAAGAAGTTAATGGATGTTTACTGACCACTGCTAGTGCACCGAGGCATGTTGGCCGTGCTTTATTATATATGTTTAGGTATAGCAAGTGGGGTACTTCCTGGTGAACACAAAGCTAGATGAGAGATGGGCTCTCGGTGGGTCACAGGAGGATAGACCACTTTTGAGTACCTATATTATGACCCTACGGAGTGGGATACTTCTTGGCGGACACATGTGACGCAAATAGGGGACCCTTGCTGGGCCGCGGGAGGATGGACAAAATGTAATATCATAACGATATTATTGGTCATTTTATTATTGTTGTGTGCAGAGCTCTTTTCAGGTGCATTGTAGTTGGTTCAGGGGCCCAAATGAAAGAAAATGATTTGAGAAAATTTATTTCGATTCATGGATTTACATTTTAGCATTACATGTTGGAATATTATTACTATTCCTTTGACATGCATGATTTTTACTTGTTGAGCTTTAGCTCATGTAGTTCATGCATTGCGGTGAGCAAGAGAATGCATGAGTCCCTCGATTTCTTGTGTGGTGTTGGAGTTCCTTCCGAGTTTTTGATGATCATGGATATGGATGACGACTTGTCGGGCTTGTTTTGGATTCATTTTAGTTTTGTTTTTAATGTGCTATATGTAGGAACTAGTACTTTTATAACTTTTGAACTCTCTTGTAAAATATGTAAATAGTGTCTTTGTTTTGGGTTCTAGGCTTGTATATATAGTCCTCATGTTTACTTGAAGGCGGTCGATCGCCCTTTGCATTTGAATTGTAAAATTATTGTTGTTATCACGAAAAAAAATCAATCACACGTTACAAATATAGTTTATATAGTCGAGTTTACATTTATATATCTTCGAGTACTAGTATTAGGGGTCCGCGTGACTTACTTGGATCATTGGATCAAAAATTGGGTTGCCTCTTAACAAGCGCTAAGTTGTATGTCTTGACCGGACACACGATTGTCTTATGGCTCGATCAATGTGATGGTCGAAAATCTTCACGCATTTCTTGCTTTTAATAATGTTTAACACTTTGTCCATTCACCATGAAGGCTCGACCATCCTTTGCTAATGAGATAAATGGCTTCTAGTGATAGTACATTTTTTATGACAAACGAACCCGACCACCTTGATTTGAGTTTACCCGGAAAAAGTTTCAATCGCAAATTATACAAAAGGACTACTTGTCAGGTAGAAACTCTATTCTCAATATTCTCTTGTCATGCCATCTTTTTGTGTTATCTTTATAAACTGGGCATTTTCATAAGCATCTTGTCGAAACTCTTCTAACTCACTTATTTGCAATTTTCTTTTCTCACCTACCGTCATATTAGAGTTAAGCGTTTTACAATGCCCAAAATGCCTTATGTTCTAATTCCACCGAAGATGGCGGGACTTCCCAAAAACTAATCAATACGGTGACATATCAATAGGTTTTTTATCTGTCGTATGATAAGTCCATAAAGCATCATCAAGCTTTAAAGCCCAATCTTTTCGGTTTGTACTAACCGTCTTTCTAAGATATGCTTAATCTTCCTATTTGAAACCTCGGCCAGCCCATATGATCGGGTGATAGGCGGCTATCACTCGATGTCTCATTCCATATTTCTCCATCCTATTATTGAATAATTTAATACAAAAGTGTGACTCTCCATCACTAACAAGAGCTCGTGAAGTACCAAACCTTTTGAAGATATTCCTTTACAAGAATTTCACCACAATTTTGGCATCATTCATTTTAGTAGGGAATGCTTCCATCCGTCTGCAAAAAGAATGTACATGTACCCATTTGAAATTGGAAATGGTCCCATAAAATCTATGCCCCACATATCGAACAATTCCACTTCCATTATGTTAGTCAATGGCATCTCGTGTCACCTTGAAATATTTCCCATACGTTGACATCTCTTTTGCAAAACAAAAGTATTGAAATCTTTGAAAATAGAAGGCCAAAAGAAACCGAATGTAATACCCTTAGCCGCGCTATACGCATTGGCCAAAGTGACCCCCACATGGCGATGAATGACATTGTTCTAGAATGCTTGCCCATTCTTCTTGGGGTACACATATCCTAATAATCGAATTTGCACATCTTTTAAATAATGGAGGTTCATCCCACAAAAATATGTCACATCATGAAGGAGTTTCTTCTTTACATGATATATAATATTCGGTGGTAGAACCCCATTTACTAAATAATTTACAATATCGAGTGTACCAGGGGGATAGTAATTTATGCCATCAAGATTAATTATCCGGAAACATTCTTTGATTTTTATGCATGTTGTGTTCTCATTAGCCATCCGCTCGAGTTGTGAGAGATGGTCCGCCACCATGTTTTCACATCCTTACCGATATCGAATTTCGATGTCAAACTCTTGTAGCAAGAGTATCCATGGAATGAGCCTTGGCTTAGCATCCTTCTTTGCGAATAAGTATTTGACTGTTGCATGGTCCATGTGGACTATTGTCTTTGTCCCAATTAAATATGCAGGAATTTATCAAAAGTGAACACCACTACAAGTAATTCTTTTTCAGTTGTGGTGTAGTTTTGCCGTGTTGGATCCAATGTGCTACTTACATAGTATATTACGCAAAAGAGCTTATCGCGTTTATGTCCCAATGCTGCTCCAATTGCATAGTCACTCGCATCACACAATATTTCAAATGGCTGACTCCAATAGAGTGTGATCAGAATTGGTGCACTCACCAAATCCTTTTTCAGTGTTTAAAAATCCTACAAACAATCAGGGTTTAAAGCAAAAGATACATCTTTTTCAAGCAAATGGGAAATGGGTTTAGTTATTTTTGAAAAATCCCAATAGAACGCCGATAAAAACCAAAGATGTTCCAAAAACTTCTTATTGATTTCTCATTCTTGGGGGTGGAAGCTTCTCGATTGCTAGCACCGGTCAACTTCTAAACCTATAGAAGAGACACGATGACCGAGTACAATACCATCGCGCACCATAAAGTGGCATGTTTAAAAAAACTAAGTTTGTCTCCTCGCATCTCTACAAAACAAGGGTTAGATTATACAAGCAAGTGATCAAATGAACTACCAAAATTCAAGAAATCATCCATGAAGACTTTAATTATATTCTCGATCATATCATGGAATATCGCTATCATACATCTTTAAAAAGTGGCAGACAACCCAAATGGTAATCTACGGAATGCGAAAACACCGTATAGGCATGTAAATGCTAAGTTTTCTTGGTCGCAGGAGCAATCACAACTGGTTATATCCCGACTACCCATCCGAAAAACAATAATATTCATAACCTGGAAGATGATCTAACATTTGATCTATAAAAAGAGAGGGGAAAATGATCTTCACGAGGTGCAACGTTTAACTTTCTATAATCAATACAAATTCGCCAACCCGTGACAACCCTAGTGGTTATAATCTCCTCATATTCACTTTTTACTATTGTCATCCCCCTTTCTTAGGCATGACTTGTATCGGATCGACCCAACTCCTATCGGATATAGTCAATATGATTCCATTATCTAACCATTTAAGAACTTCATTCTTAACGACCTCTTGCATAATGGGTTAAGTCTGCGTTGATGTTGGACAATCGTCTTCCATTCTTATTTTATGCATGTAAATCGAAGGTCTTATACATTTTAAATCATCAATGGACCAACAAATAGTATTTTTATGTTCCTTAAGACTTTAAGCAATTTATCCAATTGATTTATAATACGGGATGCGAATCTTATTACCGGATAGGTCTGTTGTCACCCAAGAATGCATATTGGAGATGGTCCAAAAGAGTTTACATTCCGGTGAAGTCGGGAGCTCATCTGTCAAACCTACAATCAAGAAGAAGTAAAAAACACGATTGGGTCGTGTGAAAGTACACGACCATGTACATTAGACTTTTCTATTTCGGAGATAGAATACACGGTTGGACCATGTAAAAGTACATGATTTGTGTACTCAGATTACTTTGTTGTAACATGTCACATGGTCGAAATTTGTAAAACTACATGGTCGTGTAGTTGGTTCTGTGCGTATTTTTTGGGTATTTACTCTTCCGTTGAATCTAAGACAAGCACATACTCGAGAATTTCATCTTTAGTAATATCAAAACACATGCCTTTTGACTCATGTGAGTGGCTCAAGCACCATTCCAATGCGTCTTTCATCACAACTTTCTCAAACCGAGCTTCCATGCCTGGTGTTAACACATCAATCATGTTGCAAAGTTCGACATTTTCATGGAATTGCATTGCATTATAGATCAAAAATAGCACGTGTTCATCATTTACTCTCAATGTTAACTCATAAATATTATACATGTTGGTAGTCCGGATATCCGTGTTAAGGGCACTTTCTCAACAGTTTCCTAAACTGTCACATGACTCATATAACGGCTCTACATCTAGTTGCCTAAACGAGTAATTTCACTTTTCGATTGTAATGTTTTACTTGGGGAAAATATATAGCCGTAAATTGTTGACTTAGTTCACCTTAATCGATGTGGGTGGTGTCAAAGAAGATAATCATCCCTTAGCTTTATCGCGTAGAGAGAATGCGAAAGGCGGCATCATATGATATCCTCTAAAACACCATTCATCTTTAAATTATCACAAATTTCTAAAAATTATGCCGGATGCATGTTTGAATCCTCAACGGCTCTCCCCCAAACTAGTTTTGCGACACCATCTAGATCAACACATGTTTTAGTTCGAAATTGTTTGCATTAATCGTCAAACGGGCCACACCCCCATATCATCGATTAATTTAACTGGGTGTAAGTAATCCCTAACTAACCTTATCACGGGACTCTCCTCAACCGGTTCCGCCCATTCACCCAAAGTGGGCACTCATCGTTATTTTGGTCACACCGCCCCTATTATTCCCATCCGCCATCACTTTGGATCTTTTCCTTAAGTGTTTAACTATATTTTTGATCTCTAGGTCAATGAGTATTGGTTGACAGGATCAAACGCGTGATCATGCACTACCTACACTCAACAAAAAATAATGTTACAAACAAAGCAAATAAAAATAAAAACATCGGAAAATATAAAGAATAATAGAATAAAAATATTGCTTCAATTAAGATTGAACTACTTATTACTACATCTATGTAGAATCTTTCAATCCCCGGCAATGGCGACAAAAACTTGATCATGAAAATCTTTTCACTAAACGCAAGTGTACAATGTAGCTAGCGAGATAACAACGATCAAGGTCATATTCCTCGAGGATTGAATACGAAACACGTAGTCCATAGTAAATATCGTATTTCAATTTTGTCTAAGCTGTCAAAAATCAGAAAATTGTTTATCTATACTAAATCCTAAATCAACAAATAAAATATCTAGTTATTTTTAAAGATCTGAACTCCATAATTTTTCAACAAATACGAAAGCAACGCTAGGCACATAATCTCAACATGCTTCTTCAATATCAATTCAAATTAATGTTTCATCAAAAAGTTTATGTGTATTTATGGGTTCAATTCCTATATAAGTTTATTCTCCGTCCCGAAGCAAATAAACAGCTGGTTAATACAATTGCTAGAATCCTTATTCAACAATTAATATCAACTCACAAAAGATCTTTGAATTAGAGTACTCCCCACAAACAGTTATAAGCCTCCCGACTCTATACCTAATTATGTTATGAACTCATTTTTTGTAAGTTAGAACACATCTCCCGAATTATGAACTAACAAATATGACCTGCAAATTATTGATCAGATAATCAACACATAACAAGCACTCGAACTCCTAAATATTACACATGAACCAATTAATAAAAACAATCAATATAGATTCAACATGAATCCACGGTTTTGATTATACCCTACGACGAGAAATATTTAGCCCAACATATTTGACAACAAATTCATGGAGAACTTGAAATCAAATAGTTTGACATCGATTAAGTATAAATAAGAGATCTAAACTAAGAGAACATAACCCTTCTTGTCAAGATGGATTCTTCTTCAAGTCCGGAACCCTTGTGCTTTCATAGATGCGAAATTCCTTGTGGTGTTCTTCGTTGATTAGTGTTTCTCCCTCAAAAGTATATAGATTTGTGCATCCCAAGTGTATTTTTGTGTATGAAGAAGTATCAAATTGTATATTTTCGTCCAAGCTTGGTCTTCCTTTTATAGATGATTTGAGAGATCACTTGTAGAGTCCCAACGAAATTAGAAAACAAAATCCACCGCTGGACAAATCACACAGACGTGTGAAATAACACGAGCATACCGTGTAACTTGTTTTCTTCCCTATTTTTGGCACGAACAAGATACACGACCGTGTATTCTCACACGTCTGGTCGTGGACTTCGTCTCTACGAAATTCTTCCTCGAACAAGACAGGCGTATAAAATCACATGAAACCATTCACACGGTCGTGTAAAATCACACGAGCTGACCATGTGCTTTGTTTTTAGTTGTTTTTGTCGCGATATTTGATCGTGTCTTCGCATTTGTCATTCTTATCAGGGCCGCCCTACTTGATATCTTCCCATTTTAGTTTTATTTCTGTAAAATTTACAAGAATATGCGAGATCACACCCAACAAAGGAAACCAACTAAATACACTAAATATACATGAAAATGCATCGAATATGTATCAAAATAAGCCCCTAAATTCACGACCACTAAAATTAAACTATTCCCCATCCTCGAGAAAACTAAAAAATAATGCAATTGGGGTAAATAGAACACACAAGACTACAAACACTTAAGCTCAATCAAATCTATACTTTAGCAAACATGCAACTCATCATCAAAAAGTCATCAATTAAATTTGGCATAATCAATACTCATTCGGGTATTTGACATCGCAACTCAATTTGAGTTGTTCTACATCGCCCCAAAGATTTAAGATATGCACAATCTTTTTGCCTTATACGCCACTTAGTGAATATAAGTTTAATTTCTTTTTGAATGATAGTCATCATGGAATCGACAAGCCACTTAAGATCAGTTGCTAGCTTTTCTCTGTGCATGTGAGCTAGCCACTTTGGTGTTGCATGATACACTTTTTGAACCCTAGGACATTTGTAGCTCCCAACATATGTTTTTACTTGAAGGATGTCTTCATTCTTGACCGTTATGATGCATAGATAACCCAAGGAAAACTATTATCTTTATATTGGCTTGAATTTTATACTTTCTATTTAATGTGAAAGTTATATCCCTGCCCTGTTTGATTAAATATGCCTAAATATCTCAAAGCATTAGGCCATCATTGTCCTAATTAAATTTAGGATTTCAACGTCTAATGCCACACTCATTAAATGTAATTATTGTTTTACCTTTAGCCTCGATCGCATTTTTCAAATTTCAACCGACTACTAATACCGACTTCATTGTTTGGTTTTTCCATTTATGAACTCCCCATTCAACCTCAACATCTATTTTATCATCAAATAAAATTTCATCATCTTGAGAAACATCACAATCACTCTCTATGAAACCCTTAGAAAATTAGGAATTTGATACAATATATTGGGCACAATCATCACACGAGACCATTGTTACCATTATTTATGTAACATTTTTACACATCACTACATTCATTTACAGTGTTTGTATCACTTCCCTTATTCATCTCTATATTTATCTTTACAAATACTCCCATAAAGGCTCATAAACATTGGGCGAGGTCTTCATTATGAAACTCTTCAACAATAGATAGTTTAGTATTTACATGCTCAACAAAAGACCTACCATCATATTCTCATCCGTAAAACTAACCAAGTTCAAAGCATCATTATCATTTTTAATGCAAACAAAAAATGACAGTCATTTATGTTGTGTTTACTATAATCAAAAGCCTTACATCCCTCTAAACCTAGCTCTTGTGTCATACTAAGGATTTCAAGGAAGAATGAAATTTCAATATGATTTATTCCCATATTCTCCCCAACATAATATGCATATTATATCTGTAAACTTTCTCCAGAATGGTGGATTCTTATAGTGAAATGATGTGAGTGAGGACCTGATACAACAAAAAGCATGAAAACATAAAGAAATGAATAATGTTTACACAATTTGATACACAATCCTACATACTATTTTTATTCAAACATGAACAAAAAGTTTTATTTTTATGATTTTGCACCCAACGCATGCAACAAACATATTTTTGATTTAAAACCATAAGCCCACCAATAATATTCTCATCCTACAATAAAATACAAAAATATATACAAAACATTGTGGCACACATACGTAATCGGGCATAAACCCAGGGGAGAGTTATTCACTTTATCTCGAATAACCCACCCCATTGTTATATTGATTTCGAACCTTCACTTTTCAACATATTGAAATTGGTTTTGGGAAGGGTGATAGAATGGAATGGAGGATTTGGGGTGTATTGTTTCAAAGCCAAACCCCAATTAGACTATAGAAGTTGTGATTTGGGGATTTGAGGATTTTTTGGGGAATTTCAATGGGCAACATAACTTATAACAATAAAATGACTAAAAAGCCTCCATGACCAACACATACTTGTCATGTGAAAGAATTCCGATGGAAAAATCTACCGCTTGATTTGAAATAGGTACCAACTAAAAAAGGTCACCTAATTATGGGTATTGAGTTGGGAAGTTGGAAAACTCGGGTACCAAAGTAGCAAAAAACATATATAGTTCAACTACCGAAAAATCAATATCACAAAAAACAATCACCCTCGAAGACGTTGTCTACTTCTCTATTTTGTATTTCGAATATCTCTGTTTTTAGATGTGGTATCACTTTGATTTGTAGTACTTACGCGGAACTCAACTCTTGAGTATGTCACGCCTTTGCATCACAAAACATTTTTAGGAGTTGTGGGGCTTGATCCGACGCTCAAGCCAGTTCTAGAGCAAGTAAATCACAAGCCAAAGATCTTGAGAGGTGTTAATTGCATAGTAAATTGTAAATTTTCAATGATGAGAATTATGAGGTATTTATAAACAGGTACTTTTTTTTGCCTTACCTTGGTGGACTTAATTTAAAACCAAATGTTTGATAAATACACCCCAATGTTTGATAAATACACCCCATTTCTACCACCCATATTTTATGAACCCATCTAATTACTTAATACACCCCACATATATTTCCGCAGTTTTACCCTCCAAGCAAAAAAAAAAACCCTAAGTTAATATACACCCCACAAAATTCCTACACCCCACATCTCATTTCTCTTCTCATTTCTCTTCTTTCACCACAAATCTCACACCTAATCTCTCCCAAAAGATTTTGAAATACTTTAGGAGGAGGAAGAGTAGAAGAAATGGGGTGGAGGAGGAGGAGGCG
Organism: Rehmannia glutinosa; assembly: GCA_016081115.2. Classification (NCBI taxonomy): domain Eukaryota; kingdom Viridiplantae; phylum Streptophyta; class Magnoliopsida; order Lamiales; family Orobanchaceae; genus Rehmannia; species Rehmannia glutinosa. Next base: position 283,948 of record JABTTQ020002099.1, read on the forward strand.
GCGGCGGCCTCACCGGGGCCACACTAGCAAAGACCTAATGGAGAGATAATATTTTTTTAAGTTTTCCTTATATTGCAATACTATAATCGAATTAGTCAAACATTTGGGTATATTTGTTTCCTTGAATGTTTTAGGGGTTGGGTTTTCAAATTGTTGTATAAAAAATTGGGTATTTAGTCAAAATTAGTGTTGAAAAATGGATGGGTTTCAAATTATTCTAGTTCACACGAATGGAATTTTTTTGAAATATTAGGCACGATCGTGACTTTTTGGAAAATAGACAAAGAAATTACAAGCATAGTTTTTGTTTGGAAAAATCAATTCGTGCCTAGTAAATAAATCGCATAATTTTCTTAGAAGATTTTTGGAGCTCACAACTTAATCAATTTTTATGAAAACAAATTATCATCTAAAAGTTGTGATGATCATGGAGCAAGTACTGAGAACAATTTATAAATGTAAGATGTAATGAGCTCTTGAAAAATTGAAAGGGAATAGAGACACTATCGATTTTTTGAAGGCACAATAAATTTTTTTGAATTATTGAGGCACGATCGTGCCTCCTCAAAAATGACGCATGATCATGCCTACTATTTTCAAAGGCACGAATATGTTTTTTTTTTTGAAAACTTTGTGGCATGATCGTGCCTCCTCTAAAAATGAGGCACGAACATGCCTTAATAAGTTTTTGAAAATTCGAGGCACGATCATGCCTAGCTTTTTTTTTAAGAAAACATTAGACACTATATTTTTGTTATTGATAATAATTCAATTCCTATTATACGAGGTTCGGTGGTCTTGGAAGATGGAGTCTTTTCAATTGTCAATTGTGAAGATTAACATTTATAGTCAATTATCTATAATTGGCGAAATAAGAGATGAGTTGAGGAGTATTGGCAATGGTGTGTCCTTGGAATTTGGGTTTCTAGAGCGTTTGGATAACTAAAGGAATCAATTACAATAGAGTCTTCCATTTCCTTTTTGGACATGAGGTAATTATGTCAAGGCGAGGATGATGAGATGTGGTATTGAATTGGAGGTTATTTTATTCGGTTCTCCAAGTATGAATATGCACTTGTGTCGGGATATCTTTTGGGTCGATGACTTTCGACCCTAATGCCCATCAAGATCCACCTAAGACAGAGTATATCGGCGCTATTATGTTGGTCGGATGTTGAAGATGGATGAATTACGGGATGATTTCACGGAGGTGGTGTTCCGTGATTCACTAGCGATGCATTGCAAGTTGACAAGTTGTTGATGGCATATTTCTTGTTGTTTGGATGGGAAGGAAAGACGGTAATTGAAATATGGGCATGGATATTGATAGAGGATACGAGATCAATGGGAGTAGTTTATATGGGGAAAGTACTCATACTAGATTTTATTGACATATCTTCGCCGCCCACCGAGCTACCACATGTTGAGTTGCATGTATACCATTTCTATGGATTTACGTGGTTATTCATGGTGTGTGATATTTTATTTCATTCCATGTAATTTTAATAATTTATCCGAGCTATTATTATTTATAATATCTTTCATAGGTATAAGCGTACAAGGCGATACCTTCGTTGGTTTCAAAGCATAAAGTATATCTTGTAAAATGACTTTGTAAAAGACAAAAATGATATGATCAATAAAATTGACATATTCAACTTATACATTCTTTGTTATTGCAATGCTTGTATTTGTAATAATTTATAAGTTTTGACATCATCTAAAAGGAGAAAATTGTTAGGAAATTTATTATTAGATTTTGATGATACCATGTAAAACTTAGAATAGAAAGTTGCACCCCATTTTCCTTATATTTCTATTTTGTAATAGATAGATCGCATGAGCTAAGTGAAGTGAAGCTATCTTTCAAGAATGCAAGAAGTCAATTCAAGATCAAGTGAAGATCCAACGTGTGTCGAGTTGAGTGTAGTCCAGGATAGAAGGTAAAGACTCGGGATCGAAGAAGAAGACCGGTGAGAAACAAGCTTTGAGTAAAGGTTGAAGAAAAGTTAGTCAAGTCGTTATGAGCTAAGTCTACCAGTTGAACCGACAGGGTTAGTCATTCCTAAAAGGTTGGAGAGTAGACTCAAGTCAAAGGAGTAAAGGCAAATGTAAAGTCAAGTCGATTGATATTAATCCATTGCGGGAAGTAAAGATATTACTTAAAATAGTAATATGTCCATGTTTCCTTGTCTTAAAGTGATCATCCCAAAAGCATGGAAAAGGAATAAACCAATGGGAAATCTTGAAGCTTGCGTCGAGAATCTAAAAAAGCTGCAGAGTCATTTAATACGAGGAAAATGTCATCATCACAAGTTGCAAGTCAAGAATAGACAAGCCAACGAACAAGAAAGTGTCATTTGAAAATAGTCTATCTCTTCAAGCAAATTTTCAAATAAACACTATAAAAGGCTGAGAAAGAAAAGAGAGAGAGGTGCGAGAGACCAAGCTTACGAAGCAATTCAAAGCAAGCAATACGCGCAAACATTCTCTCAAGCCAAAAATTGAAGGAACTTGTTCTAACACACTCTGTGAAGGAAAGAATACTTCAACCGAGTTGAAGAGAAAAACGTTTTAAGAACAAACGGGTCTAGTCTCCAATATTGAAGGAGTTGTAGTAAGGTTCAAGGTCGAACAGGAAGTTTCGAGCTCATTTGGAAGGTTGTGTGATCAATTCTAAGGGTTCGATGGGAGTGAGTAGCAAGGCAAATTTGTCTTGTGAAGAAGGTCGAGTCGCGAGGAGGAGCCGGTTGTGTGATCAAGGTTTTCTCGGATCGAGAACTACTTTGTAACCCGAATCGCATTACTTAGTGGATTCCTCCGGGAGTTGGAGAAGAGTGGATTAGAGGAATTACCCCATCCTCGAACCACTATAAAATTTGCTTGTGTCATATACTTAGAGTATTTTAATTTCCTGCTTATATTCATATTTGTTGTTTAAGTTAAATTGTTAACCCAAATGGTGATAATAACATTTCTCGAACAAGTGTTAAAAATAAGTTTAAAATTAACAAAAGTGGCAAGTCTTCCATTGTATAAAAACCAAATCAACTAAAAAGCTAAGTGTTAGCTGACGCAGCTGAGTTATACTATCAACAGCTCAGTCGAGTCTGTTGAGTGGGTAACTTTGTTGAAGTAAGCCAACCTAGCTATCCCCCAAGGACTTAGCTGATTTGAGTCAACTCTGTTGATTTTTTTTTTTAAAATGACTAAATTGCAAAAGTTTGCAAGGTTTCTTCAACCCCCCCTCTAAACTTTACACCACACCCCTTGGGACCTACACGCATCGATCGATGTCACCTTATATGCGGCGAAGAGATGTCGCTTATATGTGTTTGATAAATGGTTTTATCATGATTTTGATGATTTTGTTTTTATACCAAAACAATGTTTTTAAAGGTTGTCCAAATACTCCTAAATGATTTAAAATGGTTTTAATATTTTTCGGAGTATTTCTACAAGTTTATTTTTGACAAAATTGGACAACGCTTTTAATGATTTTGTGTTAATTGGTTTTTTTACACCAAAATTATATTTTAAATGTTGTCCAAATACTCTCAAATGATTTAAAATGTTTTTACTAATTTTTTGGAGTATTTCTTGAAGTTTATTTTTGACAAAAAATTGGACAACATTAAATTTAGGAGGTCGACGGTCGACCAAGAAAGCGACAGTGACTGGGAACATTATAGAACAACCTGTAATTGGAAAATGGGAAGGGCGTCGGTCCAAGGGGTGGCGATCGGTCGGACCCTAGGCCGACCAGTCCGACCCCCAGGATCGGTCCCCCTGTGTGATTTTTGTGTTCTTTTCAAACTCTATTTTTGCACGACCGATCGTCTATGTTTTGACAAAGACAAAATTCTAACTGTTGTGCAGCAGACAGCTTTTCCCTAAATTGTGGGATTGATTTCTAATAGCTATAATCTTGATTTTAATTGCAATTTTTTTGTAGATATCAGATTCCAAGAGGAGCCTATCAATGATCAATCATCTCCTATAAATAGAGGAAGATTTGAAGCACAACTACAAGTGAGAACAATACAACACAACAAGAAATACTCAAGCAAACACTTGGTCTTATATTGTCATTATTCTTGTTGTAATTTGCCTAGCTTATCACTTTCACATTCTTGAGGTCTAGGCTATTCTTGATTACACTTGCACTCAAATTTGTATCATTCATTATCGAGTTGTAATCTTGAATTTGGGTTATCATTCAACACAAGATATCCTTGTGAGTGTTCTTGTGGTAAGAACACACTTGGATGATCTAGGTGATAGGTGCAAGAAGATTGTGGTGATCTTCTTATTGAGGTTTGAAGAATTTGGTATTCTTCAAGGTTGAAGATTGTGGTAATATTCACAAGGTGCCGTTGGAGATTGTGGTAATCTTCAAGAGAGATTGTGGTAAGGTGGTGTTGTAGAAGAGTGTGGTGCTCTTCAAGGTGATGTTGTAAGATGTTGTATTAATTTTGGTAATTAATAAAATCTTTTTTCTTTTTGAAATCCATCCGGATATCTTGGGGTGGTAGAGGATTAGGCCCTAGGTGGGTTGAACCTCTATAAATCACCGCGTGTTCTTTACTTCCCGCACCTTTATTATTGTCTTGGCGTATTTGTTCGAAAAAAAGGGCATAATCAAAAAGATGGAGATAATCTATTCACTCCCCTCTAGATTATCGTAGTCGCTTGGTCTTACAAGTGATATCAAAGCCAAACTCTTTGGCAAGCTCATTTCACATCGCGAGTGAAGAGGAACGATCGTCGGCTACAAATTAAGCTCACCTTTCCGGCACATCCACCACCAAGCCACCTCGATTTGATTCCAAAAATTTTATATTTTGGAAAGAAATAATGGAATGTTATTTACAAGGTTGCGGGTTCGATATTTGGAACATCGTCATCAATGGACAATCCATTCCAATGAAAGATACACCATACACCTCCAAAGGCTTCAAAGAGATCAATGATGAAGAGAAGAAAATCATCTCCTTAAATGGTAAAGCTCTTAATATTTTGTATTGTTCACTTACCATTTTGGAATATTATCATATTGTAGGAATTAAATCGGCACATGAAGTATGGAGAAAATTAGAAGAAGTATATGCAAATGAAAGGAGTCACACAAAAGCATCTACTTCTCAAATGGGTACAACTTTAAACCCAACAACATGGGATGAGCTTCCTACAACTTCCGGCGACTATGAAAACGAACATTGTCTTATGGGCTTAGAAGAAAACGAGGTTAGTTCTAAACCATCTACTTCTTATGAAAATGTATTGCAAAATGATTATAGTGATTTGCTCAATGATTATGATGAGCTTCAAAATGAATTTCAAAGCTTACTTGTTAAATACAAAAATTTGAAAAAGGAATTCAATGTTTTAAAAAATGATAAGGATAATTTAATTACTTCCTATGAATCACTTTCATGTGCTCACACCACCACACTTGATAAGGTTAGAAACCTTGAAAAAGAAAATAGTACTCTTGTTGAGGATATTAATTGCATGAAAAAGGATTTATCAAAATTCAACTTGAGTACCGAAAAAATGACCAAAATTGTTGATATTCATAGTTGTGATAATTCGAAACTAGAACTTGATCATAAGCCTAATGTTGTAAATCATATGAAAAAGAATCAAGTCTCTATGCATATTGGTCATTATGCTCCTAGAATTATTTCTTGTTTTTATTGTGGTAAAAAGGGTCATACGGCTAATACTTGTCGGGCTAGAAATAGATCTAATTATTGTTGGAGACCTAAAAGTCTAAAGCTAATCCTAAAGGACCCAAACATTTTAGGGTACCACAAAACAATGTCATATTAGGTACTCGGCGGAATCAAGGAAAATTCATACCGCCAAGAAGACATCAAATGCCATTTCATTTTATCAAAGGAGAAGACATCACCAAAATGAATTTCCAAGAAGGAAACACTATCAACAATGGGAAGGACATAATCCTTGGAAATGGAGCAATTGGAGAAGCTATCATCTACAAGATGATTTTCAAAAGGAAGATATCATCAACAATGGGAACGGCACAATCCATGAAAATGGCGAAATTGGTAAATCGTATCTCCCCATTTAAATATGCATTTTATTTTGTTATTATGCATGTTCTTATTTGTGCATTAATTGTCAAAATGAGTTTTCATTCTTTTTAAATTAAGGTCTCCAATATATATATTTGTGGTTTTAAAATTCTTTAAAAAAGAAGACCTTGCATGATGTTTTTAAAAATCTTTTGTATTTACAATGTCTTGTATATGTTCATCATCTCTTATGGACTCATTATGCATAATATGCTTGTGATATCTTTTATTGCTTTAGCCTACACTTTTATTGCTATGTTTTTGGGCAATATGTGTTTTAAGAATTGTGTATGACTTATATATCCTCTTAAATGGTTATCTACTCATTATTTGACAAGAGTGACATAAACTATCGAGGTATGCTCACCATTGCTATTCTTTTCTTAGACTCGATATATTTTTGCCATATGCATATGTACTTATTTTTCAAGATATTTCAAAGTATCTCATACAAGTGCCAATAAAAGGATTTTTCGATTTTGAAAGGCACTAGTCGATAAAGCTTGGTTTTACCCAAGTCTTATAAAGGATTATATTTTGTTTTGATAAAACATTTGATTTTCATCCTTATATCAAAATTATGCATTTGTTTGCTCATATACATTTTTGTCAAAACTCTTGTTCAAATGCATTTTTAAATGAGGTCTCAACTATATGCTCTTGGATTTTCATATTTCAAAAAAGACCTTATATAGCTTCCTATAAGCTTATTTGAACTTACATGTTTTATGAAACTCTTGATGATTTGGTTGAAAGCATCATAGTATGTGTTACTTGTTATTGTATCTCTATTATTCGATATTACTATGCTCGTGTGCAAGATATCTTGTTAAGATTTTGCGAAACTTTTGATATAAGTTTGATGATCAAGGCAAGGTTAGTAGCTCAAGGGTATTGCCAAGAAGAATGTATTGATTTTGATGAAACATTTGCTCCCTTATCACATTTTGTAGCTATTCGCATTTTACTTGCCTATTCTTGCTTTAAGAAAATTTCAAGCCTTTACCAAATGGATGTTAAATCCACTTTTCTTAATGGTTTCAATCAAGAAAAGTTTATGAAAAACAACCGGGTTTGAAAATTTTTCTAGGCTAAATAATTTTATAAAAGGCCTTGTTTATGTTTAAAACAAGTACCCGTGTATGGTTTAATAAACTTTGCTATTTTCTTTTGCAAAATGATTTTACAAGAGGTAAAATTGATACTACTCTGTTTTTGAAAAGGGCAAGATTGTTTACTTGTGCAAATTTATATTGATGATATTGGTGCTACTAATGAATATTTGTGCAAGATATTTTTCTAAGTTGATGCAAGGTGAATTTGAGATAAGCATGATGGGCGAGCTCAATTTCTTCATTGGATTTCAGGTTGAACAATGCCATGAAGGTGGTTATATTCCACAACCAATGCATACACAAGAACCTTTGAAGAAGTTAAGCATTGAAGAATGAAGAATCATCTCAACCTCTATGGCTATCAATGTAAAGATTGACAAAGGTTGAGAAAGGCATATTGATGACAAACATATTCGAGGTATGTTCACTAACTTTTCTTTTTCCCTTAGACTCGACATTTTCTATGCCTTATGTCTATATGCTCGACTTCAAAACTATCCCAACGAATCTCATTAAAGTGCCGTTAAAAGAAAATTTTCAAATATTTGAAAGGCACTTCTTATTATAACTTGTTGTATCCAAAGTTTTAAACGTTCTTATTTTTCGGGATAACAAGTCCGGTATATATTATATGGATATTCGTATTCAAACTAAACATATTGAGATTCGATATATTTTTCTAAGGGATAGCGTTTCTAAAACGAAAAATTGAGATGTGTTTAAATCCGTCTCAAGGATAACTCGCAGATTTTTTTAATCGTTAACCGTCGAGTCTTTTACCTCATTTCGAGCTTGATTAAGACATAATGCATATTGAATGAGGTCTATGATTGCATTTTGCATGTTTTTAAAACTTAGGGGCGAAAAATCGGATTTTTGGATAAAATTTCGGATTTTCAAAATCGAATCGAACTGGGCTGCCGGTGGGTCGACCGATGCCCACCATGCCCATGACTGGTCGCCCATTTTGTGTAATTTTGCTTAAAATCGTCTTTGTTCTTATTTTACGCCATTTTGGCTCATTTCACTCTATTTTCGTCCCCTTTGCAAATTTCACACACAATTCACTTCAAATGAGTTTTGTTGCATAAATTACATATTTTGGGGACTATATTGCTCATTTATCATCATTATTACTCATTCTCACCGATTAAATGGTAAGAATTCTACTCCATTATCTCAATTGGGTGGAACCTTTGAGAAAATGCCTATGTATTGATTGTTGTTGGAATTGTATAATTGTGTTGTGAATGATGATTGTTGTTGGATTATATTTGTAAAATTGATTTTAGTGATGAAAAACTTGGCTTGATTATATTTACAAGGGCTATATATATTTCATTCAATTTGTGACGCCCGCCAAGTGTTCGATAAAATGTTTCAATGAAAAATTCATCACCTACATGATTCTCTCGATTTCAAAAGTCTTATATATTTATAGAGATCATGTTTTGCAAATCAAATGAGTTTTCATAAGCTTCTACAAGTCGTATGATCGACTTTTTCCTCTATTTGGTTTATAAGCTTCAATGTTCATATAGCTCGATACATCGGTTTAGTTGCGCACTTTGATATGAATATATGATGTTTTTATCGTGCTAACATTCTTTTGGATGATTCCAAAGGGGAGAAACAGGTTATAAGCTCATTAGCTCATAGAAGCTAATATAAGCTCGCGAAAGAAGCTATAAGATGTGGTTATTAAAAACCATAAGTTGTGGATTATACTTAGTCCATTGATGTATTATGAACTCATATTCTTGTCTAATGATGTTTTGTTGATAGGGGAGCTCTTAAGCTCTTGATACTTAAGATCAATATGTAAAAGCCGAGCTTTTAGCTTTTAATTGATTGCTTCTTTATTACTTTTGTTGTGCATGTTGATAGGGGAGCTCTTGCTATATATGTTTTACATCTCTACTCCCATCCTTGTGATTATATTGCGTGGAATGTTGTTGCTCACAACGGATAGTTCTTTTTAACCGGTAAAATTGTTTTGTTTTCAAAATCAACCTCGTTAAAAGTGTTTTTGGTTTGTAATCATCAAAAAGGGGAGATTGTTTGATAAATGGTTTTATCATGATTTTGATGATTTTGTTTTTATACCAAAACAATGTTTTTAAAGGTTGTCCAAATACTCCTAAATGATTTAAAATGGTTTTAATATTTTCCAAGTATTTTCGCAAGTTTATTTTCGACAAAATTGGACAACACTTTTAATAATTTTGTGTTAATTGTTTTTTACACCAAAACTATGTTTTAAATGTTGTCCAAATACTCTCAAATGATTTAAAATAGTTTTACTAATTTTTGGAGTATTTCTTGAAGTTTATTTTTGACAACAAATCGGACAACATTTCATTTCGGAGGTCGACCGGTCGACCAAGAAGGCGACCGGTACCTGGGAACATTACAGAACAATCTGTAATTGGAAAATGGGAAGGGGCGACCGGTCCAAGGGGTGGGCGACCGGTCGGACCCTAGGCCGACCGGTCCGCCCCAGACCGATCCCTGTGTGTGATTTTTCTTTGTGTTCTTTTCAAATTCTATTCTGCGCGATCGGTCGCCTATATTTTGACAAAATTCTAACCGTTGTGCAAGAGACAACTTTTCCCTAAATTGTGGGATTGATTTCTAACAGCTATAATCTTGATTTTAATTGCAATTTTTTTGTGGATATCAGATTCCAAGAGGAGCCTATCAATGATCAATCATCTCCTATAAATAGAGGAAGATTTGAAGTACAACTACAAGTGAGAACAATACAACACAACAAGAAATACTCAAGCAAACATTTGGTCTTATATTGTCATTATTCTTGTTGTAATTTGTCTAGCTTATCACTTTCACATTCTTGAGGTCTAGGCTATTCTTAATTACACTTGCCTCAAATTTGTATCATTCATTATCGAGTTGTAATCTTGAATTTGGGTTATCATTCAACACAAGATATCCTTTGCGAGTGTTCTTGTGGTAAGAACACTCTTGGATGATCTAGGTGATAGGTGCAAGAAGATTGTGGTGATCTTCTGATTGAGGTATTGAAGAATTTGGTATTCTTCATGGTTAAAGATTGTGGTAATCTTCACAAGGTATCGTTGGAGATTGTGGTAATCTTCAAGAGAGATTATGGTAATCTCAAAGGTGGTGTTGTAGAAGAGTGTGGTGCTCTTCAAGGTGATGTTGTAAGGTGTTGTATTAATTTTTGTAATTAATAAAATATTTTTTTCTTTTTGAAATCCATCCCGGATATCTTTGGGGTGGTAGAGGATTAGGCCCTAGGTGGGTTGAACCTCTATAAATCGACGTGTGTTGTTTACTTCCCGCACCTTTATTATTGTCTTGGCGTATTTGTTTGAAAAAAAGGGCATAATCAAAAAGATGGAGATAATATATTCACCCCCTCTAGATTATCGTAGCGCTTGGACTTACAATATGTAGCAGAGATATGCCTAGTTTCATATGCCAGGAGTTCCCGACATATATGCAGTAGAGGGGATACCGCCTTATACGCAGCAGTTGACAACATCATCATGATATGTATGATTTCATTCGACATGAGATGTTTGTTATGTTACGTCATGATCACATTAGAATTGTTCAACCTGCTATGATACGAAAGACTCCGGTCGTCAACCCAACATGAGATATATTTAATTAATATATGTATTTCTACTAAATTGTCTAATTACAATATACATAATTTGAGTTATTTGTTTCTTTTATCGTACAGAATGCCCAACCGCCGTTGATATCAGATGATGATTTGGTATCGTCTTTTGGAGTCCACTGAAAGATATTTTATAATAATTAAGCATAATAAACCTTACACTTCATGAAATAGTATTTAATATTTGTCTTTGTATCTCTGCCACAATGTAGGGTATAAACTTTGCACAATGGTTTCTATTTTTTTAAGGAGATAGAGGATCCAGACGAGGATATGGAAGCTGAGGTAATTTAATTTTTCTTATAATATTTCTCTCATTTATTTCAAAAATAATTGCGGTAATTTCAATTTTTTGTACTTACGACAAACAATGCATAACTCGTTGTATTGCATCGCATGCATGACTTGGAGAATGCACATAATCACCAAGATATGCGAGGAAACTATGTTTTATTGGAAACACATTTCTCTGTAAGTCGTATTTTACTACATTGCATTTTGCTTCTAGATATCTGTTTATTAGTTTGTCACTTCATTATCAGTTTCGTTTTAAAAGTGTGGAATGATTTGCATGGCAATGACCCAGAATACATGTATCTTGATCCCAATTTGCCAGAGGAGGTATCACTCGAGCAAGTTAGTGGACTTGTTAAGTATGTCCATGGGGAGAGGCCGTTGTGGGGAAATGTTCCATGGCGGAGTTCGGTGGATCATGTAAGTTATATTATTTAAGTTATATGATTGGCACCATTTTTTATATTTTATTGCGAACTTTTGACAAATGTATTACTACTTGGCCGGTATTTTTTATTCACAACTACATAGAGCATTGGGCTGCATGTATGATATATCTAAAGTCATACTCAATCAAGGTTTTTGACTCCTTCTACCATCAACACGATAAAGCCATTTTAAACAAAAGGTCTCATATGTTGAAGCCCTTTACCCACCTCATTCCTCTTTTATTGCATCATGTAAGGTATTGAGACGAGCGTCAAGATATCGTGCCTTTGCTCCACTCGTTGAAAGTTACGTTTACTACCAAGAAACAAACTTATAAGCAAACTGATAGTCATAGTTGTGGGCCTTTTGCATTGAAAATGATGGAAACTCTTCTACGCAAAAATCTAGATAGAGTAGGTGGTACGCAAGAGCGTATGAGGAATGAATATCGTAGACATATAGAATTGACTATATATAGATTGAGCACAGATAGTAGCACTTAGGTTGCATCTGAAGAAGATGATTAGTATTTTATTTGTGTATGTTTGTAATTATACTTGATTAATACGGCTCTTGTTGATGATTGGTATTCAATTGTATTTTTGTTGATGTATGTTTGTAATTATTTATTTTGACAGATTGTAGTGGAAAAACATGTAAAATGTGGTACGAAATAGCCCAAATTTTGTTTTTAAATCAAGACGATTTTTTTATAAAACAATCGTGCCTAGTATTTTTGTAGGCACAAAATTTTTTTTTATTTATGAAAATATTGAGGCATGATCGTGCCTCCTCTAAAAATGAGGCACGATCGTGTCTCCTTTAAAAATACTTCTTTTTTTTGAAATATTTGGGGCATGATTGTGTCTTCTTTAAAAATGAGGCGGGATCGTGTCTAACTTTTGTTTTGAAAATTCGGGCATGATCGTGCCTAGCTTTTATTTACACTTGTGATAATTTACAAAATATATCCAAATTACAACTAATGTATCAAAATGTCTTCAAATTATAATAAATGTTTCCAAATTACAACGAATTATTTTAATAATCTAGCCCAAAGGTATTGTATTAGTACTACTACGAATCGACTAGTTCCACACTTTCACTTTGTATTTTGGAGTGGTGATTATAATAATATGTCCACTCTAATGCACAATCGTGGCGAATCGTAAACCACATGGAATCACGGGAGGTAATAGGTGACCATCGGCAAGAAACATCTATAAATGAAACAATATCAACCTAGGGATCCATATGAAATATATAATGTGAATAAAATGACATGAAGTGTGTACCACAATAAAATGGTTCCCATACACAAATTAGATACATAACAATTTGGAATGGTCGGACTTTCTGTTCTCAATGGTAGATATGCGAGGGACATTCTCTTATCCAAACACACTGGAGCACCATTATATGTCGATGCAACTAAGTAACTCATTTATAGCAAACAAAACCAATGTTTTGTTTTTTGCAATACCATCATATCAATCGAGTTTATTCAAGATTTCATCAACACGGCCATGTTTTGTGAATGCATGTGTATACAAATCTGATTTGATGTTAACTCATGAGAGAGATCTCCTCGAACACGACCCCATGATTCCTCACCGTAGCCAAGTAGGTCGGATATGGCATAAAAACCGTAATGACCATCACTCTCAACATCTTTAATACGGACAATGTAATTATGAAAGTAAGATGGCGGGGATTCCTTAAAACCAAGTCGGCGAACAACATATTCAAACACTAAAGTCGGACCACTCGAACAAGAATTACGTAAAAAATCTAATAAATGATAATATATTTATCGGTAGTTTTTGCCTTGGTATCGATTTGAACATAAGAGTATCATTTGTTGGACCAACATGGTATATTACTTCAAAGAACCGCGAACAACTATCTTTAATGGATTTCATATACTCAAACTTGCTCGGGTCCCATTTCGTAGATTTGGATTATTCAGATCTTGAAGATTTAGGACACCCACGAGTGCGGGTATGAATCTCGGGCTCAATCGGTGAGATTATTATTGGGTTGAAAATTTCCATCAATCTTTTCAACATCAACGATCTTTTCGCGCCAGGGGTTGTTCAAATTTTTGTATAGATCTCCCACACTTTGAGTTCATCTACTACCAAACCGCCCAACACCAACATCATTCCCTCCGATCGGTGACATATCTAATGTTCTCCAGAACGTATCAATTTGATCAAGTTCCAACCTTACATACTCAGATATCTCGTGACCACACATGTCTTTCTCAACACACACCCACACAATAAGGGATCAACACCACCCTCTGATTGTGAAATAGAAATACCCATTATTTCTCACTTTTCCTTTTTTATCGGTTTTCCCTTTTTTTCTATCACACACAGTCGCACACATTTATTCACACACATTGACTCCAACTCCCCGGAATTTAGGTGTGCTTTTCAAATGGGATTTACTGACCACATTACCAATAAGAAATTAAGGAGTTATGTAAATATTGAAATCTTCATTTCTTTTCATTATTTTGGTACATATCGGTTTTAATCTATAGAAAATAAAAATTGATAAAAAAGAGGTATAATTTCCTTAATTAGGTATCATTTACCTAAAGAAATAAAATACTAGATATAACGTCCTTAATTAGATGTATTAGTTAACCCATCAAAAAAATTAGATGAATTAGTTAAAAAAAAATAAAATGTAAGTTTTTAATTTGTGTATAATTTTTTTTATATTTATCATCAAATGAATATTTAAGGCAATTACAACTCGAGAATTTTAAGTCTAATTATGTTTATTTTTATAATCTTCGGATTAACATTAAATTTGATTATATTTATCTTTGTATACTTCGGATAAACTTCCTTTCGTACAAAGAATCAAAATCATTCGCAATATCTTTTATTCGAAAATGAGATTTTGTGAAAATCTCTAAATCAATGTCGTTAAAAAATCAATTTACGGATCGATCCGATTAGCCACAAATTATCATTCTTAAAGCGGCCAATTTTAGCTTTTTTTTAAATGTTAATATTGGAACATGTGAATATTTGGACTTTGAATTATTTATAGATATTATATCATTATTGTGTAATTGTGTATTACAATAGTTTATCATTATATGCATCCACATCCTCGCTTTCAATTCATTCATGGTATCGATAAAATCAACAACCTTTATTGCCACTGTGGTCTTCCCAAAGATTTGTTTCGGTGTTAGGCCCCTATGTTAAGCTTTGAAGTTTTTGTACAAATGTTGGACACATAATCTATGCTCACATCCTGGAAACAATTGTTCAATAGCATCTTTGAAATCGTTATGTTTATCGGACATTATTGTCTAATGGTAAAGGTTTTGAATGTTCAAATCCATCACCAACTCTAAGAACCACAACCATGACTTCTTTTTTTCCTTTTCAACAACTGCATATGCAAATGGATACATGCAGTTGCTTGCATCAATACCTACTATACTCAACAAAACACCACCACCCTGAGCCTTAAGATGATAACCATCTAAGTATATGACAGGCATACATCCTTCCAAAATCCATTCTTTAAACATCCCAACGGATGTAGAATTTTTTGAAGCGTGGGTGCCCATCCATTAATTTTGATTTTATTTTCACAATTGTTCTGTATTGAACTATCTAATCTCATCAGCATATGCCCACAACATGCCATATTGTTCTACATTAGTCCCAGTATTTAAGTTATATACAATCTTCTTTGCCTTATACTCTGCCACTTAGTGAAGACAAGTTTAATTTCTTTTTAAATGATAGTCATCATGGAATCGACACGCCACTTAAGATCGGTTGCCGACTTTTCTCTGTGCATGTGAGCTAGCCACATTGGTGTTGCATGATACACTTTTTGAACCCTAGGACATTTGTGGCTCCCAACATATGTTTTTACTTGAAGGATGTCCTCATTCTTGACCTTGATGCATAGATAACCCAAGGACAACTTGAATCTTATACTTTCTATTTAATGTGAAAGTTATATCCCGCTTACTATTTGATTAAATATGCCTAAATGTCTCAAAGATTAGGCCAATATTTTCCCAATTAAATTTAGGATTTCAATGTTTAAACTACCACACTCAACAAATACACTCATTGTTTTACCTTTAGCCTTACTGCTTTCTTCAAATTTCAACTGACTACTAATATCAGCTTCATTGTTTGGATTTTTTCATTTGTGAACCCCCTCATTCAACCTCAACATCTATGTTATCATCAAATAAAATTTCATCATCTTTAGAAACTTCACAATCACTCTCTACAAAACCTCGTAAAGGCGAGGAATCGAACCAATAGATTGGGCACAATCATTGTCACTAACAACATTGTTACCATTATTTATGTTATATTTTTCAACATCACTACATTCATTAACTGTGTTTGTATCACTTCCCTCATTCATCTCTATATTTTTCTTTACAAATACTCCCATGAAGGCTCATTAACATTGGGCAGATCTTCATGATGCAACTCTTCAACAATAGATAGTTTACTATTTACATGCTCAACAAACATACCTACCATCATATTCTCATCTAGAAAACTAACCAAGTTCAAAGCATCATTGTCATTTTTAATGCAAATAATGACTCACAGTCATTTATGCCGCGTTTACTACAATCAAAAGTGTTACATCCCTCTAAACCTAGCACTTGTGTCATACTAAGGATTTCAAGGAATGACATCTCATCTGGATCACAAAAATCAATATGATCTATTCTCATATTGTTCCCAACATAATATGCATATTATATCCTTAAAATTTCTCCAGAATGGTGGATTCTTATAGTGAAATGTTGAGAATGGGACCAGATACAACAAAAAGCATGAAAACATGAAGAAATGAATAATGTTGACACAATTTGATACACAATCCTACATAACTCTTTTTTAATGTTCAAACATGCACAAAAAGTTTTATTTTTCTAATTTCGCACCCAACGCATGCAACAAACATATTTTTGATATTAAAACCATAAATCCACTAAGAACATTCACATCCTACAATAAAATACAAAACATTATACCAAAAATGGTGTACACATACCGTAATTGGGGCACACTTCCAGGGGAGAGAGTTATACTCTTTATCTCGAATAACCCACCCCATTGTTATATTTATTTCGAACCTTCACTTTTTAACATATTGGCATTTGTTTTGGGAAGGCTAATCGAAGAGAATAGAAGATTTGGGGTGTATTTTTCAAAGCCAAACCCCGATTAAACCCTAGAAGTTGTGATTTGGCGATTTGAGGAATTTTGGGGGAATTTCAATGGGCAACATAACTTATAACAAGAAATTACTAAAAAGCCTCTATGACCAACACGTGTTTGTCACGTGAAAAAATTATGGTGGGAAAATCTACCGTCAGTTTGATATAGGTACCAACTAATAAAAGTCACCTAATTATGGGTATTGAGTTGGGGAGTTGGGAAACTCGGATACCAAAGTAGCAAAACATCTATAGTTCAACTAGCAAAAAATCAATACCACAAAAGACAATCACCCTCAAAAGACGTTGTCTACTTTTCTATTTTGTATTCTACATATCTCTCTTTTTAGATGTGGTATCACTTTGATTTGCAAGACTCTATGGAACTCAACTCTTGAGTATGTCTTGTCCGCATACAAAACATTGTTAGGAGATGTGAGGGTTGACCGTGTTAGGAATTTTATTGTTTAGATTTTGATGAATGCCATGTAAAACTTAGAATAGAAAGTTGGCACCCCAATTCTTGTTGTAAAATGCATTGTAATGAATAGAGTGGCCAAAAGGTCGAGTCAAGACACTACGCCCTAACATGCAAGAAGACAATCAAGATCTGGAAGGAAAACTTCTGTGTGAGATAGTGAGTATGGCAAAAAAGAAGAGTAGACGGGAACTCTATGAAGAAGCGGTGAGATGCACAGTGGAGCTTGAGTCAGTCAAGTCAACTCAAGAAAAGCCAAGTCACAAGTTGAAGTGATGGAAGAGTCATCCAATGATTGGAAGTTGACTCTAAGTCACCTAGGGAAAGCAAGGAAATGCGGTCAAGTCGAGATAATCAAAAGAATCAATTTGCCGTAAATCAAGAGATTTACTTAAACAAGTAATATATCCATACTACCTTTCTTGGAGTGCTCGAGTCCCGAAGCGTGCAAAAGGAACGAACCAATGGGAAGCACTACACCGTGTCGAACTACGAAAAGGTGAAAAGAATAATTCATACGAGGAAATGGCAATTCCAAGAAGCGCAAGCCAACGACATTTTGCAAAGTGACTTTCAAAAATAAGCCTATCTCTTCAACGGGCAAATTTTTGAAAGTTCACTATAAAAGGCCGAGGAGTTTGTTTGAAGGAGGATGCATGAATGACACATACGTGAGATATACAAGCACATTAAAAAAAAAAATCGAAACAATCTCAATCCTCAAGCCTACATTTGAAGTACATCAATCCAACACTTACCGTGAAGGAAAGAGAACTTCAACTTGATTGAAGAGGAAACCTTTGAAAACAATGGGTCTACTTTCCGGGAAGGATTGTAGAAAAGTTCAAGGTTGAACTAAGTCTTAAGCATTTGGAGGGCTTCGTGATCAAATCCAAAGAGCTTGAGCAAGTGAGTCAGTAGTAGCAAAGCATTTGCTCTGAAGAAGAAGTCGAGTCGTACGAGAAGCCGGTGAGTGATCAAGGCGTCTCGGATCGAGTCCCAAAGGATCAAGTTACATTGTGATCAAGACTTGTATCCGGACTGTTACCACTTTGTAAACCGATCATTACTTAGTGGATTCCTCCAAGAGTTGGAGAAGAGAGGAGTAGAAGAATTTCCCCATCTTGAACCTCTATAAAAACTTTCTTGTGTCATTTACATTTCAAAGCATTTAAATTCCGCACTTTTAGCGCTTATATCTCACGATAAATTTGCTATCCATTTGATAATTTACAAGTACTAAATCAAGCTCTAATATCTTGCTTAATCAAACTTAAGGGTGTTAAGTCTTCCATTGTAAATAAAACCACGGTGAGTTAAATTGTAGCTATGACAGTGAGTTACTCCATCAACGGCTCGGTGAGTCTGTTGAGAGATTAACTCTCTTGAGTGACTAATTCGATTGTCCATCAAGGACACAATTTGTGTAGAATTAACTCTGTAGATTTAAAAGGACTAAATCGAAAATTTGGTAAGGTTTATTCAACCCCCTTCTAAACCTTACACTTACACACCTTGGGACCTACAACCCGATGCTCAAGCGAGTTCTAGATCAAGTAAATAACAAGCCAAAGAACTTGAGAGGTGTTAATTGCTTAGTAAATTGCAAATTTTCAATGATGAGAATCATGAGGTATTTATAAACATGTTAGTCGACTTTTTGGCCTTACGGCCTTGATGGATTTAATTTAAAACCAAATCTTAAAATGAATTATAGGCATCACTATTTGCACCCCAATATTTCATAAATACACCACATTTCTATATATACCCCACTCTATTTTAGAAACTCATCTAATAACATAATACACCCCTCCTATATTTCCATTTTTACCCTCCAAGCAAAAAAAAAAACCTAACTTAACATACACCCCACAAAATTCCTACACCCCACATCTCATTCTTCTTCTCATTTCTCTTCATTCACCAAAAATCTAACACCCCAATCTCTCCCGAACTATGTTGACATACTACAGGAGGAGAAAGAGTAGAAGAAATATGGTGGAGGAGGAGGCGATGGCGGCATCACTAGCGGCCCTGATCAAGGCGGGAGCACCTAATGGAGAGGTAATATTTTTTAGATTTTCACTATTTTGCGATACTATAATCAAATTTCGTCCAAAATTTGGTTATATTTGTTTCCTTAAATGTTTTAGGGGTTGGAGTTCTTGAATTATTGTTGAAAATTGGGTATTTAGTAGAAATTGAAGAGCGATCAAAAGGTGAATATCTATGTTGGAATTGTAGACAACCAGGTCACTATGCCATTATTGCTCATATCGGTAGTCAACAAGTACGGGGAATGAAGAAGAAAGAAAGGTCTTGAGAGAAAGAAGACAAGAAAAGAAAAAGGCAATGATGGTCGAGAGATCGCCGAGATGAAAGTCAAGAGAGACAGTGATTGAGAGAGCGGTGAAGGCGACTACTCGAGTGACTCGAAGAAGAAGCCTTGATCCGCTTAATGGCCAAAGAACAAGATCAAGAAGATGAGGTACAATCTAATTCAACAAGCTCGGACACTAGTGATAGTGGATCGTGACACACACACTTCATCACCTTGATCTTTATGATTCATTAGGCAAAATGATGAAAGATTTTGAGCACATTAAATCCTCACACACACTATTGAATGAGGAAAACAGACTACTTAAAAGTCAAAACTCAAAAGTGACTAAGGAGTGAGTACTCTAAGTCAAATATTGTTGAAAATGAAAGTTTAAAAAGTGAAAATGCTAAATTAGTAGCGAGAAATTGCTGTTATAGAAAAGAGGGAGAATGACCTCAAAATGTTATTGCCTCATTCACTAAGGCATCTAAATCATTGGATGATCTTATTATGAGTCAAAGAGAATGTGGAGACAAGACAAGGCTTAGGATTTAATTCCTTTGTGCCATGTCAAACCTCAAGAGTAATTTTGGAAAAAGGATCTTCAAGTCATGAAGAGTCCGAAAAACCCAAAACTCTAAATGTTGCACACACATTCACTCCAAAGCACAATACTAAGCAAAGCGGCCTTGGTTACAAAGGAAAAGGAAAACGGCCCGAGTTGAGTGTCTTTGAAAGGGCAGTGAGAAGAGATTGGTGAGTCCTTGACAAACTCCTAACAGAGAAAATACTCGTAAAAAGAAAGCGAGCTACCAAAAATCCCAGAAAATCCATAAAAGAAATACATATGATGGGAATGGTAGAAAATATCCCAAGTGATTGGAATAATGTGAACCATCGGCATAGACTTATGGAATATAAGCCCCAGTGGCAAAGGCACAGAACTCAACAAAGGCCATTCCAAAAGTATAAGAGCTTTCATCAAGACACACATGCACCTAGGCACTACACTCAAAAGCACCACAATTACCCAAGGAAGGCAATTGCTAAAACACATATGCAGCATACGAGACAAAAGAGACAGTTGTATGAACCTAGAATCCCCAAGCAATTTGCGGAATTAATTATGATTATGGCAGCGATAGATGGCAACCCCTTAGAGTCAAATCATTTGGCTATAGGTTGGTTAGATCATCTTACAATTCTAACCCCTCGGGACCCGAGACAAGTATGGGTACCTAAAACTTAATTTCCTTGATTGCGGGTTCAAGGAACAGTGAGTGCCAAGGAACCTGGTACATGGATAGTGGTACATTCCGGACATATGACGAGGAAATAAGAGAAATCTGTCAAAATTCAAGGAAGTCAAAGGAGCCAAAGTCATATTTGGGGAAATGAAGCTCCTGGTGAAATAAGAGGCATTGGATCCATCAAGAGGAATGGATTAGAAATCACAGATGTTGCATATGTTGAAGGACTCAACTTCAACCTCATCGAGTATCGATCGGCTCTGTGACAAGGGCTACAATGTTGGATTCAACATGGGTGTATGCCAAATCAAGGATATTGAATCAAATGAAGTTGTCTTTGCAAGGAAATAGAGAAGAATATGTATGTAGTGGATTGGTCAATCGCAACATCCAACACCAATGTCTACTAGCAAAAAGCACATTTGAATCAAGTTGGATGTGGCACAAAAAGCTGAGTCACCTGAATTTCAAAACAATTAACAAGCTAGCAAGAAGTCATCTTGTAGAAGGACTTCCGGACTCGATATACAAGAAGGAGAGTATATGTGATGCATGTCGAAGGGAAAACAAATCAAGTCGTCATTCAAAGAAAAGACATGCCCATCCTCAACAAGAATATTGCATCTACTTCATATGGATCTATTTGGCCCGATGGAACCGGCCGACATGAGTGGAAAGAAATACACCTTGGTGGTAGTAGATGACTACTCAAGATATACATGGACAATATTCATGTGCAAGAAGAAAGAAACCCTACAAAAACTACCACGGTGATGAAGAGAATTCAAAATGAGAAGAGTCAAACCATTATCAAAATAAGATCAGATAGAGGAACCGAGTTTGTCAATGGAATAATAACTCGATATTGTATTGAGAATGGTATTGGTCATGAACTATCAAAGCAAGGACTCCACAAATGAAGAATGGAGTTGCGAAAAAGAAGAAGAACCCTCAAAGAAGCAAAGCAAGGACCATGTTAGTGACGGGGTTACAAAAAGATTTTTTGGGTCAAGCAATTAACACTGACTTGCTACACCCAAAACAGGATGTATGATAAATAGACGGTGACAAAGACTCCTATGAGATCTCGGACGGGTGGAAGAAAACCAAATGTTGCATATTTGAGAATATTTGGATGTAAATGCTTCATCCACAACTATGGCAAAGACAACCTAAAAGGCTTTTGATGCTAAAGTGATGAAGGTATCTTCTTAGGATACTCGGTGAAAGCAAAGCCTACAGTGGTACTCAACAAAACAACTATGGTTACTGAGAGGAATCCATTCATGTAGTATTCGATGAGCCAAATGTAAATGGAGAAGACATTGAAGAGTCACCTGATAAGTTGAATCATCCAATCATACGAGAAGAGTCCCTATATTTGGTGAAGTGGGATTATCAACTCGAGAAGAAGATGAGATATTTGAATCTCAAAAGCAACTGGAAAATTTGCGGCTAAGTGACCACGAAACTTAAAGAGCTGACCACAAGAAGAACGGTACTGCAAGTCGATGAATCCAGCTAACTCACTCCAACTTTGATGTAAGATGGTTGAGAGACCATCCACGAGAACTTGTCATTGGAGATATGAGAGAAGGTGTCAAAACAAGATCGAACTCAACAAGAAGCTATGTTCACATGCTTCATTTCGCAAATAGAGCCAAAAGATGTGTCACAAGCATTGGATGACACACATTGGATTCAAGCTATGCTAGAAGAGTGAATCGGTTTGAGAGAAATAAAGTATGGGAACTAGTGCAAAGACCCATACATCAAAATGTTATTGGAACCAAATGGGTATTGAAATAAGATGAACGAGGAAGGTTACGTGGTAAGAAACAAAGCAAGATTGGTAGCCAAAGGATATTGCCAAGAAGAAGGGATAGATTTTGATGAAACATTTGCCCCTGTAGCAAGATTGGAAGCTATAAGGATGTTTCTTGCCTATGCGCACTCACAAGAATTTCATTGTATATCGAGATGGATGTAAAAAGTGCATTCCTAAATGGTTTATTGGAAGAAGAAGTATACGTTGAACAACCTCCAGGATTTGAGCGGAAGACTCTTGGAGACAAGGTATACAAACTCAAGAAAGCCTTGTATGGATTGAAACAGGCACCCAGCATGGTATGATACCCTGTCACAATTCCTAGCGAAAATGGATTCACAAAAGGAAAAGTAGATAGAACACTTTTTTAATTCAAGACAAGAAGAGTATCTTGCTTGTTCAAATATATGTGGATGACATCATTTTTGGATCCACTAACAAAGAGCCGTGTGAAAAATTCTCAAACCTCATGCAAAGTAAATTTGAAATGAGCATGATGGGAGAACCGACATTTTTCCTTGGACTTCAATTGAAAACGGTGAAGGATGGAACCTTCATAAGTCAAAGAAAATATACCAGGGATTTAATGAAGAAGTTTGGTATGGAAGAGAAGTCATCTCAGTAAAAATACCAATGAACACATCGGTCAAAATGGACATGGATGCGGATGGCAAGCTTTGTAGATCAAACAAGATCGAGCACTTATTGGATCATTGCTCTATCTCACAAGAAGCGGGCGACATCACCTTTCTTTGTAGGTGTATGTGCAAGATTTCAATCTGCTCCAAAAGAGAGCCATATAGCTGACTAAGAGAATATTGAGATACTTGAAAGGAAGCCAAGAAGTAGGCCTATGGTATCCAAAGGAAGGTGGATTCAAGCTAATTGGCTATTGATTCGACTATCTTTGGATGCGAGTGGACAGAAAAGCACTTTGTGCACTGTCAAATGCTAGAAACAGACTAATTTCTGGTTTAGCAAGAAGCATAACTCAATAGCCACCTCTGGTACAAATGCGAGAATACATAGGCTGCGCACACTTTGTTGTGCCCAAGTCCTATGGATGAGACAATGGTGAGAGACTATGAAGTTGAAGAAAAAGAAATTCCAATCATGTGTGATAACACAAGTGCCATTGCAATCACTCTAAATCTGGTCGCACTCAAGAACAAAACATATTGATGTCGATATCATTTCATAAGAGATCATGTTGAAAAGAAGGACATTATCTTGGAATATATCTCAAGCGATAAACAACTAGTGACATCTTCACAAAACCATTATGTGAGTCAAGATTTGAAGAACTCAAGCATGAGTTGGGGTTAATTGGTGGTGACACTCGCAGACGAATCAAAGAAGAGTATTAGAACAGAAAAAGAAGTGAAAAAAGAGTGAAAACATAAATCATTTCAAGAATCACCAGATCGAAAAAAGACAACTACACGGTGTCACGGTGATAGTGAGTCGCTAAGAAAATGTGAGAAGTAGAGTTAAATCGGCTAAGAGATAAGTTCTGAATAACTTATGAGCAAAATGACAAAAACGGATCGTTTTGACTTAGCGGGAATGTTTTTAAGGAACACGTCAAAGATAATGATGATGTGTACTGAGACATAAAGCGCACACTAAGCTTATGATTGGATATAAATGTTGCCGCATTAAATACGAGGCGTGAAATGCTCAATAGGCGTGCGAAATCCAAGCCGTTGATTTCGATCACAATTCAAAACCGTCACGCACGTCCTTTCATAAACCATATTTAAACCATTTTCGTCCGTTTCTCTCTCACACTTCTAAAAACTGTTCATCTTTTTCTCTCAAAAGCAAAGGCAAACTACTCTCGAAACCCTACCAACATTCAAATCAATTTACGAGATTTTTCTTGATATAATCCTCGAGAAATGGCACCAACTTATGACTTTACCAAGCTAGGAAAGCAAATCCACACCGGTTCGACGGTGGATTTCGGCAGAATGGTGAAGCGGGGTCCGACGACACCCTGGTGAAGAAAATCGCGGAAAAGTTGGAAACGTCAGGACTAAAACCGTTTCTAACGGAATATCCTATGACCTATGTGGAGGAGGTCGCACAATTCTACGTGAATGCCGAGATTCACGACGAAGGAATCAAGTCATCTCATTCACGGAAGCGGTGACTATCACCGCCAAGGATTTGGTGAATATTGCTCACTACCTGCAGAAGGAGCAAGCTGAAATTAAGGAAGTCGATATAAACTTGGGACGCATGGAAAGAAATAGCCAAGTCCGACCTTGCCGATAAAATTATATACACAAAGAAACAAGAGACTGCTGAAGGAGGATTATCACAAATTGTTGGACATAGTTGCCAAATGTATCGACATCAAATTTGGCGACTTTGACCAACTATCAAAGGCAAAGCTGGTTGTGATGGCGCAATCATCGAAGAAAAGAAGATAAACGGGCTGGGTTTATCTACAGCAGACTCTGCCGAACGTGGGGAACAAGTCCTTCAAAGAAGATGGCACATTTGGAGGATCCTCGGGATATGGCCTAGTGATTGACCGGCTATTGGAGGTGAAAGGAGTCCCTCTTAGACATGGGAAGGCCTTCCATGTTAACAAGAGGATGTTGAGCTAACCTCTCGGTGCTCGAAGCGAGCTTATGCCAAGAGAGGCGACACCGGTGAGGGGAATCGGTGACCCCAAAGATACAAATGCTTCTCTCCGGCCTAAGAAGAAAGCGCCCCTGCCAGCGCAAGAAGAAGCTGCGCCCCTGCAAAGAAAAGAAAACCAAACATGCTCCCGCCCCGCAGCAGAGTCACCGCCCGCAAGAGGCCGTGTCCTGCCCCTGCAGCAGAGGTCAAGAAGGACTCACAAATACCTTCTCCGATCGTCAAAAGGAGGAGAATCGACAAGCCCAGACGACGGCCGGCTCCGAAACAAACACCAACCGGCCCCGCCGCCCAAGACTCGAGAGGACACCGCCTCACGAACTAGAAATTCCCTGGTACAAACCAGGAGACGAAGAAGACTCGTCAAGCGGTCCGAACAGAGAAACCGGTGAGTCGGGAGTTACTCAGCTAGCACAAATACCGGAGACTATCGGAGAAGTAGAGTCTCCGGATGTAGTTGATGAAATGAAGTCTCTGCTTTGAAGGCGATCAGCAGAGGCAACCAAGATGTTGCTGTAGCTCACACAGCTGAAACACAAGAAGAACCAGCCCAAGCAGATAGTGATGTAATGATCCTATCTCCACCTTACCCAGACATCCAAAATCGTCTGCGTGAGTGGAGAAAATGGAAGTTGAGCAAGTCAAGGGAACAGTTCCAACGGCCCGAGTTCATAGAAGAAGAAGAGGAACTGCTAAATTTCCTTGGACTAACTACTGTGCTCCCAGCACTTGATGAGGACAACTGCTTAGACATCCTGCAGATCTACAAGGACAGGGAGAGAGCAAAGCAAGCTGAAGAAGCCGAAGCACGTGAGAAGGCAAGCATCTGCCCTATCTCCGGCACCACAGAACACTTCCATCCTCTTCTTGATGTCTTCTCGGACAGTGATGAGGATCCAGAAAATGCTGTTGCCACAGAAGAGTTGCAAATGCAGCAAGCATTGCACGAATCAAGAATTCTTCACGAGCAAAGACTAATGGAGGGACCAGGAGAGTCCTCCAGAACACAGCTGGAAATCGATCCTATGGGAGTGGTTCAGCAAATAGCCACTGATGTTGCTGCTACCACTTCCCCAGCTCACTCGGAAGAAGGCAATAAGGGAAATGGCGATGAAACTGGGCTAGTGGGGACCCCAGTCGAGCCAACCCCTATTGAAGGTGTGCTACCACCTGCCCCAACGGCTGAACCATCAATTGCAACATGGGAGTCCTGGAGACAAGTGACCCCACTCCAAGTCACTCGGTGGTGCGCCGGTGAGGGGAAACTCCCTCCACTGCAGAAAGGTCGGAGGATCTGCAGATGACTCCACAAAGAAGCAAGGAGGCGAAGAAGAGAAATTACAATCACAAGAAGAACAGCAAGTTGCCATCAACGAAGCTCAGACATTGAGAGATGTCTCGGTGAGGTGCCAACTGCTCTGAAGGGTAATGACGCTGGCGATGCGGTCGAGGCACAGGAAGGAACAGCCCTGGGAGTTAACACTGGCGATGAAAGTGCAATCCATGGGGTTGAGACTCCAATGGATGCCTTTGTAGAAGACCCTAAGACAGTGACACTTTGTCGAAAGGGAGGACAAGAGCCTCGCAAAGAAGAGAGACTGCTGGAGGAAATGAAGGCCCACGGGAGGTTGAGACTTCCGGGGTAAAAAGAGTCAAGTAGAGAACATCCCTCCCGCAATCATCGACCCATCCGAGAAGGAGATCGGCGCACTTCATGATTCCCAGGACAACCCCGATGTCACTTTTCCTCGGGATCGAGAAGGCGAAGAAGAAGGTTGAGTCAACCCCCATGACAAATCCAAAAGACTCGGTGCGGGTGTTCCAAGCACGAGTAAGTCCGATCCCAAGACTACTCGTCAAACTCTTAACTTTGATGATGAGCCACCACTAGAAATCTCATCATCGTCCGATGACGCTCGCTGATAAGGCCGAGGACAAGTCTCTTGAAAAGGAAAAATCGGTGAGACCAACGCCGTTAAGACATTAAAGTGAGGCTCAAGAAGCCGAGTCTATTTCACAACCAAACCCAGTGAACCATAAACCACCGCTCGGGCTCCTCCCGCCACAATTTGGATCGATTCCCAAAAAAACTTCACGCGCACCGCTCATCATTGAACAGATCGGTCGGTGGTGATGAATCTTTTGTAGAATCTTTCCCTTTCTCTCGGAGATACGAGAACTCCACGAAGAGTCGAAAATGAGCAAGCACGATATCACGCAGACCACCTCCTGTTTTTCACTCGGGCACCATTGTTCGGCCGATTTTGATTTCGACGTTGTATGGCCATCACCGCAATGAAGAATCATTGAAGTTCGAGAAGTGTTCAAGGCACTCTTTCTTGAAGTTGAAAAGATGGAGAGGCATCAGGCCTCTTTGGATATGCGCTGGACAACGAGAGATGCCAACTTTACGGTGACTTGAGAGGCATCACAGTCGAGGATAAGGGAATGGTGGCAACAAAGAAGAATCAATGCGTGTGGAACAGGTGAGATACTTGAACCTTGTTCAACAAGCCGGTGTGGAGAGCCGAGAATGTTGATGCAAAACGAAGGCGAGGGAACACATTGAGCATATGCATGAAGCTCACCTTTGCCGAGATCAAGGCGCTGCGTGAGCGAAATGCAAATGATATACGCGTTTGGAAGAACACATGACGAGAAAATTCAGCCTTCTCATGGCTGAGATGAAGCGATTTTGCAGAATCCAACGCTACTCGGCCCGAATTCCGTGATGCATACAACGTTGGAAGACTTGAAGCGAGAATTCAACCATCGAAGACTTCGACTTCATGCTTGCCAAAGATGTTCCCAGGGTTCCTCTATCCTTTGATGATGCCAAAAAGGGGGAAGAGGAATACCTAAAAAAGCGAAAAATCGAAGGCTCGAAAAGAAAGGAGCGGTGAGAAGGGAAAATCATTTGAGGAAGTCTTGAAACGAGAAGAAAGGAAAACTTGTTGAGGGGGAAGGATCAGCAGATGTAACATTGATGATTGCACAAACCCCCAGCGGGGTCTACACACTGGTGACATTATAAGCGACAAACTCCCGTGACTCTGCCCACTCCAACTCTGTTGTATCTATGGCCGAGAAGAGAAAAGAAATTGAAGCGGGGATGAAGGAAGTGGAAGGAAGAATGGATGCCAGGGTGATGAACATCTTGAAAGAACATGGAGGCATTCCGGTTGACAGAGACACGTATACCATTTGAGATGTCGGGGACAGAGCCAAGATCGGTTGACGAATTCAAAACGCTTTCGAATCAAGGATATTTTGCAAATATGTCCATGGCTCAAGCACTGGGACTTTATCTTGGGAAAAGGGTCTCACATTATGTGAGGAAGGCGATAGGACAATGGAGACTTCCGATCCTCTCTTTGGTCACTCTGCTAGTCAATCATTTGGGAAGAAGAAGACCCCGATGATATACGCCCAGTAGAGAGGAAGAAGCGGTGATGGAGGAAGAAGCTTGACTAGGCCTCGCCAAGAATATCGAATACGTAGATCCCTGGAAAGAAATGAGGGATCTCTTGAGTGGGCTTGACCAAGTGGCAAATTTGCGAGTGGCTAAAACTAACGCTGAGTATGTAAAGAGAATAGAAGAAGAAAACAAAAGACAAACTCGGCTATGGCGGGAGAGACGGGGAAAGACTAAGGAAAGATGAAGCTGCCAGGAAGGCATATGAGAAGAAAAAGAAGGCGGTGACGACGAGAAAAAAGAGAAGAAGAGAAGAAGATCTTGATCAAGATGAAAGAAGGAGACAAATGAAGGAGATGAAGTGTTCTTTGTCAGTCCGACCCTTCATGTATTTTATTATGTAAATACATACAATGTAAGTCTTACGTAATAAAGTTATAATTTTTTTGTGAAGACAATGACTATATACTCACGATACACCTTGTACTTGATTGTGTTAAGTACAAGAATGATATGATCAATAAAAAGATTGATTCTGCGCATACATTCTATGTCAATACACTATCTCGTATGTATCTTTGTTATTTGCATATTTGTATGATTTAAGTTTTGGCATCATCAAAAAGGGGGAAATTGTTAGGAATTTTATTGTTTAGATTTTGATGAATGCCATGTAAAACTTAGAATAGAAAGTTGGCACCCCAATTCTTGTTGTAAAATGCATTGTAATGAATAGAGATGGCCAAGGTGAGTCAAGACAACTACGCCCTAACATGCAAGAAGACAATCAAGATGGAAGGAAGGAAAACTCTTTGTGAGACAGTGAGTATGGCAAAGAAGAGTAGACGGGAACTCTATTGAAGAAGCGGTGAGATGCGGTGAGTGGAGCATCAGTCAAGTCAACTCAAGAAAAGCCAAGTCACAAGTTGAAGTGACAGAAGAGTCATCCAATGATTGGAAGTCGACTCTAAGTCACCTGGGGAAAGCAAGGAAATGCATCAAGTCGAGATAATCAGAAAAGAACCGTTGCACGAGAAATCAAGAGATTTACTTAAACAAGTAATATCTCCATACTACCTTTCTTGGAGTGCTCGGTCCCGAAGCGTGCAAAAGGAACGAACAATGGGAAGCACTACACCGTGTCGAACTCAAAAGGTGAAAAGAATAATTCATACGAGGAAACGGCAATTCCAAGAAGCAAGCAACGACGATTGCAAAGTGACTTTCAAAAATAAGCCTATCTCTTCAACGGGCAAATTTTTGAAAGTTCACTATAAAAGGCCGAGGAGTTTGTTTGAGGAAGGAGGATGCATGAATGACACATACGTGAGATATACAAGCACATTAAAAAAAAAAAAAAAACAATCTCAATCCTCAAGCCTACATTTCAAGTACATCAATCCAACACTTACATGTGAAGGAAAGAGAACTTCAACCAGTTGAAAGAAACCTTTGAAAACAAGGGGTCTACTTTCGGGAAGGATTGTAGAAAAGTTCAAGGTTGAACTAAGTCTTAAGCATTTGGAGGGCTTCGTGATCAAATCCAAAGAGCTTGAGCAAGTGAGTCTGTAGTAGCAAGCTGCCTGCCCCTGTGAAGAAGTCGAGTCGCACGAGAACGGTGAGTGATCAAGGCGTCTCAGCATCGAGTCCCAAAGGATCAAGTTGATTGTTGTGATCAAGACTTGTATCCGGACTGTATTACCACTTTGTAAACCGATCATTACTTAGTGGATTCCTCCGGGAGTTGGAGAAGAGAGGAGTAGAAGAATTACCCCATCTTCGAACCTCTATAAAAACTTTCTTGTGCCATTTACATTTCAAGCATTTAAATTCTGCACTTTTAATCGCTTATATCTGTGATAAATTTGCTATCCGTTTGATAATTTACAAGTACTAAATCAAGCTCTAATATCTTGCTTAATCAAACTTAAGGGTGTTAAGTCTTCATTTTGTCGTAAATAAAACCATGGTGAGTTAAATTGTAGCCAACAAAATTTGAGTTACTCCATCAATGCTCAGTGAGTCTGTTGAGAGATTAACTCTTGAGTGACTAATTCGATTGTCCATCAAGGACACATGTGTGTAGAATTAACTCAGTAGATTTAAAAGGACTAAATCGAAAATTTGGTAAGGTTTATTCAACCCCCTTCTAAACCTTACACTTACACCCCTTGGGACCTACAACCCGATGCTCAAGCCGAGTTCTAGATCAAGTAAATAACAAGCCAAAGAACTTGAGAGGTGTTAATTGCTTAGTAAATTGCAAATTTTCAATGATGAGAATCATGAGGTATTTATAAACATGTTAGTCGACTTTTTGGCCTTACGGCCTTGGTGGATTTAATTTAAAACCAAATCTTAAAATGAATTATGGGCATCACTATTTGCACCCCAATATTTCATCAATACACTCATTTCTATATATACCCCACTCCTATTTTAGAAACCCATCTAATAACATAATACACCCCTCATATATTTCCATTTTTACCCTCCAAGCAAAAAAAAACTCTAACTTAACATACACCCCACAAAATTCCTACACCCCACATCTCATTTTTCTTCTCATTTCTCTTCATTCACCAAATATCTAACACCCCAATCTCTCCCGAACTATGTTGACATACTCTAGGAGGAGAAAGAGTAGAAGAAATATGGTGGAGGAGGAGGCGGTGGCGGCCTCACTAGCGGCCCGCACTGGCGGCAGCACCTAATGGAGAGGTAATATTTTTTTTAGATTTTCACTATTTTGCGATACTATAATCAAATTTAGTCCAAAATTTGGTTATATTTGTTTCCTTAAATGTTTTAGGGGTTGGAGTTCTTGAATTATTGTTGAAAATTGGGTATTTAGTAGAAATTGATGTTGAAAAAATGGATGGGTTTCAAATTGTTCTAGTTGGCATGAATGAATTTTTTTGAATTATTAGACACGATCGTGACTTTGGAAAATAATAGGCACGATCGTGCCAAAGAAATTACAAGCATGGTTTTTTTCCGAAAAATCCATTCGTGTCAGTAAGTAAATCGCATAATTTTTCTTATAATATTTTTGAAGCTCACAACTTTACATATGCAAGATGTAATGAGCTCTTTGAAAATTGAAAGGAAATAGAGACACGACCGATTTTTTGAAGGCACGATAGTTTTTTTTAAAATATTGAGGCACGATCGTGCCACCTCAAAAAATGACGCACGATCGTGCTTAGTATTTTTGAAGGCACGAATATGTTTTTTTTTTTGAAAAACTTGTGGCACGTTCGTACCTCTTCTGAAAATGAGGTAGGAACGTGCGTTAATTAGTTTTTGAAAATTCAGGCATGATCGTGTCTAGCTTTGTTTTAAGATAATTCAATTCCTATTGTACAGGTTCAGTGGGCTTGGAAGAGGGAGTCTTTTCAATTGACCAATGCGAAGATTAACATTTATAGTCGTTTATCTATAATTGGAAAAATAAGAGATGAGTTGAGGAGTATTGGTAATGGTGTGTCCTTGGAATTTGTAAACTCCTGTTTCGGGTTACTAGTGCGTTTGGATAACTAAAGAAATCAGTTGCAATAGAGTCTTCCATTCCCTTTTTAGATATGAGGTAATTATGACTGGGGCGAGGGATGATGAGTTGTGGTATAGAATTGGAGGTTATTTTATTCGGTTCTCCAAGTATGAATATGCACTTGTGTCGTGGCTATCTTTTGGGTCGATGACTTTTGACCCTAATGCCATCATGATCCACCTCAGACAGAAGTGTATCAGCGCTATTATGTTGGTCAAAAATTGAAGATGGATGAATTATGGGACGATTTCACGGAAGGGGTATTCCGTGATTCACCAGTAGATGCATTGAAAGTTGCCAAGTTGTTGATGGCATATTTCTTGTTGTTTGGATGGGATGGAAGTAGAGCTGTAAATGAACAGAGCGTTCGGCAAAACAGCTCATGAACAAGCATGGATATTGTTCATTTATGTTCGTTTATTTAGTAAACGAACATAAATGAACAAATTTTAGGGCTCGTTAAATAAACGAACAGAGCTTGAACAGTCCTGTGAACAAGCTCATTTAGTGTTCATTTAGAAATGTTCGTGAACAAGCTCATTTAGTATTCGTTCATAATTGTTCATGAACAAGCTCGTTAAGAGCTCAATTAATAGCTCGATTATGGTTCAATTAATAATAAATAATGTTATTTCATTTAAAAATATTTAATTTGATATTTTATATATAAACTGTTTTACAATATTTTGTGTTTAACTTAAATCAGTATTATAATGATTTAACTATTATACTAAACTTAACTATTATACTAAACATAACTTTATTATAATTAAACAATAAAACTTTAATATAACCTTTAATAAAAAAACAAGAAAACGTGTTAAGGACTTAAGGTATCCTTAGCGATTTCCATTCGTCGTTCTGCACTCCTAATCCTAAACTTCTGTCTCCAAAAACAAAATCGCCGCAGACCTACAGACCTCTGTTCGTCCAAGACTCCAAGTTCCACCTCGCAAATATCATGAAATCCTTAGTAAATATAAGATATATTCTTCTTTTTGGGATGAGTTTGAGCCAATAATGAATAAAGAGATTCAGGGTTTATGTGCTTAAATTGGGGATGATTTTGGTTTAAAGCTCCCGATTATTTTATCATAACAGATTGTCATAATGAAGAATTCATACAACAAAATCGAAATTTGAAGATGCCCCGAAAAAAAACAGAGTAAATTTTTATCCCATAGTAGAACAAAAGCCCATATAATAGTGCTTTGTTTGTGGGCGTTGCTTGAGAGATTGTATTTGAATGATTCTTCATGAAAATGTTTTCTTTATTTTCTGTTTCTTAAAAATAAAATTTTTGGTGGTTTAGTAAAAGCACATGGAACTTTTTTTTTTTCAAATTTCATATTATTTTTCATGAATGAACATACATCAGTTTGCTCTAGCCAATCATTTGAAAGTGAATTGCAATCAAGTAACCCTTCTAATAAGGTTTTTCTGCTAGTGGCCATGCAGCGAGAAAAAATGTTGAAACTGGGAGGTCAAAGTATGAGAAATATGTTAGGAGTGTTGATAGATACATATTTAGATGAAGGGGTCTTTATTTGCGAAGGAGATTTTGTTAACTTCAATGAATTGGAGTGGTGGAAGTCAAACAACTTGAAGTTTAGAGTCTTGTCGAAAATGGCTTGTGAAATCTTGTCAATTCCAATCACCACAGTAGCTTCAGAATCAACATTCAGTGCTGGTGGCAGGGTAATTGATACATATCGCTCATCTTTAGGAACAGATACAGTTCACATGCTACTTTGTGGTAGCGACTGGTTAAGAAACTTTTACAATCTCAAAAGAAAAGCAAAAGTAAGTATTTATTTGGATTTTATATTTTTCTTTTACTCTAATATTTGAGTTATATAATTATTATCTAATATATTCTACTATATATTTTGACAAAGATGTGAAAGAGATAACATTAACTTGAACTTCGGGTAATTTTTTTTAAAGCAAATTCTATTATAGTTAGTGTTTTTATTATTATGTTGATCTTGATGCAAAATAGTTTGTTCGAGTTACAATGGTTTTATGCTTATTTTCTATAGGCCTGTTATGAGGAGTGGACTTTTGCTAGAAGATGGCTATCATTTTTTGTTAAGCACAACAAAACAAGTACTCTGAGAATTGGGAAGCACTTTTTTGTTGCTATTGGTTAAGAAAAGACAATTGAATTTGTGTTGCTTACATATCTAAGTGGTTGACTATTGCTTTTTTGGATTGCTAGTTGGATTTATATTTTGTGAATTTTGTTGTGTTGTAGATTGGAATTTAGCCATCATTTTTGATTATGTTGGGTATTTACCAACAAGTTAATGAATGACTTATTGATCTTTTTTTCTCTCAAATGTTATGTTGATATGGTGGTTTTGATGTCAATTTTAATTTTTTCAGTAGCAAGTATAATATGGAGAAATTAGAAGTGATTAATGGCACTTGGCAGATTGTTTCAGTTTATTTATGTAATAAACAGGGTAGGTTATAGTTTTGTTTGTTTGTTCGTTTGTTTGTTCGTGAACAAAATTATTGATTGTTCACGTACACTTTTGTTCACGAACACTTAATGAATACAAGCTCTAATATGAACATGTTCATGAACACTTAACGAACACGAACTCGAACACGAACATGTTCACGAACATGTTTGTGAACAAATTCAAATATTACAAAAATTAAACGAACAAACACGAACAAGAATTTAGAATTGCAAACCGAGCTGGAGCCAAGCTCGAACAAGAAGAATTTTAAACAAACATTTGGCAAACATATTTAAGCTTGGCTCGGCTCGGTTCGTTTACAGTCCTAGATGGAGGAAAGACGGTAATTGAAATATGGGCATTGTCATTGACAGAGGATACATATCAGTGGGAGTCATTTATATGGATAAAGTACTCATACCAGATTCTATTGACATATCTTTCTGCGCCTGCCCACTGAGCTACCACATGTTGAGTTGCATGTATACAATTTCTATGGATTTACGTGGATATTCATGGTATGTGATCTTTTATTTAATTCCATGTAATTTTAATAATTTATCTGAGCTATTATTAATTATAATATCTTTCATAGGTATGGGCGCACGAGGCGATTCCTTCGTTGGGGATTATTTGTGGGATTTCTTGCATTTGATAGGGCCATACCATGTTGCCTCCATTGGAGATTTCCAAAAGTAAGCATTAACATGGAGATTTTGCTTTCTCGTCAGGTAGTTAGCATATAACAGTTTTATAATGTTTTTGACAAATATCGTAGTATATGCTGACTTTTTTATTTTGGATTTTAGATGGAGGTATGTGCGATGTTGGAGCTGAGTGCCGAGGAGCAGATCCAGCCTTTTTGGGAGCACATACACGACGATTTGTCTTCTGGTGTGCTACATACATCGGGAGAATCCATTCAGCAAGAGGGGATATAAAACTACACGTCCTCCACGCACAAGAGAGTGTCCCCATAGATGTCCTCCTGGATGTCCCTGTGTACCCGTAGATGATGTCCCTACCACTACTACGGCCCCCACCACTCCCACAGGGCATCCCCGTGCACCTCGAGGTGATGTCCCTAGCATTGTTGCCCCCACCACTTCCAGAGGGCATCCCCGTGGGCGTTCCCAAGCAGCCCCTACCACTTCTATAGGGCATCCCCTAGCAAGTCGAGATGATATTCATACCACTCCTGTCTCTCCTCGTGATCGGTGCAGTTGTCCAGATGATCCACCGATTACTTCATCTCGAGATTTCGATCGATAGTATGCTTCAGAGTTGTTACGAGAGCAGTTGTCGGCGTTGTGTTAGTCCAAGTGGCTACGATAATCTAGAGGGGGTGAATAGATTATGCCGATTTTTCGCAAATCACCCTCTTTTTCTAAACAACAAGTAAATGACAAGAATGTAAATGCGGAAAATAAACAACACTCGTTGATTTAAAGAGGTTCAACCCACCTAGGGCCTAATCCTCTACCACCCCAAAGATTCTCTGGGATGGATTTCAAAAAGGAAAAAAAGAGATTTTATTAATTTACCAAAAATTAATACAACACCTTGAGGATTACCACAACCCTCTTTCACCACCTTGAGGATTACCACAACCCTCTTACAAAGACCTTTGAAGATTACCACAATCTTCAAACACCTATCACCTAGATCACCCAAGTGTATTCTTACCACAAGAATACTCACAAGGATGTCTTGTGTTGAATGATGACCAAAATCAAGATTACAACTCAATAAAGATTGAAACAATATGAGTACAAGTGTAATCAAGAATTGAAAGCCTAGACCTCAAATTTGTGCAAGTGAAAGTGCTTAGGCTAATATAACAAGATATAGAAGTGTTTGCTTTGTTTGCTCTTTTTGCTTGTATTGAGTGTTGTATCTTGTTGCTTGAATGAAGCCTCTATTTATAGGAGAGGACTTGGCTTTCATTTCCAGACATTGGCTCCTCCTTGGGGAGTGATTTGCTGCAAAAGAAACCATTTAAAATGATCAATATAGCTGTTAGAAATCAATCCCACAAAATAGGGAAAAGTCATTCGAAAAACGCAAGCGGATAGTTTCTTTGATAAACAAGGGTTCGACCGGTCGTGAGAGATAAGATTGAAATTGAATTCTGTGAGTTTTTACATAGGGGACCGGTCGGAGGGGGGGTGCGACCGGTCGCCCTTAGTCGTGACGGTTGGAGCGAGAGAAGAAATTTCAAACAGAGAAGTCGAAACAAAAAGACCACTCCCAGTACCGGGTCGCCCTTTTTACATACGTCTCATTTTTTCTGTTTCTCACCAACTCGGTATGGGTTGCCCTAGGGGCTACCTAGGTCGAACTGAAACAAATGTGTTGTAAAATTTTTATCGAAAATAAACTCCAAAAAAATACTCCGAAAAATAGTAAAAACATTTTAAATTGATGGAAGTATTTAGACAACATATAGGGACATTGTTTTGGTTAAAAACTCATTTGAACAAAATCATCAAAATCATGATAAAAACATTTATCTAACAAACTCCCCTTTTTGATGATTACAAACCAAAACAATTTTCTCGAGGACGATTTGAGAAACAAATAAATTTTCCGGTTTTCTGAGGTAAACTATCCGTTGAAAGCATTTCATACGAAGCTCCCCTATCTATGAGCATATCAACAAACGATTATAATAAATTAGAAGCACAAGCTATAACAAGCTTATATAAGATGCATATAGACATCATGAGCTAAGAAGCTCCCCCTGTCACAATACTTATAATCTTTTGCATTTGAGTCCACAATCCAAGCCATGGACTAGGTATTCTTGGCTTTAGAAAGCCATCGCTTATAGCTTTTAATAGCTTCTTTTGGGCTAACAAGCCAATGTCTGTTTCTCCCCTTTGGAATCATCAAAAAGAATGTTAGGAAGATAAAAACATCATACAATCATATCAAAGTGCAAAAGAGACGGTTTATCAACCATTGAGCAATATGTGCTTAAAATCCAAGGAAAATGAGAGAAATGTAACATGAAGAGTTCATACGCTCGTTTTGTTTGCCAAAACATGATCTCAATAATAATAGAAGACTTTTGAAAGCAAGAGAATCATGTAGAAGTTGAAATTATCATTGCGACATTTTATCGAACACTTTGTGGACGTAAAAATTAAAAAGAGGTTGTATATAACCCTTGTAAATGATTTAAGCGAAAAATTTCAACATCAATTCAAGTCAATCAGCATACATTACAACATAACAATCAAGCTCATCATGATCATACAAAAATTACATCAAGAGTATTCAAGTAACTCAAAACTCAAGGGTTCAACCCAATTTGAGCAAAAGAAGAGAAATTCTTACCATTTGATCGGAAAGAATGAGCCATAATGATGATGATCATGCTATATAATGTCCATGGTGTGTAAAAGATGCATGAAAACCATTTTTGAATGAAATTAGAGTGAAGTTGACAAAGGGGGGCGAAAAATGGCCAAAAAAATGTTAAAATGAAGAATGTCAAAGGTAACGTTTAAAAGCCAAAATATAGCTTAGGCGGACCGGTCGAGGTTGAGGGCGCGGCCGATCGGCGTTGAGGGCGAGGTTGCCCTCAACCCTTCACCCCACCTGTCTGTCGGCTTTTTTTTTTTTTTTAAATCCGAATTTTCAACCAAAAATCCGATTTTTCGCCCCTAAGTTTTAAAAATGTGTAAAATGCAAACGTAAGCTTCATTCAATATGCATTATGCCTAACCGAGCTCGTATTGATGAAAAAGTCTCGGAAGATAGCGGTTTTGTAAAAATGTCCGCTAATTGATCTTGAGATGGTACAAAAGATATCTCAATTTTACGTTTAGAAACACAATCCCTTAGAAAATGATGTCGAATCTCAATATGTTTGGTACGGTTATGATGAACCGGGTTTTGAGCAATGTTAATAGCGGATATATTATCACAAAAAAGATAGATGCGTTTTCAAAAGAGCATTTGTAATCCGCTAAGGTTTGTTTCATCCAAAGAAGTTGAGTACAACAAAATGCGGCGGAAATATATTCGGCTTCGGCCGTTGAAAGAGAAACACAGTTTTGCTTCTTTGAAAACCAAGAAACTAGGCAATCGCCTAAAAATTGACATGATCCAGGAAGTACTTTTCCGATCATCAATATTGCCCGCATAATCCGAATCACTATAAACTTTAAGAGAAAAATTTTCATTCTTTGGATAAAATAAACCATATTGAATGGTGCCTTTCAAATATCGAAAAATCCTTTTAACGGCACTCATGTGAGATTCTTTGGGATTGCTTTGAAAACGAGCACATAGGCATACGGCATGAAGAATGTCCGGTCTACTAGCGGTTAAATAAAGTAAACTACCAATCATACCTCGATACTTTGATTCATCCACGGACTTGTCTTTCTCATCTTTGTCAATTTTGACATTTGTTGCCATAGGAGTAGAGACGGTTCTTCCTTCTTCAATGCAGGAACTTTTTCAAAAGTTCTTTTGTATACTTTGATTGCGAAATATAAATACCTTCTCTTGACATTGCTTAATTTGAAGTCCAAGAAAGAAGTTAAGCTCCCCATCATACTCATCTCGATTCTCCTTGCATTAACTTAGAAATTTTCTTGCACAAAGAATCATTAGTAGCACCAAAGATAATATCATCAACATATATTTGCACAAGTAAACAATTTTGCCCTTTTTCAAAAACAAAGAGAGTTGTATCAACTTTACCTCTTATAAAACCATTTTGTAAAAGAAAAGAGCTAAGTCTATCATACCATGCACGTGGGTGCTTGTTTTAAACCATACAAGGCCTTTTTAAGTTTATAAACATCATTTGGCCTAGAAAAATTTTCAAACCCGGAGGTTGTTTTACATAGACTTCTTCTTGAATAATACCATTTAAGAAAGCGGATTTAACATCCATTTGGTAAAGTTTGAAATTTTTAAAACAAGAATAGGCAAGTAAGATACGAATAGCTTCTAAACGTGCTACGGTGCAAAAGTTTCATCATAGTCAATACCTTCTTCTTGACAATACCCTTGAGCTACTAACCTTGCCTTATTTCGAACAATGTTGCCTTGATCATCAAGTTTGTTAGGAATACCCATTTTGTACCAATAATAGTTTGAGATGGAGGACAAGGTACTAATTCCCATACATCATTTCTTTCAAATTGATTCAACTCCTCTTGCATCTCTAGAAACCAATCCTCATCCTCAATAGCCTCCTTAGCATTTTTAGGCTCTTTTTGAGAAATAAGAGCTTTCTCGGCAAATTTTCTCCTGGTCATAACTTTGTCAAGGGATCACCAATAATAAGATCTTTTGGGTGATTTCCTTAAATTTCAATGCAATGGGAAGATCCGAGATATCACCTCTATCTTCTTGAGGACCATTTGAAGTAGATGGTTGATCATTTGATGTAGACGGTTGATCATCAATTTGAACAATTTGTTCAATAGTATCTTCTTCATCACTATCATCATTAGGTATTTTTTCAACTCCCAAAGCTTCATTAAATTTGACATGAATGGATTCTTCAACAACTCCACTAGTCTTATTGTAAACCCGATATGCTTTGCTTTTTGTTGAATATCCCATAAATATCCCTTCATCGGCTTTAGGATCAAGTTTGTCTAATTGATCCTTGGTATTCAAAATAAAGCATTTACAACCAAATATCTTGAAATAACTAATATTTGGAGTTCTACCTTTCCAAAGCTCATATGGAGTTTTATTCATTTTAGGACGAATATAAACTCGATTAATAACATAGCAAGCGGTACTTACGGCTTTCGGCCCAAAAATATTTTGGAAGTGAAAATTCATTGAGCATGGACCGACTCATCTCTTGTAATGTCCGATTTTTCCTTTCGGCTACTCCATTTTGTTGAGGTGTCCTTGGAGCCGAGAAATTATGAGCATATCCTTTGGTTTCACAAAATACTCTAAATTCACCGTCAAATTCTCCACCTCGATCGCTTGAATAGACTTGATAGTATCTTCTTTTTCATTCTCAATAAGTCTACACAACTTAACAAACTCATTAATGGCATCGCTTTTATTGATAAGAAAAAGAGCCCAAGTATATCTCGAAAAATCATCGACTATAACAAAAGTGTAATGTTTTCCACTTAGACTAGTCGTATCAATATCCCCGTACAAATCAAGGTGAAGCATTTGTAGGGGTTTGGTTGTGGAAATTTCATTTTGGGCTTAAAACTACTCTTAACTAATTTGTTCTTTTGACAAGTGTCACATAAGCCAAGATTTTCAAAATTCAATTTGGGTTGTCCTTTCACATGTTGGTTTTTGTAAATATTTTTCAAATTCTTGTATCCAACATGTCCAAGTCGCCTATGCCATAAACTAGTTAAATCATTATTGGCGACTAAACAAGAAACATTTTGACTAACCAAATCACTTGTACAAATTTTGTAAAGATTGCCTTTTCTATTTGCTTCACAAATAATTTCACCATTTTTAAGTATAAGGCATCTTTCTTTATTAAAGGAAACATCATATTTTGAATCACAAAGTTGGCTAACACTTATCAAATTAAACTTAAGCCCTTCAACTAATAGAACATTACTAAGAGAGAAAGAAGAGTTACTAATTTCTCCATTTCCAAGAATTTTTCCTTTGCCATTGCCGAACATGACCACACCCTCTTCTTGGAGCTTGATGTTGGTAAAAAGTTCTCTCCTCTCGGTCATATGGTGTGAACATCCGCTTTCCACGAGCCATTTTGAATCTTCCATTGTGGTTATAGCCCCTATTACCTACAAAAGAATTTCTTTTAGGTACCCTATAATTTTGGGGTCCATGGGGTTAGTCTTGAGACCTTTGGGTCTCCAAACATGTCTTGAGCTATTTCTCAATTTGCAATTATTAGCATAATGTCCAACTTTGCCACAATAAAAACAAGTAGGAGTATTATAATTATTAGCACGTACAAAAGTCGGACCTTGGTTATTTTTCTTAAAAACACTTTGAAATGGCTTATAACCAAGTCCCGATTTGGAATGCTCACCTCTTTGTGCATCTAAAATTTTTGTGACTTTATCCGTACTTATGTTGAAACGATGCACATCATTTTTCAAACATTCAATATCTTTTGTGAGCAATTCCTTTTCGGTTTCAAGAGAATGAATTCTAGTAAGAGTAAGAGCATGCGCTTTGTCTAGACATTCATAAGAGGTAAATAATTTTTCCTTTTCAACCTTAATCTCCTTATGCTCCTTTTTCAAATTTTTGTATTTAACGATTAAATTTTGAAACTCAATTTGCAATTCATCAAAATCACATTGCAAGTCATCAACTATGGAGGAAGTAGAAGAATTTGAGTGTACCTCATTGCTTTCATCGCCTATAGCCATGAGACCGTGTTCGGTTTCTCCTTCCTCATCGGTTGTTTCGAGTAGTTCATCCCATGTTTTGACTTCCGCATTTAGAGCCTTCTTTTTGTGAAAGGCTTCTTTTTCTTTGCTCCTCTTCATCGAGCTTGGGCAATCGGCAATGAAGTGCCGGGTTTTCCACATTTAAAGCAAGCATTATCTCTTGGTTTTCTTGCTTTATTTTTATTTACAAATTTTGCAAATTTCGAACAAGTGCGGCCGTCTCCTCATCATCATCATCATTATCATAGTATGCATTATTAGAAGAAGAAGCAAGACTTTTAGGAATAATTTGCATACCCGATTGATTTGTGGATGGTTTGGAATTTTTCCTCTCCTTGAGATAGACTTCATAGATGAGTAGATTTCCAATAACCTCATCAAACTTGAGTGTCTCAAGATTTTGTGCCTCCGTGATTGCCGTTACTTTTTCGGACCATGAGCACGGAAGTGCATTCAATACCTTGGTCACCTTGTCTTCTTCGGAGATGACTTTGCCGAGGGCCACAAGAGGATTGACAATATTGTCAAACCTTTCCACCATCTTGGAGATGCTTTCGCCATCATACATGTTAAAGTTTTCAAGTCTTTAACAAGCATGGTCTTTCTTGCTTGCTTGACTTTCTTAGTCCCTTCATAGATTGTTTCCAATTTTTCCCAAACCTCATGTGCCGACCTTATGCCTCTTATGCGATTGTACTCGGTGGCGGTAAGAGAACAATGCAAAATATTTAAGGCCTTACCGTTTAAAGAGAAAGCCTTTTTGTCGTTTTCATCAAACTCCTTGAAAGGTTTAGGAGCCAAGGTGCCATCCTCCGATTTCTTTGTTGGTTGATCAACTCCTTCAATGACCACATTCCAAATGTCGAACCCGCACCCTTGTAGGAAGCACTCCATACGGTCTTTCCCAAATGCATAGTTGTTGGCATCAAATAGTGGTGGCTTATTGGTGGAGGCGCCGGTGGTGAGATGAGCATCATTTGTAGCCATGGATCTTTCCTCTTTACTCGGAACGAGCTAGCCAAAGAGTTTGGCTTTGATACCACTTGTTAGTCCAAGTGGCTACGATAATCTAGAGGGGGGTGAATAGATTATGCCGATTTTTCGCAAATCACCCTCTTTTTCGAAACAACAAGTAAATGACAAGAATGTAAATGCGGAAAATAAACAACACTCGTTGATTTAAAGAGGTTCAACCCACCTAGGGCCTAATCCTCTACCACCCCAAAGATATCTCAGGGATGGATTTCAAAAAGATAAAAAGAGATTTTATTAATTTACCAAAAATTAATACAACACCTTGAGGATTACCACAACCCTCTTTCACCACCTTGAGGATTACCACAACCCTCTTACAAAGACCTTTGAATATTACCACAATCTTCAAACACCTATCACCTAGATCACCCAAGTGTATTCTTACCACAAGAATACTCACAAGGATGTCTTGTGT
Organism: Rehmannia glutinosa; assembly: GCA_016081115.2. Classification (NCBI taxonomy): domain Eukaryota; kingdom Viridiplantae; phylum Streptophyta; class Magnoliopsida; order Lamiales; family Orobanchaceae; genus Rehmannia; species Rehmannia glutinosa. The sequence continues at coordinate 327,610 of JABTTQ020002099.1, forward strand.
TGAATGATGACCAAAATCAAGATTACAACTCAATAAAGATTGAAACAATATGAGTACAAGTGTAATCAAGAATTGAAAGCCTAGACCTCAAATTTGTGCAAGTGAAAGTGCTTAGCTAATATAACAAGATATAGAAGTGTTTGCTTTGTTTGCTCTTTTTGCTTGTATTGAGTGTTGTATCTTGTTGCTTGAATGAAGCCTCTATTTATAGGAGAGGACTTGGCTTTCATTTCAGGACATTGGCTCCTCCTTGGGGAGTGATTTGCTGCAAAAGAAACCATTTAAAATGATCAATATAGTTGTTAGAAATCAATCCCACAAAATAGGGAAAAGTATCTAAAAAACGCGGATAGTTTTTGATAAACAAGGGTTCGACCGTCGCGCAGAGATAAGATTGAAATTGAATTATGTGAATTTTTACACGGGGGACGGTCGGAGGGGGTGCGGCCGGCCGCCTTAGTGTGGACTAGGGTTGGAGCAGAAAGAAATTTCAAACAGAGAAGTCGAAACAAAAAGACCACTCCAGTGCAGGTCGCCCCGGGAGGTCAACCGGTCACCCTCATCAAGTCGACCACCTGGTCGACCAGGTCGCCTGTCCCTTTTTACATACGTAAGGTGGTCGGCCAGGTCCGCCGTCCCCTTTTACATACGTCTCATTTTCTATTTCTCGGCCTAAACTCAGTACGGGTTGCCCTAGGGGGCGGCCGAACTGAAACAAATGTGTTGTCAATTTTTTATCGAAAATAAACTCCAAAAAATACTCCGAAAAATAGTAAAAATATTTTAAATTGATCGGAAGTATTTAGACAACATATAGGGACATTGTTTTGGTTAAAAAAACTCATTTGAACAAAATCATCAAAATCATGATAAAAACATTTATCTAACACGTTGGTGCGAGAGTACTTTTTGATATATATGGAGCAACAGATGGCACCTTATATGCATCAGGAGATGCCTAGTTTCATTCGTCAGGAGTTTCCAACGTATATGCACCAGGAGATGATTGCTTTCATTCAGCCGGAGATGGATGCTTTGGTCCAACACGAGTTTCAGACATATATGCAGCATCAGATGCCCCTTATATGCAACAGTAGATGTCGGCTTATATGCAGCAGGAGATGCCTGGTTTCATATGCTAAGAGTTCCCAACATATATGTAGCAGGGGATACCACCTTATACGCAGCAGCAGCAGTAGCATCATGATATGTATGATTTCATTCGACATGAGATGCCAGTTATGTTACGTCATGAGCTCATTAGGATTATTCAACCTGTTATGATACGGCAGACTCCGGCCTCGTCAACCCGACATTAGATAATTTCATTAATGTATGTATTTCCTACTAAATCTGTCTAATTACTATATACATAGTTTGAGTTATTTGTTTCTTTTATCGTACAGGATGCCCAACCATCGTTGAGATCAGATGATGACTTCGTGGCATCGCCTTTTCTTGATGTACGTACCCCTTTGCGAGCACATGGTTTCCCAGAACCCTAGATTCCTTCGTCGATGCACGATGTTCCGTCTTCTTCTATGCAACTTTGTCGACTGAGGGTACAATCTAGGTATCTACGTACTCCCTTCATGACACATGAGCATTGCAGGGCTGATGCGACGGAGATGGAGTACAAACGTTTTTTGGAGTCAATTGAAAGGTAACTTATACTAATTAAGCATAATAAACCTTACACTTCATGAAATAGTATTTAATATTTGTCTTTATATCTCAACCACAATGTAGGGTATAAACTTTGCACAATCGGTTCTATTTTTTTAAGGAGATAGAGGATCCAGACGAGGATATGGAAGCTGAGGTAATTTAATTTTCTTATAACATTTCTCTTATTTATTTTAAAATAATTGCGGTAATTTCAAATTTTTGCATTTACAGCAAATCAATGCATAACTCGATGTACTACATTGCATGCCTGACTTGGTGAATGCACATAATCATCAAGATATGCGAGGAAACTATGTTTTATTGGAAACACATTTTCTCTGTAAGTCGTATTTTACTACATTGCAATTTGCTTCTAGATATCTGTTTATTCGTAAGTCACTTGATTATCCGTTTCGAACGCAGGAATTGATTTTAAAAGTGTGGAATTATTTGCATGGCAATGACCCAGAATACATGTATCTTGATCCCAATTTGCCAGATGAGGTATCACCCGAGCAAGTTAGTGGAGTTGTTATGTATGTCCACGGGGAGAGGCCATTGTGGGAAATATTTCACGGTGGAGTCGGTGCATCATGTAAGTAATATTATTTAAGTTATATGATTGACACTATTTTTTATATTTTATTGCGAACTTTTGACATAGGTATTACTACTTGGCCGGTGATTTTTATTCACAACTACGGAGAGCATTGGGTTGCATGTATGATATATCTAAAGTCGTACTCGATCAAGGTTTTTGACTCCTTCCACCATCAACTCGATAAAGCCATTTTCACCGAAAGGCCTCATATGTTGAAGCCCTTTACCCGCCCCATTCCTGTAGTATTGCATCATTCAAGGTATTGGGATGAGCGTCAAGATATCGTGCCTTTGCTCCACTCGTGGAAATTGATAGTCATAGTTGTGGGCTTTTTGCATTGAAAATGGTGGGCACTCTTCTACGCAAAAATCTAGATAGAGTAGGTGGTACGCAAGAGCGTACGAGGAATGAATATCGTAGACATATATCATTAACTATATAAAGATTCAAAGACGGATAGTAGCACATACGTTGCATCCGAAGAAGATGATTAGTACTTTATTTGAGTATGTAATTATACTTGGATAATAGAGATCTTGTTGATGATTAGTATTCATTTGTAATTTTGTTGGTGTATGTTTGTAATTATTTATTTTTGATTGTAGTGGGAAAACATGTAAAATGTGGCACGAAATAGCCCAAATTGTTTTTTAAATCGCACGATTGTTTTTAAAAATAAATTGAGGCACGATCATGCCTAGTATTTTTGAAGGCACAAAACGTTTTGTTTTGAAAAATTTGGGGCATGATTGTGCCTCCTCTAAAAACAAGGCACAATCGTGCCTAACTCGTTTTTTGAAAATTCGGGCACGATCGTGACTAGCTTTTCTTACACTTGTGATAGTTTACAAAATATATCCAAATTACAACTAATGTATCCAAAATGTCTTCAAATTATAACAAATGTCTCCAAATTACAACGAATTATTTTTATAATCTTGCCCAAAGTTATTGTATTAGTACTACAATCTGACTAGTTCCAACACTTTCACTGTATTTTTGGAGCTACTGATTATAATAATCAGTCTACTCTAATACACAATTGTGGCGAATCGTAAAACACATGGAAGCCACGAGAGGTAATGGGTGACCATCAATAAGAAACATCTATAAATGAAACAATATCAACATAGGCATCCATATGAAATATATAATGTGAATAAAATGACATGAAGTGTGTACCTCAATAAATTCACAAATCAGATACATAACAATTTCGAAATGGTCGGACATTCTATTCTCAATGGTAGATATGTGGGGGTCATTCTCTCATACAAATACACTAGAGCAACATTATATGTTGATGCAATTAAGTAACCCATTTCTGGCGAACAAAACCAATGTTTGTTTTTTTTGCAATATCATCATATCAATCGAGTTTATTCAAGATTTCATCAACACGACCATGTTTCGTGAATGCATGTGTGTATAAATCCTGATTTGATGTTAACTCATGAGAGAGATCTCCTCGAACACGACCCCATGATTCCTCACCGTAGCCAAGTAGGTCAGATATGGCACGAAAACCGCAATGACCATCACTCTCAACATCTTTAATATGAACAATGTAATTATGAAAGTAAGATGGTAGTCATTCCTTAAAACCAAGTCGACAAACAACCTATTCAAACACTAAAGTCATACCATTCGAACAAGAATTACTTAAAAATCTAATAAAATGATACTATATTTACCAGTAGTTTTTACTTTGGTATCGATGTGAACATAAGAGTATCATTTGTTGGACCAACATGATGGATTACTTCATCAACAGACGAACAACTATCTTTAATGGACTCCATATACTCAAACTTGCTCGGGCCACGTTTCGTAGATTTGGATTATTTAGATCTTGAAGCTTTAGGACTCCCACGACTGCGAGTATGAATCTCGGGCTTAATCGGTGAGGTTATTATTGGGTTGGTAATTTCCATCAATTTTTTCAACATCAACAGTCTTTCTGCTTCAGAGGCTTGTTCAAATTTTCTGTATAGATAACCCACACACTGAGTTCATTGACTGCCAACTTCATACCCAACACCAACATCATCCCCTCCGGTCGATGACATATCTAATTTTCTCCAGAACGCATCAATTTAATCAAGGGGAATTGGCTTCTCCAACCTCACATACTCAAATATCTCGTGACCACACATGTCTTTCTCAACACACACCCACACAATAAGGGATCAACACCACCTTCTGTTACACCATCCGTTTCGTCATGTATTTTATTCAATGCATGTATAGACACCATATCTCAAAACGACATGAATATAACTGATTTAAATTTATGTTGGATAACATTTCTGCTCTTTTCAAACGAGTGTTTAATTGTGTTATGTTATGTCTCAAGAATGGTGTGAATATGTCCCCAACATGTTTCAAAGTTATCCTGACTCGATCCAAGTTATCTTTTCAACGCCGCATGCCGACTCTGACTCTCGCTCCGAAATAAAATGTAATCATTCAATTATTTTAGATATATATCCAATCAAATATATAAAGCAATTTTAATCACACTTTGGTGTGAACTTTACCTATTTGTAGTGGTATTGTCGAAATGCAAGACATTATTCGTCCAAGCAGACACAAATCATTCTTTGTAAGCCCAACTCATTGCTCCATTGCAAATTGCACAGCCTCTGGATATTCTACAAATTCAGACTAAAATCTCCTAAATAATTAATAAAACGATGAATCGGTATCTGCGAGGGCTAATAAATTCCAATACAACATAAAGGATTTTGATTTCTCTTTCCGTGAAGTATTTTCTTGCAATTTGTCAAAATATTCCTACTAATGTGCCACCGACAAAGAAAATGTCTCATACTGGAAAATGTTCTTTCAATTGCATTCGTTAGAGCCATTTCTCTCTCTGTAACAATCACAGTAGGGAAAAAGAGTGGGTTCATCAAGGATTTTAAAATGATACATGCCCATATGTAGTTGTCCTCCTGCTCAAATTCCCAATAAGCGGCTACAATAGAGAATGTCATATGTGTCGACGTCACGCCAAAAAAATCCAACAAAGGTAACTTGTACCTATTTGTCTTGTACGAAGAATCCATAAAAAGGACCTTAGGAAAAGCACGCAACAACTCAACGCTCCTTGGGTGAGCAAAAACAGATCCTTCATAGTGTTAGTCATTTCACATTGCCTATGATGATAGAAATATTTATGCTTCTTCAATTTCCACATAAGTTGCCGCATCTGAGATCGACCGTCTTGTTCAACAACTCTATTCTTCATACGAACATTATACATAGTCCGTATTTGTGGACTTATTATCTACAAATTTCTTTTGCAAACCAAACATAATGTCTTTGAGTCGAGTATTACCCTGTGACATATCCATGACATATTCCTCCTCATTTTTGGACAATCAACCAACATATGAGTGACCCTCCAAAATATTGGGCCATCGGATGATTATGAACACCATATTCAACATTCAAAACCCATTCTCCGTCAATGAAGATTTCCTTACCCTTTAAACGAAATGGAAATCCACACTTTTTTGTTCTGGTTTCTCTCCCACGACCTTTGTTTTTCAAATTGCTCGAGGGGACATCATCTTTTTCAACATTTTCCTCTTGATGCTTTCCTCGGGATAATTTTCCATTATATTTACGGCATTTTCCACTATGTTCACATGCCAACAACATACGAGGTCTTCTCTTATTAGCACCGCTATCCGATCTACTTATTACTATCACCATGCCATGCCCATTCCCTCGCTCACGTAACCATTCAAATAACTTCTCACGAGATTAGAAAATTTCGTAAGTAGTGAAAACGTCTATGTAATCCGTAACAACACTCAAAGTCTTGGACTTGATTCGTCTCATTATTGATTGGACAAACAACACTATATTGTGTGGTGTGAGTCCTTCATTCCGTCAAAATATTAAAAGATTCATCAAAAACTTAAACAAAAAAAAAAATATGGCACGATCGTGCCACATTTTTATACATGGCACGATCGTGCCTAATTAAAATACATGGCACGATCGTGCCTCAATTTAATTCATGGTACGATCGTGCCTCAGTTTACATGGCACGGTCAGGCCTCATTTTTTTTATCGTGCCATGTAGAAAATTGGCATGATCGTGTCATGGCAAAATTTGTGTGTGTGCACGATCTAGTCGAAATTTTGAACGGGAAAAACATGAAAAATAAGAAAAAGTATGATACTTAAAGCAATATAATATTAAAATTCTTACATTATTGGTGTCGATGAATTCATTCGGGTCCATATTTGCAACGATGCGATTGGTAAAAAATTAGGGTTTCGAATTTTTTTTTTGGAAGATTTTGTAGAGAGAAGAATAATGAGAGAGGTGTAAGGAAGAAAAATATAAATTAAAGAGGGGGTGTATTTAGATATTTAAGTGGTATATTTACAATGTTTTATTATATTAACAGATCATAGTCATTTTAACTGATGATATTTTGTAAATATTGGGAATGAGGTATATTAGTCAAATATTGGGATGCAAATAGGGCCGTCCATTAATTATTATGGGCCTTAATATATCTTTGGGTTTATAATTCAGATAGTCGCTCCATTGGACTGGCCTATTGGACCTATCCAAATTACAGCCGATCATTTTTCAATTTTTTCAATTTTTTTTTCTTACTAATAAATAACCTTTAATTATATATATAATAATTTTTAATTGATAATGAGCTGAAAAATAAAAACCACTACAAATAATTAAACAAATATATAAGTATACTGCCTATATCTCTGCACGGCCCAGATTTCATCTTCCATATCCCCTCCTTCCCCATCTCAAATCAGGCGCCCATGCAGTTAATCCAACTGAAATTTGAAATCTAAACTCTCTTGCACCTAACTTTATAACTGTTAAACCCTCAACCATAAATCCCTTTCCCCTTCTCCAGTTCTCTCTCAACATGTAGCAGAAGAGATTTCAAGAAATGAAATCTTGAATAAAAAGAAAAACTCAAAAGACCCTTTTGAAGAAATGGAATCTCACACGAAGAAAAAGTTTTATGGCTTTCACACTTTCGCAGAGCCAGGCTTTCCAGTCTCTCTCAGCGGCGCATTTCGTGATAACATGCGCCAGTTTCTTCAGCAGTGCGCAGAGCCCGAGGATTACGATATCGAGGGCATGCCAATTTGGTGCACTTTTTTGGTGTATGAAAACAGGGGAACAGTGCTTCCCCTTTACACTGTCGAAGAAAATGTGAAGCATTCTGATAGTCCCTTCTGCGATTACTGCCGATGCGCTGGTTAGATTTTGTTAAAATTTGAAATGGGTTGGGGGAAATTTGATCTGGGGTTTTAGATTTTTGTCAATATTTTGTGTTTTTTATTTTTTTTAATTTTTTGGTGACTAGTGTATTTTGATGGGTGTAGGGTGGAGCCATCATTTCGTGTCGAAAAGGAAGTATCATTTGATAATTCCTGCGAATGATGAGTGGAATAATCCACTTGATGAGGGTGCTTTTGATATACAAACGCATCTCTTGCATGGTTTGATTCACTGCAATGGTTATGGACATCTGATTTGCATTAATGGGATTGAAGGAGGTTCTAAGTTCATATGCGGTAGAGAAATCATGGATCTCTGGGATCGTATCTGCACGACTCTTCATGTGCGGTATGCGAAACGAAATAACTAGAATTGTGTGTTTTATTTTTTGGAAAAACTGTATTATGATACTACTGATTGATATCTGAGTTGTTAAGCGATGAGTATAATGACTTTGTTTGAATTGTTCATTGGAAGTAGATTTCTAATTGAATTTTATCAGATATATGACAGTACATTTATATGATGGTAATAGATAGGGGAGAATTATTAAAACTAAGTATTGTATTATGTGAAGATCATTGTTTTTGATAGGTTTCTGAGTGAACAGAATTTCATGTTCAATATTTGTGATTACATGATGATTCGAAGTGGTATAGGCTCTTCAAAATATATTAACATTGCCTGAGTCCAATTTCATATATTTTAGTCGAAACTTCATATGATCATATATTAACAGTATTTCTGATTGATTTGTGTATTATAAGATGAACTATAGGATATCGATTTTTTTATTATATGATATCAACAGTACTCAAATATTAGCCAAAAGTAGAAGACTGATTTTATTTGTATCTCACATATATGATGAGTATATTCATGATAATGGGATTAGATTAGGATGAAATTCCTCATTACCTTATAAATTTCTTAATGATATTCAAAAGTTTCACAGTGCTGATAAATATTTATTCGGTTAAGTGTCCATGAAAATAGAACTATTGATATTTGACTGTTATTTCCTCTTTTAGGCGAATTTCAGTGGAAGACTTATCGAGGAAGCATGAGATGGATCTCCGATTGCTTTACGGAGTTGCATATGGCCACTCCTGGTTCGGTAAATGGGGTTATAGATTCTGCCATGGCAGCTTCGGTGTAAAGGAGCATAACTACGAAAGGGCAATGGACATTCTCAGTTCCCTTGAGCTTGATCAAGTAATCGATGATTTCAGCCTCACAAAAGGATGCACACTCATCAAGCAAATGATCGATCGTTACAGAGATATGAGTGACACCAATTTGGTCACAATTAGAGACTTATTCAGATTCATGCTTACTCTAAAAACCAAACCTTCAACCGGAAAATATTCTGCCTCTTCCGTCATGAGTCGATCATTGTCCAGATATAGAACAGCATTACAGAGATGTTCGTTGAAATTTCCGACGAGACTTTCTCTGAAGAACAACTACCCGCTCGGAAAGGAAACACCCGCCAAGTGCAGAAAATTTTCCAACCTCGCTGCTAATTTGGATAGTCGATGGCCTGTCAGAAGACTCGAGCACGTCGCGGAAGTTATCGTCGAGGCCTTGAAAGAAAAACGAGCGAGAAACAATGTCGGCAGCTGTGGAATGACACGACAGGAGGCCCGTGATGCGGCCCGTCTCCATATTGGTGATACCGGTTTAATAGATCATGTGCTGAAAGTGATGAACAATGTGATCGTCGGAAATTACATTATCCGACGTGCGGTGAACAGATCGACTAAGATCCTCGAATACACAATTCAAGATATTAAGGGCGGTAAAGAGTTTTCTTGCTCGAAAATCCCAGATTCGATTCAAGTACTTATTATGGGTCCCGGAAGAAGCGTTTCAGAAGATGTTGTCTATTTGTATAGAAATGTGCTGGTGGGTTATCCAGAGTCTGACTCTGTGAAATTTGCTGTTCAAATGATTCTTCACAGTAAGCATTTTGTGAAGGAATGGCCTTTTAGAGATGAAGATGATGATTCATTAAGATTCGTTTGCAGACTTGCAACGAGCTCGATCGATTTAAACTCTGACATTTCTCGTGACTTTCCGCCGGGCGAGTATGTAATTGTTCCGCTGTACGCTACGCTCGGTGATCTTAAAATAGCAGTGCAGAATGCGATGAGGGACACTTACTGCGTGACGGAAAATTTACAGGTGATGGAGATTTTAGGGATGGAAGGAGTGCGAGACGAGGAAGTTCTTTTTGGCCTAATCGAGTCGGGCAAGGAGATTTGGGTGAGAGGGTGTGGATTGGATTTGGAGAACGATTTGAAGTACGAAGGTGGGGCGGAGAATTGGACGGTTAGATGCAAGTGTGGGGCCAGGGACGATGATGGGGAGAGAATGGTGGCGTGCGATATTTGCGAGACGTGGCAGCATACGCGGTGCGGTGGTATTGAAGATGCGGAGGCTGTGCCGAGATTGTTTGTTTGTGATTCGTGTTGCAGTTCGCTTGCACCGGAGGAAACGCGTTGTGGTTTTACGTGTAACTATGATTCGTACGAGGCTCCTGTGCTGCTGCCGAATATGCTTGAGGTTGACATGGGGATGATGTACTCTGAGTAGTCATGTGATTGGCGATGGATGTTTTTTGGTGTAGTTTGGAATGTAATTCTGTGAATAGGCATAAAGAGGGTATTTTCTGACATCAATTTTCTGTAGTCTGAAACACAATTTTTCGTAAATAGGAGTATAACAAGTATACTTTGTGACAGCAAATCAGAATATTCTATGATGCCAAGTGAGGCAGGCAGTTGTGCCTCAAATACTGCAAAATCCATGTTTTGACCACAAATGGTAGAAAACTGATTTTGTTTTCAATTCTTTAACCAAAAATTATTGCATGATGATTTTTTTTTTTTCATATTCTTGAAACAAAAAATTACTGCACGAATAATTCACATTAATTGGTAGGCATATCTTCATACACATGTAAATATCTCATGTGCTGTCAAAAAATGAAATGGTGTAAACTTTTATCTGGTGTAGGTGGTAGCATTTTTTGATAACTTATAAAATATAGGAACTGAAAATTCTGTGTCTGATTTAGGGAAAGTTTCCATTACTGTAGAAGTGAGTTCCATGGTTATAGAGGCAATTTAACAAGCAGCGGTTTTAGGACAATAACAATCCTTATAATTATTCAGGTCCTCTTACTAATATTTGCATCTGTTCACTAGCTACTATTTTTTTTTTTTTTTGTCCCATGAAGTAATTGTGCCACAAGCCCCTTACTGTGGAGCATTAACTGTAACAAGTAGAATTAAAACAATAAAAATTGTAAACTCAACCCTCACCATTTCTATTTTGTGTTTCTTAAACCAATAAATTCTTGCAACAAATATTAAATGATCAAGATGAACTTGTGTTTTAAGGACATGATGAAAAAGTTTCCAGCAAATTTTTGTTACTTATAATGAAATTATGAAAATTTATATGGAAAAGTCGACTATGAATATGAGTTGTGGCATTATTAAGACAATGAATACAAAATGAATATGATTAAAACGAGAACGAGAACAATAGAAATTCAAATGAAAATATCAGTTTGTCCATAATTCTAAATTTCTAACCAAATCTACAATTCATCTATGATATAATAATATTGGATACATGACAAAATAAAAACAAGAATTCAAAAGTAGGGCCTATTGTATTAGGCAAAAAACGAACAAAATCTGAAAGATGACATGATTAGAACAACATAAAAATTTATAAGGGACTGCAATAATATAAAACTTGCTTGGGTAAAAAATGACATGCTAGCTACAAAATTTCAACACAACCAAAGTATTTCCACATTCCAAAACCTGAAAGATGTGAAGTAGTTTTTGTTCACAAAGAATAGAAAGTACACTACAAAAAAAAAAAAAAAAAACTGATAATTGACTACAATATTTAAGGTTTCTGTATTTTCTGTACAGCACCACTAACAAAACTCAATTAGTTCTTGTCCTAAACTTTAAAAATCAGTTTGACCTTTTGATATACCTAAACCCCATAGATGAATCAAAGCAATCTATCTTATCTCTATACAAATTCATTAATTTCAATAATTCAGTCACCTTTGTTCTTTCACCACTCCCAATTTGTAGCACCACCAATAGCTTCTGAAAAGCCCCTTGTTGCACTGCCTCAACAAGTGCATTCTCATTTTCACCCAAACATAGCTTCCAAAGACTCGAAATAGCAAATTCTGTCGCCGTATCTGACACGCGCAAAATCTTTTTCACGAGTAATGGGATCGTTAGCGCGTTTTCGTACGCGCTTTCTCTCCCTTCTTTCCAACCGCAAACGTCATCCATGACGCCTAACGCCTTCTCGCAAACGCTTTTATCACCATCGACAAGAATTTCGAGAATCAAATTAATTAGTCCCATTTGGACAAATTTCAATGTGGTTTTGCCACTCTTGATTTGTGTGGATGATATCATGTGGTGAATAACCACTAGGCTTGCCTTGGTGGTTCTAGGGCAAATTGGGACTTTCACAATGTGAAACAATGTTTCTTCTATGCCTTCAATTTCCATTAGGCCATCCACACAACCTTGATCAGCAGAAACAACATCTCTCAACACGCAAATCGCGTTTTGCCTAGACGAAAGATCATCCTCGCTCTTCAAGAACCACGCCATGCAACGTAGAGAGACCGATGATTTCAACTTGGAAACGCCTAGTTGATCGCCACGTGGGAATGTCCATGTCAACACAGACAATACCTCTTTGAGTAAATCCGCGTGTTTTTCAATCAAAAAACGCGCGAACGACTCAAACGAATCCGCCAATGCAGAGCCGATCCCGTTTGCCACGATGCAACGCTTGTTACGTTCGCTTTCCTTAGCCAAATTCTTGATCTTCCCTAGCAATTCTTGGAACTTTCTTGCATCTCCACATTGCGTGGCGTCCTCGATTCCCGAACGAATCTCGGAAACCTCGTAAGGAGTGATTGGAATTCGAGGGGTTGGGATCCTCTCGACGCCCCACGACTTGTTTTCGACGCACCAATCTTGGATCATCTTTCTTATGGAGTGGTTTGGGATTTGATCAAAGTTTCTCAAGACTTGGTTGGTGACGGGGCATGTTATGTGACCGGCCTCGATCCACTTCTCGATGCTCTCTCGATCGTACGTTATCCCGGTCGACAACGTGACTGGATCTTTCATCAAATCGAGTGATATTGGGCACTTAAAATGAATCGGAATCGTGAGCTCTATATCTTGATTGATCATCCCTTTAGATGCCTTAATCTTCCCGGCTCCACCGCGGCCGCCTATCCTCTGCCTCCATGAGAAAGTCATTTATCGTAAATTACAAGTAAAATATCAAGATATTCTATTCGTATAAATGAAGTTAAGAATATAGTATGTTTGTGTTAGAGGTGAATTTGGAAAACTTAGGGTGTATGATGATATATATATATGGGGTTTAGGTTTGGGGGGTCAAAGGTGCGTAAAGGTTGGAATTAGAGGGAAAGAGAAAATATGGAATAAGGCAACGTTCAAAATGATAGGAATAGAGTATTTGAATTGAATATTTGACTGTTGAAATTTGAAATATTGGAAGTCCATTTGTTTTGCTAAACAGAAAGGAGTCGGCTGAGGTTTGACTTGATGACCGAGTAACGGGTCAACGTGGGTAGTCGGTGTGGCTGACCGCTTTGTGTTTGAGGCGACTTCACCGTTGGATTAGATGTGGCAGGTTCGGAACGGTTGCGATTGTGCCACGTTTTCGGAACGCGTTTGGAGTTTTTGATTTGTTTTATAGGATTCACATATTCACTCGTTTTTATATTATTATTATTATTATTATATATTTATTAATATAAGAATAAGATTTCCTTAGCTCTGGTAGGAAAAGTTTGTTTCCCTAAATGCGGACGAAAAGTTATAATCTCCCATATTCACAATAAGTGTCATTTAGAAAAAAAAAAACACACACAGGAATATATTAAAATATCCAATATACCTTAATTAATTATAAATATATATTTGAAAGAAAACAAAATTTAAGCATTATTATTAATAACTAATAAGTAGGGATTGGATCAAATGAGACCACATAATTAGAGTGAGACAATGTGGACTAATCATGTCCACAGATTTTAAATTTTAGATAGTTGAGATTTGGCTGATTTAGTGGCCTTTTTTATTTTAAATCAAATAAGGGCATGTTGGTCATTTTCTTATTAGTAGTTTTCACCCCCAAATGATAACTCCCCCCAATCCCACAAATCCGTTCATCTCTCCCACACAAATCCGTCCGTGCACTGGTGGTGGAGGTTTGTATAGGAGGTGCGAAATGGTGGTGGCGGTGACCTAGTGGTTTGCCGGCGGTGGTTTGAGCACTGTAATGGTGTATAAGCTCAAGGAGATGGTGGTGCTGCAACTTGATAGATGCGGTGGAGTACTGGACGACGGCGAATGGTGGTCACCGACATAGTTGGTGGTTGGCGATGGGAGGTGCGGCGGCTGAAATGGTTTTGGTAATTGGATTTGGGTTTTGGGGAAATAGGGTTGTAAATGAGGAAGATGACGGATTTGGGGATTAAGGGTATTTGCTTATTTTAATAAGAAGATGAGGAGCATGATGATTCTGATGATGAAGATGATGATAAGGATGATGGTTCTCCAGGTGCAAAATATTGTTGGGGTTTCGAATAAAGGAGCGGATTGGAGAATGGTGAAGAAAGGCGATCTTGACATGGAGAAAACGAGGGCTGCGAGGAGCAAGTGAGGATTTATCAGATATTTATATGTTTTTCGATGTATATTTATATGTGTTTTGATGTATAAGTAGTTAATTTTTTATGTATGTATTTATGTTGTTGTATACTTATATTTTTTGTTGTATACATATATGTGTTTGGCTGTATACTTATATGTGTTTTGTTGTATACTTATATTTTTGTTTTACAATTGTAATATGTAGTACAAATATGTTAAATATACAGCATAATAGTGTTAAATATACCACGTTCCCCACAGGTTAATGAGCATCTCTCTCTCTCTCTCTCTCTCTCTCTCTCTCTCTCTCTCTCTCTCTCTCTCTCTCTCTAATTGATTCCTTAATTCACGGTTCCTACATGTTTTTGTTCGACCATTTTAATATGCAGTAAAATTATGTCAAACATACAGCAAAATAGTGTTAAATATACATCTAATCACTCATAAATGTACAACATACTGCATGGCAGAGCACATGCGAGATTTTCTCTCTCACCAGCGCGATTTTCTCTATTCCAACGTGATTTTCTCTCTCCTAATAAATGATTTCATATTTGGATGGTCCCCACATGTTTGTTTTGACAATTTTACCCTTTTTGAGATTTAATTAAATGGTTAATATATTATTATCCCAAATTATTCATAGTTGATGTAAATGAGGGAGGGTTGAGATGAGTCCATACTTTGTCTCACCATAAAAATGTGGTCTCATTTGATCCTCCCCTTAATAAGTATATGGGTAATTTGGGGAAAATTATTTTATCATTAGCCTTGAAAACATTAAAAGGACATTCTTTTTTATAACTTTTTATGTGTCAAAAAGGCACTTAATGTGGATATGAAGGAGTATATATTCACTCGTTTTAATTTTTTGTATGCAATTAATGAACTCAATAAATGATACATTAATTTGAAGTATCTCCATATTTTTTATTGAGAAAGAATGTAGTATTTCCATATTAACTAAACACCATGTGGCATAATTTTTGAAACTCTTAAATCAAAGCTAATTGACATGATTTTCGTTTCAAATTCAATCCGTGATTTAATTTAATAATATTACATTACTAATTTTCAAATGGTGCCTTTTTTTTTCTTTTTCTTTTTTTTTTTTGAGGAATGATGCAAACATTTGCATAAATAAAATGAGACTACCCATATATCCCTCCTGTAAAGGGATTAGCTAGAATTGGTCAACTTGATCACCGTAAACTTAATTTCTAAATTGAATTTTGTATCTTATAAACTGAATGTTATAAATAATTAGGTTGAGAATGTGATATTAATCCATGTTGAGACGTTTCATATAAATATAAAAAAAAAAAAGAGACTACCCGCAAAATAGATAAAATAAAATGAGACATCAGCAGTTACAACTTACAATATTAACGTAAATATTATAAAATGCTACTTTTAAATGTAATGAGAAAAACAAAATTTTCAAAATTCCAATAGTTACTATAGTATGAAAAGGAAAACGAAAGGAAAAGTTGGTGATGTCGCCTTAAAAATTGATATTAGTAAAGCCTATGATAGCATGAATTGGAGTTTTCTTCAAGCCGTGATGTTAAAAATGGTTTTTGATAGAAGATGGGTGGGATGGATTATGATGTGTGTAACGTATGTTCGTTATACTATAGGGGTTAATGGAGAAGCGGTCGGGCCTATTATTCCAGAACGAGGTTTAAGACAAGGTGATCCTCTTTCACCCTATCTTTTTATCTTGTGTGATGAAGCTCTTTCCTTCTTAATTAAAGATGCAGAAGTTAAAGGCCGTCTTCATGGGGTCCGTATCTGTAAACGTGCACCATCTATCTCGCATTTATTTTTTGCGGACAACAGTCTATTATTCTTTAAAGCTTCGGAGGAGGAATGTAACAATCTTAAATATATTTTACAAGTATACAAGGAAGCTTATGGCCAGGGGGTAAATTTCAGCAAATCCGAGGTAATGTTCAGTTGTATCGCACAATTTTAAAGAGGTCCTATGTAATAATCTGGGAGTGCGTCAAAGTTTGGCTGCTGGAAAGTACTTGGGACTGCCGTCACTCATAGGTAGGAAGAAGAAAGACGTTTTTCGACATATCAAAGATAGGATGTGGTCCTATATTCAGAGTTGGCAAGGTAAGAAGATTTCTAGAGGTGGAAAAGAGGTCCTGTTAAAAGCTGTTGCCCAAGCCATTCCATCATATATCATGAGTACATTCTTGCTACCAAATTCGTTGTTGGATGAGCTTCAAAAAATGCTGAACTCGTTTTGGTGGGGAAGCGGAAAGGAGGCGAAGGGGATAAAGTGGATGAAATGGGAAAAGATGTGTGTTAGTAAAGATGTTGGTGGTTTGGGGTTTAGGGATCTTTTTTGTTTCAATTTGGCTTTATTGGGTAAGCAAGGTTGGAAATTTCTAACAAAACCAGATGCTTTAGTTACGAGAGTTTTCAAAGCTAAATATTTTCCGGGCTGTGACTTTCTTGATGCAAAGCTTGGTTCTTGTCCAAGTTTTATTTGGAGAAGCATTTGGAGTGCTCAAATGGTGCTTAAAAAAGGGGTGAGGTGGAAGATTGGTGATGGATCAAAAGTTAGAGTATGGGGGGAGCCTTGGATTAGAGATGAATCAAATTTTTTTGTGTCATCTCCTATTCGATCAGAGGTCAGAAATATTAAAGTGTGTGACTTGTTGATACCGGGTCTTAGGCAGTGGGGCATGGAACTGGTGGAGGAGCTTTTTAATGAAAGGGACTGTAAACAGATTGGTCAGATTCCGTTGAGTAGCCTGGTTAATGATGATCAAAGAGTGTGGCATTTCTCAAAAAATGGACAATACTTGGTCAAGAGTGGATATAAAGTGGCTTTGGGTGCTGAGTATTCTGATATGGTGGACTCTTCTTCAGTTTGGAAACGATTGTGGAAGCTAAAAATACCTCCAAAGGTAAAACACTTTATTTGGAGGGTGTGTAAAGATTGCCTTCCAACTCGGAGTAACTTGACAGGGAGACATGTGGTAGTTGATTGCAATTGTGCCTTGTGTAAAAATGATTATGAGACAGGTTGGCATATTTTTGTTTCCTGTCAATTCAGTCGAGAATGTTGGTTTTTTGCTGGTTTAAGAGATCAGCTTGAGCTGTGGTGTGGTGAAGCAGAGTCTATGAAAGAGTTTATTGAAAATATTCTTTGTTATCAGGATACTTGGATTATTTCAAAAGCACTTATGATATTGTGGAGTCTTTGGAAAGAAAGGAATGAAGAAGTTTGGAGCAACCATCATAAGAACGCCGCTGATACAGTTAGATTTGTTGTTGATGTATTAACAGATTGGTGCAAAATCAATCTTGCTGGAGGAATGAAATGTGGGGATAATATTAGTGCTCAACAAAATGGCATTTGGAAGAAGCCAGACTTTCCTTTTTTCAAATATAATGCCGATGCGGCTCTATCGAGTTCGGAAGGTAAGACTAGTGTTGCAATGGTAGTAAGGGATGATAGAGGGGAATTCGTGGTGGCTAGAACAGTATCATTCCCGGGACTGTACTAGGTTCGTGAAGCCGAAGCAATGGGTGTTCGTAAAGCGTTATCTTGGACAAAAATCTAGGCTTCAAATATCTAATTCTCGAGACAGACGCGAAGTACGTGGTGGACGGGCTTTCTAGCTCGGTTCAAGGAATTTCAGAATATGATAGTATTTTAAAGAATGTCATATTTTACTTCAAAGTGAACCCGCCTTTTCGGTAACTTTTGTTAGAAGAAATGGCAATACGGTTCTTCGCGTACTAAAAAGGAAGGCTTTTCTTTTGATAGTCCATCAGTGTGGAGTTCTCCACCTCTTTGTATTTTGAATTGTATGTTGATGATTTGAGAAATCAATAAAAATTTTACTTTGCCTCAAAAAAAAATATAGTTACTTACAATTTTTTCATATTAAAAATGAATTGAAGCAATATATATCTGGACGAGGGAATAGTTCAACTGAGACTATTATGAGATATTTAAGCGCTCCAAATCCTAAAATATATAACTCATTATAGGGGTTTTAAGTTTCAAACATAATTTGAAAAGAAAAAAAAAACGAGAGCCAAAAAAATTATAAACTTTTAATTATTGTTCTTAAGAATAACTGTAGAAAGTTATATCAGTTAATTCACGTAACTTACGGGTGTTAAATACGCGTAATCCGGAATTTTAAAAAACTCGCTTATAGCACCTTCATTTGAAAGATTGTAGCTAAAAACACGTTATTGTATTTGTTGAGCTTAATTCGCCGTAATGTACGAGGTACTAGAGAAATATTCTCAATTAAAAAAGCAAAACCATCAAGGCTTTTGATGGTGCTATAATTTGTTATCTACTTACGGAAAGAATATTCCTCCTAGCATTTGTTCAGAATGCATTTTTGAAGTTAATATCCAATTTAGAACACGAACAAATTGTTGAAGTGCCATGTGTTATTCTAACTTCCGAGCAATCTTTTTAAACTCGGACTGGACATCGAACTGGATTAAAATTTCGATTATCGGGTCACTAGTTCATATTATTCTTAAAAATCGGTTTGCAGTATGCATACACATATACACATGTAAAAGATAAACACAAGTAGTACAGATGTAAAAAACCTCGCAAATACAAAATGAAGAAGTTTAAATTAATAAATTATAATATCCAAAATTCAAATATATAAATTTCTCCAATTTTTTGTAAGGTAACAAATGAAAGTTTATTTACTAAAGGAAAAAGGAAAAAAATTAATTGGGTCAATGAGATCACCGACTTCCATATCTTTTCCGGTTTTGACCAGATGCAACGGTTGTCTAGCCGCCCAGTTCTAATGCACAATTAGACCGGGCATGTAACTGGTTCCCGGTTAAACCTGTTGAACCGGCAGGTTCGGTGGAGTTTCACAATATTGGTTCCGGGAAAGTCTTTCCAATGACATCAACCCTATATACTTAAAGAGAAAACAAAGTTGACATGTGTCATCATCTGATTAATTTTGACATGTGTCAATTCCTCATTCTCCAAATTCCACATGTCTACTTTATAATTATCCATAAGGCATTCCTATCTACAAATTAAAGGTGAATTGATAATATATTTTTGAATTTAAAAGATTACAAATTTAAAAGATAATAACAAATTTTAGAGATAACAAGTAATCTAAATATCAATGATTTATCTACACTTTCATTTAAAAATATTATCTTTCAAAAATATATTTGGTTATCTTTTAATTTCCGATTTATGCTAACTCCAATGTATATTTCAAATTATTATTAAATTCAGTTTTTACCCACTAATCAATTATATTCACAATTCACTACAACATAAATGATATTAGGTAACACTAAAAAAATATTACCTAATGGTCATAAAATGTTACTACAGACAATCGGTAGCACTTTTATGGGCTAAGACTTGCCCGTGCTACCTATAGTCTAAGGTATCACTTTTATTAGCTTTTAGTAACACTTTTCTAAGTGCTACATTAAGTTTTCTATTGGTAACACTTTGAAGCAATATTTCTAAAGTGTTACATATGAATCTTATGTAACACTTTTTGTAACTTTTTATATATGTAACACTTTAGAAGTATTTTAAAAAAATACTTCTAAAGTGTTACATATGAATCTTATGTAACATTTTGGTAAGACTTCGTAGAAATACTATTTTTGGCCACCAAGTAGATTTGAACCCACGATCTGTTATGTATGGAAGTGGTAATTTGCCACTAAGCTAAGTTGATTCTTATTACAACTTTTGCTTTGTTTTATATATACATACACACACACACACATATATATTATATATATAATATATTTTATATAATAAAGATTATATTTGATAATATATGTAAAAATTATATTATACACTGTATATATCAAATTTTATATTATATAGTATATAGTTCGAAAATCATATTATATTATATATTAAAGGACACAACAAATTAAAAATATTAAAAATATATAAAATAAATTTATCGACTGATAAATATTCAATTGGTAAAAATAAAAATATATAAAAATATAAAATTAATTTACCGACAGATAAAAAAGTCCTAACAGTAAAAAAATTAAATAATAAAGAAAATAACAAAAAAAATAATTTACCGATGGAAAAAATTTCTAAGTAATTACCGACAATATTAATTTTCATTGGTAATTTTTTTTAAAAAAGTAAAAAAAAATAAATAAAAGGTTAACGATAAAATTGGTCTCCGTTAGTAAAAATTAAAAAAATAATTAATAATAATAAAATATATACATGCGCATTTTCCGTCGGTTTCAAGACGGAATTAATTACCTTCGTAAAAAATAAAAAAATAAAAGCAAAACTTAAATACTTTGTAAAAAGAAAACAAAAATTCAGTTAAAAAAACATAGTACATGATGTCTACAATTTTTAGGTTTGGTGACATCAATTAATTAAATAAATCTTTGACATGATTTAATGATAGTTATATAATTTTGTGTTACTAAAATATAGCTTAAAAAATATTACAATCAATAAAATATAGTGTTGCCAAGAGTGCTTCTTAAATAAAGTGATACCTATTTGCGTTACAAAAGAAATAATAAAAAAAAGTGATACTTAAAAAGTGTTACTTATATAAAAGTGTTACATATGAGCATTACATATTGATAAAAGTGTTACTTATTTGCGTTACAAAAGAAATAACAAAAAAAAGTGAAACTTAAAAAGTGTTACTTATATAAAAGTGTTACATATAAGTGTTACATATTGATAAAGTGCTACAAAAGTGTTACATAAATATTGTAATGTAAAAAGTGTTACAAACATGTGTTACATATGTACCTTATGTAAAAAGTGCTACAAAATTTGTGTTACCAAATGTCATTTATGTTGTAGTGATTAAATAAATAATTCAAACCAAATTAAAATCAAATTAAATAAACTCATCATAGATATAAATGAGCCTATCACAACGATTAAAGTTAAAATATCAGTTATCGATTCGAGGCCGGATAGTGATTATAATACAG
Source organism: Rehmannia glutinosa (assembly GCA_016081115.2). Taxonomy (NCBI): domain Eukaryota; kingdom Viridiplantae; phylum Streptophyta; class Magnoliopsida; order Lamiales; family Orobanchaceae; genus Rehmannia; species Rehmannia glutinosa. The sequence goes on from JABTTQ020002099.1 coordinate 348,914, forward strand.
GATCCTATTAATATCCACTATATATATATATATATATGTGTGTGTGTGTGTGTGTGTGTGTGTTTCTCAATAAATTCGAGAAACACATCAAGGAATCTAACAACCAATAGAAATTGGGATTTGATGTACATTTAAAAATATTATCTTTCAAAAATATATTTTGTTTATATGCATCTTTTAGTTTCTCATTTTTTGCTACTACAGGATTCAAGTCTACCCTATTTACTAAAAGAAAAAACAAGTTAACACATGTTATCACCTCATTAATCTTAGACATTTGTCAACTTCTCATCCTCCCAATTCCACATGGCAGTTTCATATTTATCTGTGGCAATTTTATGTACAAATTGAAAATATAACAAATTTAATCAATATTATAAAAGATAAAATACAATCACTCAATTCCACATGGCAGCTTCACATTTATCTATGTGGCAATTTTATGTACAAAATTAAAATATAACAAATTGAACTTATAACAAATTTAATCAAGATTATGAAAGATAAAATATAATTCCAAAAATAAAGGATTTTTTTTCACAATTAGTTTGAAAAAGATCAAATCCATCCCAAGATATTTTTCTTTGAAAATATTTTATTAGTTGAGAATATATATTTTTGAATTTAAAAAATAACAAATTTAAGAGATAAAATATAATTTAAAAATCAAGATTCTATTTAAAGTACTATCTTTTAAATTTGTTATCTTTTAAATTTGCGATACTAAAATTTTATCTTTGACAAAATCCGTGTAACACACGGTGTTATTCTAGTATCTTATAAATGAGATGGATTGGACTATTTATGCATTGCTACTTGGGCCTCATCATGCCTTAAATATTATTTTGGACCTCGTTAGCTATTTTACGCCGTTGATTTGGCAAAAAGTTTTGATAAATTGTTGGACTGCTTGGGTCGTTTTGGATATTGTAAATTTGGATTGGATTTAAAAATTAAGCTGAAATTGAGAATTATCTGTAAAAATTACACATCAGCTTGCAACAATCGAATCGCCAACACTAACTAAAAATTAGTATTCACCCACAAAATCACTTTAATTTATTTTCTCTATTCTTCACATACTACCAAGATTTAGAAATGTTAAACGGGTTGGTCAAGCGGTTCGAGACTACTCTATCGACTTTGGGCTAAACGGGCTTTGGGTTAATCGTGTCACTATCAAACGGTGGCAATATTGCGGACCTAATCCTAACTTTAACGGGAGGGCCAAACATGTCACTAATTAGCTAAACAAAAAAATGAAAAATAATATTTAAATCTAAAAATTTTAAATTGAAACATGTATAATATTATCATTTAAACTAAATATACAAACCAAATCTATATATATATAATAGCAGAAGTCCTAACTTTTATTTTCCCGCTCTTTTTGCTTATTATATTAGGAAATAATTATAAATATTATAAATATTATAAATAGTAATTATTATAAATTCTTATATTAGGAAAATATTATAAGAAAATCATTGTAATTATATAAATTAGGAAAATATTATAAGAAAAGATTGTAAATGGTATTCCTATTTTATATGTATATAAATTAGGAAAAATATCATAAATGGTATTCCTAATTTATATGTATAAAAATTAGAAACATTTATTTGGTATCCTACTTTATACCAAAAGTGAGTCTACAATATCAATTCTATCTATATATAATATATAGATTTTAAAATTACAAATAGTATTTCACCATAATTGATATTAGTATATGTATGTTCTTCTTAAATATATATTACAATGATGTGTTGAATCCATACATCATATCTTCATCAAATATATTATTTATTTGTTTCAATGGTGTCGATGCAATTTTGTACATTATAATATTAATTAATCAAGTTTTAAATATCGATGACTATTCAAATTTTCCTAAATTGTTTAATAATAGTTAAATATGTGAATTATAATTTTATGTATCTTTCACCATTGAATTAATAATTGATTTTGTGTTGAGATTTTTTTTGTCGCCTTATTATTTATGCTAAATCCTCTTATATTTATACTACTTAAATTGCATTAGATAAACACGATATTGTTGATACTAAATTTGAAGTATAACCACCAAATATGTCTTCATCTTTACGTTCTCCTCTATTTCCATTTTTATCAAGTGTCCGCTAACATCGATAGTATTGAACTCGAATTTTGCAATAAACAAGAGTTGTTATATAAACTATATTGTAGATATGTACAGACAATATTTGGTGAATTTTTTTTTTGATTATTTTTGATAATTTTGTTGTATTTTTTTAAGTTGTTTTTTGTATGATTTGTTTATTTTTTATTATTCCTCATCTCGACATATTTTGTCAATATATTTTATGTCAATATTTTTGTGTCAACATACATTTTTTGTTCATATATATAAATTTTTATCCCCGCCAACATTTTTTTTGGTTATTAGTTTTATAGTTTTGATTCGGAAATTATTGTTTTGTTTTGTTTTTGGCAACATTTTTTTATTATTAGTTTTATAGTTTTGATTCGCAATAAACTTCTATCTACTTATTGTGATGGCTTCTTATATTGTCCGATTAGAAATTCATTACAAATTGTAATTACATTAAATTTTTTGTGTCGGCGTCTTCCATGCAAATTCGACAAAGTCAATTTAACGGTGTAACACCATTAAATCATGACATGCATAATATGAACGGACACACTTGAACGATCAAAGTGGTGGCCCCTATGACGCGTTCTATTTTACGGATGGATGGATCAAATTCGCCCATGATAACGAAATTTCATATGGTAGTATTGATTTTCTCTTATCGTACAACCACAATTTTTATGTGTCAATAATTTCTAATGATGATTCATGTGAGAGAATCGATGTATACCCGATTATACATGTATTTGTTATCGTTCAAGTTTTATATTATAGTTTAAATCATATATATATATATATGTATGATATTTCTGTTTAATTATAAATTAATTGAATTAATTGATTTAATTAATACGTGTGCAAAGACATCGATGATTCGACAATGATGACATTAAGATGGATGTTGTTGAGAGTCACATATAAAGAAACATCGCTTGGTAAGTATTTACTCATATATATATATATATATGTGTGTGTGTGTGTGTGTGTGTGTAAGTTCGCGATATCTTATGTTTATTTAGTGGTGAGATTTTTTTGTTAATATTTGTTTTTTGGGATCAACGGCCTATACCTATGAAGTTTTGGAATGATTTTATCAAGGGTACACACAAAGAACAAAATAATGCAATTATAAGGCATTGTGGAAGACAATATTGTGTCAGATTAAAGCAACAGAAATCCAAGATTTTCATGCAACGTGGTTGCCAAAATTATAATTGTTGTATACAATTAATAAATTGATGATATTTAATCATATAGATACAATATGTATTTATTATTGTTCTAATCAATCTTATAAATAAAACGAACTATTGATTGAAATTTTTCAAAATTGAGCCTCGGTAAAATAATTGGCGATATCTAATTGTACTTTTATTCATAGACAATATCTATTAATATTTTATTAATCGAATTTGACAATACTATGTGAGCGGATAATTGACAATATGTTTAAGAAAAAATGAGAAAATCGCACTTTAAGATTAATGATTTATTAACCTAAAAAAATTATAATGTATTACTTTTTATTAAAAAAGACAATAATTGGTCAATGGGGCCTTTTTTTCATTTACAAGGAGTATAATTGTATAATCGACAACAACGTATTAGCTTAAGAAAAAATAATTGATTGAATGATTTATAAAACTCAAAGTGGTAACAAATATTTATTGCTCGAAAATATTATATATATCTCTTTCATATATTGATTGAAATATTTTTTTTTTGCCAAATTCTATTTATATTTAAATTAATTTTGGATTATGGACTTTTTATGGATGATTTCGAAAATATTTTATTATTAATAAGATGTTTGATTTTTATATCATACTTTTGAAGGAAGATATGGATTTTTATTTCATATTGATTCAATTGTTGTTGCAATATTAATTTATTATAATTGTTTTTTGAAATATTGGTATTTCCATAAGTGTGAACAAATACTAATTAAGTTCAGTCTAGAAAAATAAAATATCTTCTGATTGATCCACTGATCAATGTTGGTGTTAAATTTAATGATAATTTACTTAATTAAGAATAATTAATAACTCTAATTACTATTGAATAAAATTAGTATATATGATATAACTAAGACAACTCAATCATAAAAACAAAAAGATAAAAAATAAAAGATATAAAATAAGATACAGTTTTGCATAAATCAATCCAAATATTCTCCTAACCAATGCATGTTTTGGAGTAATCCAAAATTAGCGGCGCTTTGATTTGGTAAGTCAATGGCAAGAATCTTTAGTAACATAAATATTTTATTGGCTAATTATTTTTTTGGTCATGATTGTAATATTTTTTGAGATTTGCAAATTTAAAAATTCTATAATCAATCATGTAAGTGGGATCTTATACAATCAACAAATTGACTGTAATCATTACTATAAATACAATAAATATTTATTATTGTATTTATTCAATCTATAGATACCAACAACTGTTGATTGAAATAATTTTAAAACTAAGCCTTTGGTAAAACAATTGAGAGTATCTATTTATATTTTTTTAATTGAATTTGATTTAACAAAAATTAAGAAAATCGTACCTTATGATTAAATATTTGTCAATTTAGAAAAATATATTAACTTAAAAAATAGACAATAATTATCAATGAGAGTTTTTTTTTTAATTTCCATGGGTGCACAAATTTATGATTAGACAACAATATATTACCTTAATTAAGAAAAACAACTAATTAAAATTTTTACAAATCTAAAAATGGTAACAAATATTTGATTGTTTGAAAATTGTACATATATGAGATTAATAAAACTAATCAAATTGATGTTAAATAATTGACATGATCAATCAATACTACAATTGTCCTATAAAATCAATCATATAATACTTAATTGGTATATGTAATCGATTAGTATTTATTTATTTTTTATAGTTTATTAACTATAACTCTAGAAAACAATCATAGAATTACTGGTGCTTTACTTTGGTAAATCAATAAATCAATATTGGAAGATGAAATAATCAATATCTAGCGACCAATGTTTGTTTTGGAGTTATCCAAAATTGACAATGTTTTGCTTTGGTAAGTCAATAGAAATATTTTTCGTAATGAAAATAATGTGTTGTTAACTCAATATATGACAATTAATAATTATATTGTCTACCAATGTCATTAAATAAATTGCTATAAAGTCAATTGTATAATCATTTCTATAGGATCGATTGATGTTACATTTTAAAATAAACTTCCCAGTTAAAACTTTTGGATTGTCAAACTTACGATTGTATTGTATCATTTCTTTTGGTGATGGGCGATTAACATCAATCCATTGTTGATCAAAATGAGAAAACTCATGGGGTTTACATACATCTATTGAAAATAAATGTCAAAGAATGAATATTGATATCAATTGTACTATTTCTATACCCTGTTTTTCAGTTATATCATGTTTATGTTTGCAAGCTTTTTAGTGGATTACTATGATATTCTTTGTAAAATTTATGTAATGTTTATATTAATGACATAATAGTTCATGTTAAATTTTATTCACGATTTTTTCTACCATATTATTTTGAATAATAACTCAATTTATATTTTTGATTAACAATGTGAAGTATTCATTTTTTTCAACAAGTACAAGTACAATAAATACATGTCTCACAAATTATATATAATTATTATAGAGAGGTGTGTGAGAAAGAAAAGGATATATAAAACAATAATTTAGAGACATGCATAAATTGAGGTATAATTCTGAACGAGTTGAATTAGACATTTAAGTTTATAATTGAAAATATAAAATTGATAGATAATTTATTGTTTTTAATAACCTTATATGAATATTAATATTAAAATAAATTAATAAATACAGTTCATGTTAATATGTATTATAAAACAAGAATATTAAAATAAAATATACGTGCAACGCACGGGGTGAATTACTAGTTACCCATAATAATAATAGTCAACACATAGTTTGTAGTAGTGGGATTAATGGACAAAATCTTAAAGCTTAGATATTCAAAATTTCATAATTAAATAAAGTCATACAAGTATGACTTGAGTACACAACTAAGTAAATATTATTCAAGTTTCATCATCAATCACATTTGATCCGTCCTTGGACAAAATATTATCTTTCAATTCTTATTCATCTAATATATATAAAACAACAAACAATGAATTCTTGTTACTTTAAATAACACAATTTATGAATTCTTGTTATTTTAAATAACACAATTTATAAAAAAATTGTTGTTAGTTTAAATAACACAAACAATGAATTCTTGTTACTTCAAATAACACAATTTAACCCACGGGCAAAAAAGACCCAATTTTTAAATGGGTCAAAATTTACAGGCCCTAACCGTGTTCTTTTCCGGGTTAAACGGGCCAGCCCATTGGGTTGCGGCCCGTTTAACATCTCTAACCAAGATGGAAACATGTAGGAATGGCAATGCGTAGAGTACTCACCCATTTAAGGATATCCATACACTACAAGAAAATTCCAGTTTACTGATGGAATTTACCGACATAAATGATTTTGTCATTAAATTTTACATTTATCTACAGAATACCTAGAGAATAAAAATATTATTTTCCCCCAAATTATACCAACAGATTACCAACAAATTTTCAATTTACTGACAGATTTCCAGTAGGTATTTATCAACAGTTTTAGATTCTGTAGGTAAATATTTTACGTACAATAATTTCACCTACAACATTTTACCTACACTTTACAATTTTCTTAATACTTACCTAAATATTTTTGTGTAGGTAAACTGTTTTTTTCTTGTGGTGATACCCGAACCCTGTAATATTTACACTACCCGTACCCATCTCAAACCTGATTAAGAAACTATACATGTTACCCGTACCCATCCCATATCTATTTGTTAATACCAACATATTACCCATACCAGCCCAAAACTGATTTATTTTATATAAAAATTTATAAATATATGAATATTTAAATGACTATTTAAATGGCACTCCACCAAAAACTAATTATTATATAAGATAAAGCCTAATAAGTTAAATTCTTAATAAATATAATAATTAACCATTTAAATTTTGCAAGTCATTACAGGCTACCGTCATTTATCAACTAAATCAAAAGCAACATATACATACAAATGCAACCAATAAATTCCTTAAAACTGCAAAATCAACGCTAGTACATCATTTAATCCATAAAACTATATCATTAAATATGTAGTTCTTTCAAGCTTGACAAAGATAAAACAGAATGGATATGATCACAAATTCAAGAAAAGTAACAACTTTATGTCTTCTTTGACAAAATAGAAATTTATGTTGGGCTTCTAAGAAGAAATGTATCATGTCGTGAAAAACTAAGTGAAAGTTACTAGGTGGCAAACGAGTTTGAGTAGTGGGTATCCGATGGGGTAAAAATTGTACCCTACCCATATATAAATGGGTAGTAATTTCTCATCTCATATTCATCCTAAATCCAAAAAAGACTACATATACCAGTCTCATTAGGTTATGGGCGAGTGGGTACCCATGTCTATCGATCCCGCTGTCATCCCTACGAACATGGTTAGCAAGAAAATAAAAAAAAACAAAACCAGGAAAAAATCGACAAGGCACCGATGAAAAGTTTAACCTTTCGTCTCATTCTTTTTTACTTTTAGAAAGAATAATATGAAAAGTTTATTGTAAAAAATAAAAAATAATTTTTAAGAATGTGATTGGATGTAAAATGAAAATGTGATGATCATAGTTGATGTGATATTTTTTTTTAGTGTAATAACAATTAGATGTGATTATTTTATTTTTTTTTTTTGAATAGATGTGATTGGTTATCTAAAAATAAGAGTAAAAGTGAACTTTTGAGATGATTGTGTAATGATAATAGTTGATACGAATTTTCTTATAAAAAAATTATAAATAGATGTGATTTTATCATTGATGATTGGAAAAATGAGAATGAGTGAATAATAAATATTTGAATGTTTTCACAATCATTCGCAAGATTAAGTTAGAAATTCATTGGAAAAATGAATAGAGAAAAATATTTACACAAGCAAGCATTGTCATATTACTTTTGGGTGTAATTTTACGATTGGCAAAAACTTCTGTCAGACGGTCTAACAGGTCGAAACTCGTTAGACGGATCCTAAACCAAATCCAATGGCATGTGCGGTGGCATTTCTGTAATATTCGGAGGTGGCATTTTTGTAACAAGTGACAAGAACATAATATCACTAGGGTATTACTTGTTTTATTGAAATGTGTTAGTAGTTCATATGAACAATATTAGAATTTTATCTAAAAAATATTAGTAGTTTTCTTGAAAAGTAATTTAGTAGTCCTCTTGAAATATATTTAGTAATTTTCCGAAAAGTTTTAGTTTTTCTCCTAAAAAGTACTAGTCGTCACCCAAATGTATTAGCTTTTCTCAATGTTGTTAAAAGCGCCAGCGCTAGCTAGGCGCAGATCGGGATCTAGCGCCAAAGGCGGAGTCTCGGGGCGAGGTTAGGCGGGATCCGGCGCAGGTTAGCGGGCGTAATCGGAAAAAAAAAAAATCGCAAAGGCGGGCAAGGGGGGCCTAGCGCCTAAAGCGGGATTAATCGGGTCCAGGCGGAGATTTTTACAAAGAGGCTTTTCTTATGAAAAGTATTTAGTAGCCCTTAAAAAGTATTAGTTTTACTCTGAAATGTATTAGAGCCCCTCTAAAAGGTATTAGTTATTCTACTAAAATATATTAGTTTTTCCTTGAAAGATATTTAGTAGTTTCCTTGACAATGATTAATATTTCCCGAAAAAGTATTAGTAATCCTTCAGAAAGTATTAGTATTTCTAATAAAAAGTATTAGTAGTTATATTCCAACTTTTCTTAATTTTTCGAATCCAATGTATTTCGATTTTGCTTAATTTCTTCAAATGACCTTAATGTCGATTGTGCATCACCAGCGAGAAACAAAAATCGAGATTCAAGCCTTGAAAATAAAATCTTCTCTCTCGCCCCAGTCTTCTCGACCATCGGTTGATTATGATGAATAGTTTGGGCAAAGACGAAATGGGATTTTCTTCAATTCTTCTCCTTAGTTGAGCTACATGTAGGAGCAGTTGTCTTCAAAACATGGGATACGATGGATCTGCAAATTTCGCCGAACCGATTGGAGAAATCCTTAATTACCTGCTATTCCCATCCCAAAGACAAAAATTCATAGTCGATCGGTTGTATCTCGTGGATGTGGTTGGGAGAGGGGTTACGTCGTACTGGCACATACGAGAAGAGAATTAGCATAAATTTTGCGTTTTTGTATTGGATTGGGTATGGGTTAGTTATCTGGGTTGGTTATTGGTGCTCCGTCTGACGGATTAGATCCATCAGACGGTCTGATAGGAGACCAGCTCATAAAATATTATTTTTTCCCCAAACTATATCGACAAATCACAAGAAATTGTTAAATTTACTGATAGAAATATTGTATGTATTTACCAACAATATTAGATTTTGTTGATAAATATTTACCTAAAATGATTTAAGCTACAACGATTTACCTACAAAGACAATTATTTTAATACTTACCTACATATTTTTTATAAGTAAATTGGTTTTTTCTTGTAGTGTACTAATTTTATTCAAAAACTTTTTATATAAATTAGAAAATAAATTAAATTTACTGGATAAAACACTTGTTTATTTGTCTAATCCAAGTATAAAACTCGATTGTCATCTTATGTTGGTTTAGTTCAAATAAAGTGCTTTGTTTTATGAAACATCAATAATAATTTTAATAACTTCAATATTTTCCTCAATAATTTGAAAAGAGGAAAAAGGAATGGAATATGACTGTGCTTGCTTGTATTTCTATAATTTTCATTTTTGAAAAAAAATATGAGATATGTGATTATTTGTGGAAAAAATAAAATTTGTTTTTAAAAAAAAATCTCATTTTTCTCCAAAATTAATCGCTATTCTTTTCTCTTTCACATTTCTCAATACTTAACAATATTATTTATTTCTCTCTCTTTATTATATTCACAAAGAATTCTGTAATTTCATTAATTTGTCAACAATTGTTTTTTTTTATCTTTGTTGTGATAACTAAAATGAGTTCCATATTGCCTATTTTGGTTTAGTTTTTTGAATTTTATTCATTTTCTTGCATTATACTTTACACTATTATTTCCCAAAACATTTCATAAACAATCATCATTTCCAAAAAATTGTCCATCACATCAACATAATCATAATTTTTTCTCTATACATCCAAATTTAATTTATTTTTAAAAATAATTTCATCATTATTCACTAAGGAAATGAAAATGGGCGAAAGGAAAACACAAGTCTGAGGCTGCGATTGGATATGGAAGAGATTCCATTTCGTTCCGCTGGAGAATTTTTTTTTGACCAAACATACGATTGTTTAAGAAAATTTTCAGAAAATATATTATTCTCTTACTTTCACTTTTTCTCATTTCTTCTCTTATTAGTCACATTTACACATTTTTCACAAAAAGTAATCATTATTACATATTTTCCCACAAATTCACTATTCACTGACTCACATATTTCTAACTACCAATTACATCCAATCACTGTTTTACTATTTTAAATCAAATCAACTTTTATCATTACTTTTTCATCTCACATCCAACGCACTCTTAAAATTCGTCTTTTTTCTTCCAATTTTTTTTACCACTATTCTCTAAAGAAATGAAAATTTTCAAAATGAAAGATATCCAATCGTCACTTAATTTCTTTTCGTTGGAGACTTGGAGTGGACATAGTATATACTTTCATGGTACGTCTCAACTCTCGGAGGCGAAATATTAATTAACATAATAACATGCATAAAGTTAGGGAGGGCAATGGAGCGGGTTTAAACCTGGACCCGCAATAAACCTGCCTCGTCTAGCCCATAAAAACCCACCCGCTCACGGTCGGAGTTTGGGGGGTGGGTAATGGGTTTATCTTTTCCAAACCGGGCTAGGTGGGGGCGGTAATGTCGGGTAACCCGCCTGGGATATTTACAAGATATTCTTGGTGGAGTTTGGATTAGCATATTTATGGAGTTTTTAAATGTCGAGATTGGTGCTTTTAATTAAAGTTAAGTTTTCTCTTCTTTTTTCATGCTCATGCTTCCTTTCTCTTGTCATCGCTTGGAGCAAACAGAATGGATAGGGGAAGAAGATGAAGTGCAATAGAAGAATTAAAAATAATTTTTGATAGGGCCTGCTTGTTTTAATGGTTTATATTTTCATAATTTTATCTACAATTTCGCCATTCAAGATCAAATTAAATAAGGAAAAAGATATGAAATAAACCAGCAGCCAATAATTCAGTCATATTTATATAAAAGTTCCATACATATGACAAGTTTAATGGGTTGAACCCGTCGGGTTGTGGGTTTGATAGGGGGCGTGGCTGGGTGGGTCTTGAAACAGAGCGGGGCGGGGGCGGGACCGGGTCTCGTTTTCTTTTGGTGGAGCGTGTTTTTGGTTTGGCCAAATTCGTCTCTTTGTCATTCCTATATAAAGCGCAGGGGTTGAGGATGTGAACTGAATTGGCGCGGAGTACACGAATAGAAATTTTGCAAGAAAGCATGGGCCCCCATATGAGCAGGCGACAACTACAGCACATCACTTCACACATTTCTCATCACATTTTTATGATATCCCTCATCCTCATAGCATCAAATTACTTACACCCAAAGGAAATATTCTTTTAATCTGACCTGCTGAATCTATGTCGCTCCTCAATAATGGTGGACCCACAAATGTGTATTTCATTTTTTCTTTTTTCGTATGACGTAACCAATGCAGCGGGACGATGATATAAATATCATACTTTCCCATCTTTGAAAGAGAATTCTCATCCCGGATCTCATTTTTGAATTATTCTAGAATTCTCCGTACCATTTTATTCAGTTAACAACGGAGATAGTTCCCCATAGAGATTTTGTCATCCCTAATCGTGGATATTTATCTCCCAAAATACAACACTCTCACAAAGATTAATACAACACTATACTAATCTTGTAAACAAATTTAAACATGACTGTGTTTTACATTTAAAGAAACAAACAAAATTGTCAAACTAATTTAATGATTAATTTTCGAAGCGCTTGTACAAGGACGAGAGAGTTAATCACTTGAATTGATTTTGAGTGATTTGGAATGAAATGAGGGGCCTATTTATATTTTTCTTAGGGTCATTTCGTGATTGGTTGTATGCTTTGACACGGAACAATTTGGACTATGTAAGGTCACATATCTTCTATGATTTTTTTTTTTTTTTGAGGGAAACATATCTTCTAAGATTTAACTACAATCTAGTGGTCCTAGAAAAAAGAAGCTACAATCTAGTGGCCCAAAATGCACCACTCGCGAAGGTAAACTACCCTTAGTAAAAGCATCGGACTCACTTTACAAACATAGTCAATCAAGGGCAGAGAGGGGGGCAATCCGGGCCCGGGCCCCACCATTTTTTTAAAAAAAAAAAAAATTTACACTACAATTTTTTTTAAAAAAAATTAATTATAATTTATATGATTTTTGTGTATCGGCCCACTATTTTTATGTATCGGCCCACCCCATTTTTATTTCTGCCTCCGCCCTTCAGTTAATAGACTCTATACACAACTAGATCTAGCAAATAGGTTAGGTTGGACTAGCAATGAGTTGGTTTGGACTTAGGGATGTCATTGGGTCGGATCAGCTTGGACACGAGACTCGACCCATTAAGAAAATGCAATACCCATACCCATACCCATACCCATACCCGTCCCATATCATCTAAACCCATACCCGCCCGGACCCATACCCGTGTCTTGCAAGTAAGACCCGCTAGACCCATTAGACCCGCGAACTTTATATATTTGGCCAAATTTTTACGATTTTTACTCAAAATAATGCACTCAAAATTTATGTTATTTATATAATTTTATAAATATTATATGAATTATGAAAGAAACATCAAAATATATAAATCAAGAGTTCTTGAACAAGAATAATAAAATATATTCATTTCTATATATAAAATTTTAAAATAAAAAAAAATTATATGGGTCGGGTGGGTCGGGTCCATACCCGTTACCCGACCCATACCGGCCCGTGTCTAAAAGTCAATACCCGCTACCGCCACATACCCATTTATTGGACCCATACCTGCCCCAAATGAGGCGGGTCTGGTTCGGGTCTGGGTTTTACCCAGACCCATTGACATCTCTATTTGGACTAATGGGTCAAGCCTTAAAATCGTGATCACCCAGCCCAACAAGTATATTTTTGGTTCGGGCCCGTTCGGGCTTGAGCCGGACAAAACTAAGTCGATTCTTTTTGGACCTTTGAAGCCAACTATAAAAGTAGTTGGGCCAATCTTTTCAGCTTTTACACAAACTTTTATACCATGTTTGGTTCTCTACTGTATTTATAATTTCGGCCTTGAAATCTCTTGGGTTCTCCAGGTGTTTCAGATAATCTACCTAACAAAATTCTCAAAAAATCGACATTGTTTACACACACAAAAATAAGGTGACGTCCGATAAGGAGTATGAAAATAGGGAACATTGCTCTTTTTTTATATGAAGGAGCCATTGGCAAAGAATGATATGAAAAGATTAACGGAACTTGTGGCTATCTGGAATTGTATCTTCCAAGAGAAATGAACTAATGACATTCTATTACATCACTTTCTTTGCTTTCTCCCCAACCAGAAAAGAGGCGCAAACTTCTGATTTTGAAGATCAATAACACCAAATAAAAATTAGAATCTACAACACCTTTGCAAGGCATTTCTGAATCATCAACACATAAAAAAAAAATACAGGCTCCACATCCAACAAATTCAAGAATCCCAAAAAAAAAAGGGTCGATAAATCGAGACAGCCCACGATTACGTTACACTACAAGAGAAGCGCACAGAATAAACAAGTAAAATCAATCAATCAATCAGTCACAGCATCACATCAATCACCATATCTTTGCCTTTTCCTCACCTGCCATCGGCCGACGTGAAAGACTCGGCAAATCCATACGGCCTCGTAGGTATGCTCGTCTGAGTGTTGTCTAAGCTCGGAAGATACGACGAAGACGATGAGTCCATGTGACTTCTACCTTCGAAAGCCTGCCATTTCTTAAGCGCTTGAGGCAACGACATTTCGAGGTCAATTCCATAAATATCGTCTGAACTTTGATCGGACGGCTTCCAGAGCTCCACTAGAGAAGAGAGAACATTCACGGCGTGACCCATGTCGGGCCGTTGATATGGCTCCCTCGCGCAGCAGTGTCCTGCCAGCTCAGCAACGGTGCTAATGCTCGACAGGGTTTCTTCGTTGAGGTCGATCGTGGGGTCGATGGCCTTCCGGAAGGTGTCCTTATTGAGGTGCATTCTTCGGAACCATGTCACGAGGTGCATGCTCTCTTCGGGTTGGCTCTCGTCCAGTGCTTTTCTTCCTGTTATCAGTTCCATCAAGATGACGCCGAAACTGAAAACGTCGACCTTGGTAGTTACTCGCCCCGTCACTGTCAAACATACGGAAACATTAAAGAGAATAAGAGGATAGCATAAAATATCTGGAAATTCAAGAAGGCTTCTTGCTTGTGCACAAATGTAATATTTTTCTATCTGAAGAGAAATAAAGGAGCAGAAGTACAAAAGCTATCAGGAAATATAATTATCAAATTGAACTGAAGATACTCAAAGGAACGATTATAATACTACTAAACTGTGATGGTTGCCTAATAGTTCTATCGGTAATCAAGCTTTGCCAATTATATATGTGAGGCTCAGGTCTGATAATAAAGATAAATCAAATAACATGGGATTGCTGACTATTTGCATTCATATCTAAGACCATGTCAGTAAAGTGAAAGCAGTAAATTTTATTAAGCAAATTTGAATGCTTTCGAGGAGTTTACGGTAGAAACTGAATAAAAAGAAAATGATTACTAAAGCAATCCCCCACCACACAATGCCATATTAGATTGGTTTTCCTCAAATAGAAAGTATGAAGTCGTAAATTGCTTATTTTGATTATTTTTTAGCTGCTTGATAGCATTAAGAACATTATACCGTAATAAACCTTAGAATGAAGACCTTTCCTTATGTCAAATAAACCGTTGAATGCAAATATAGGGCCCCTTTGATTGAAGACATATATTTAAGTGATCCCTTCGACAGCTATTTCACAAATACATCAAGTTGTTTGGTCCAAGTTTCAAATGTATGTTTTAATCAAGCACAAAATTGTAGGGACATAATAGATTCAGCATCAGTCATATTTGAGAAAATAATTACCTGCATATTCGGGTGCCAAATACCCAAATGTCCCAGCAATTCTTGTTTCAATCGAGCCCTTTCCTTCTGGAGCAAGACGCACGAGACCAAAATCTGCAACCTTAGCCCTCATATCATCCCCTAACAGAATATTCGAAGGCTTAAGGTCCCTATGTATAAAGCTTTGGTGAGCTAACCCATGGAGATATTCTACTCCCCTAGCAACATCTAAGGCTATAGTCAACCGTCTCGTCCATTCCAACGGTTGCAACCCTTCATCGGCCCAGTTAAAAACATGCCTACTTAATGTCCCTTGAGGCATGTATTCGTATACAAGAAGTTTCTCATTTCCGTCGAGACAATACCCGAGAAGAGCAACAAGATGCCGATGACGAACTTTCGTCAAAACAGCAATCTCAGACTTAAACTCTGCAGTTCCTTTCCCTGCAATTACTCCACACTCCATTCTCTTCACGGCAATCTTCGTCCCGTCGTGCAGTTCCCCTTTGTAGACCGTCCCGAAACCGCCTTGACCTAATATGTTCTCCTGGCTGAAATTATTCGTCACGTTTTTCAGCACTTGGATCGAAATCACCATATTTCCTGCTTCGACCATTTGAATGTCATTCGTGTCTGTGGCGGAAACAGTGTGAGTTTCGCTAACGGCACCGACACTAACGCTCGATCCCGCAACTGTGATCTTCACGCTGTCATTGTCCGAACCCGAATGGCGGGGATGAATCACCATAGCATTCGGACTTTGGACTCTGCTAAAACGCTTCTGTTTGCTCTTGTACAAACAGAAAGCGGCCACACCGATTAAACAAAGGACGAAAACACCACCAATTACGGAAAACACGACAACTCCAATCCAATTTCTAGATTTCTTACGATTATTTTGTGGATTATCAGAACCAGAACCGGGTGTACCCGTAGAAGACGAGCCTGTAGAGTTCGAATCGACTTTATCTTTCCCGATATCAGGATTTCCATTGGTTTTAATAATTATATTACTTCTAAAAGCGGGTACTTTCCCATAAAGGTGGTTGTTAGATACATCAAGTTCTGTAAGCCCTGGTAGAGTGGTGAGCTCCTCAGGGATAACCCCGGTAAGATTATTATTAGCAAGAACCAATCTCTGCAGAGATTTAAGCGAAGCAAAATCGGGAGAAATTGAACCTGGAAGCCCCATATTCTCAAAGTTAACAATGGTTATATTCCCATTGTTGCAAGTGATCCCAAACCAATCGGGCGCACGGATCATTTCCTTCCAATTATCAGAAAATTTTCTCGGATAATTCATCGATTTTATAATCGAAAGCAACGTATCAACTCTAGGATCGCAATCACCGGCTGTGGCAAGCAAAAACTATTCGTGATCGTTCACCATATCAACCGAAACGGAATCCTTAAACTTTGGCATTGGTCCTTGCAGCAAGTTATTCGTCAAATTAACAACTTTTAACGACTCAAGATTCATTAAAGACAACGGAACAGGCCCCGTGAATGAATTATCCCTTAAACTTAACGTCTCCAAATTCTTCAAACCCGAAAAATCAGGCAACGGGCCCAAAACCCGTTAGAATGCAACCAAACCTCTTTCAAGAATGTCATATTCTGTAAAACATCAATCCCTCCACTAAGTTTCTGTCCATTTACCCACAAAGACTCAATTTGGGATCCTGAAAGAGACAATGGCAGCTCACCCTCCAAGTTATTAAGAGCCAAATGCAAGTTAGTTAACCCAGGAAACTCATCAGGGCGAAAAATGACGGAATTTTTCCAGTAATATTCGCAGAGTTAGCCGAAAAATTCTGAAGGGTCGAAGCATTTCTAAGGCTTTCAGGTATTTCCCAAGCAGAAAATGGGTTATTATCAATCTCAACAGATTGTAAAGAAGACATGCCCAAGAAAAATCAGCAGGTATGAAAGTGAAGCGATTGTTACTAAGCATTAGAACTTGAAGTGAACTCAAACCCTTTAAACTTGGTAAAGGCCCAGAAATATTGTTCCATTGTAGCTCTAAACGCTCAAGCTGAGTCAAAGAAGAGAGTTCATTAGGGAGTGTACCTTGAAGACTTTGGTGCCCGATTTGGATCTTGGTGACCCGGTTCTCTAAGCAAACGATATGGTCCCACTTACACGGATCCGGGTCGGACCATAGAAGCTCATCGGGTGGGTTGAGGCTTTTCTTGAGTGCAAACATGACTGAGGCGTCATCTGGAGTACTGGTCTGTGAGTTCGCAAACAGAAATGCTGAAAATAGCAGCAACCCATGAAAGAGTGATTCAAGAAATTGAATCCTCAGCCCAGAATGGGGCTTCATTTTAGTCAAGAAAACAGAAATTGAGGTTTTTTTTTTCTTCTTGAAAACCAAAAATATAAAATGTGGGTTCTTGCAGAAACTTTCTGCTTAAAGGGTGAAAAGATCAGAAAAAAGAGAGCTTTTTCTGGGAAATGTTTGGGAGAGGTCTAATATTTTGTGGTGGGTTTTGTGAGGAGCATTGGATTCTGAAAGGGAGAAGATGAAGGGTAAAGCAAAATACGAAAAAACAAGTGATGAGTAGGAAATTAGAGCATTGAGAAGGGAGCTGGAGCACATGCAGAGGTGACCCCACAAAAGCAGATGATTTTTTTCTTGCTATAAAAAAGATGACAGTTTTAAAAAGCTGGAAAATGAGTGGATGATTCTTTGGAACATGGGCCAAAAGCCAACAGCTCTACTTGTGTGCAGTTCTGGTTTGTTGAGAGAGAGCGGCTCAACCTATTTGGCTCTCAACCGTCAATTTTACCTGGTTTTACGTTTTAATAAAAAATAATTATATTTGATATTATATTATATAAAATATGGATGTAATTCATTAATATAAAAGGAAAAATTGTATATATGTATAGTTAAAAGGAAAATATCTATATATTTAGCTCAAATTTCAAATAATGACATAAATATATTAAATATTAAGTTTATAAATTTTATTTTTATAAAAAAGTAAAAACAAAAAAATTAAAAAAAGTGGGTTTACTTTATTTAACCGATTTTTTGGGCCAAGATGTTCGATTTGCCAACAGTTTTTAGGGCTTTATTATACCGACCGACCACTCAGATCCAAACTTCATTTGCCCGGTATTTAAAACAGTGCTTGTGTGTTTCTGGTTTGTTGAGAGAGAGAGAGAGGCTCTCAAATTGCCCCTAACCAAATATCATTTGCCCAAGTTTGGTGATGTGAGAGAGAAAGCTAAAAATGGTAAAAGATTTGAAATTATTTTGGGCTATGAGAGTGAGCTGTATTACAACTGTTTACATACGTGCATTTACCATGTATATATTGGCCAGATATGAGATGGCCTTAAACTAGTTTTCTGTAAAGATACGTAACTGAAATATAAAGCCAAGTTAACTGGCATACTAATGATAGTACTAATTATTAAAGAAAAAAAAGAATATTTAAAGAAACAAAAGCTAGCGATATTTATATTCTTTGTTTCTTTTTATAATATTCATTGTTTGAAGTTTCAACTTTCAAGTCCTTATTACTACTTGAACCTTACCTACCTGAGACACAACCAGACTTGCGTAGGAGTAGAGCTGCAAATGAATCAAGCCGTTCGCGAGCCATTCGGGTTTCGGTTCGACAAAATATTCGATCCAGATCGTTCGTCAAGCTTAACGAGCCGAACTCGAGCCTAAAATTCGAGCTCGAACTTTTGAACGAGCCGAACTCGAGCTTACAGGTATTCGACTCTGTTGTATTTTTGGCCCAATTACATTAGTTGTCTTTTGGCCCAATTTGCAGCCTTTTTTCCTTGGGCCCAAATGACACCACTTGCAGCTGCCAGCCCACAAATTGTTCCCACTTTTGTTGCTGACCGTTGGTTTTAGGGTTGAAATCTTGACCCTCCATTTAATTGATATATTCCCCAAACCCAGCACCCAAAAATGAGGGAGGTTGTTCCTGTTCATCTAAAAAATTACTCCCGTCTGTTTGCTGCTCTCTTTCTCAAAATATCTCTTGGCTTCTCTCTTCGATTCTTGGTGAATCCAAGCGAGATTTAGTGAGGTTTTTCAATTGAGAGTTCGATCATCTTCTCCATTTGTTGGGTCGGTTTTCACCTGGTCTCTTTTCGAAGGGTTTCCGACGGGGTTTGGGGGTATTGAGGTTCGGTCATCCGCGGTTCTTCTCCGGCGTCGATTCCTTTGTGGTTTCTTTCACCGGTGACCGAACATTTGTGGGCTTTTTGGTAGTAGCTTGTGTGGTGTGCATTTGTTGGCCTACTCGCCTTTGCCCCTGGTTTTCTTGAAGGATCTTTTTGGGACATTAAACAGATTTTCGAGCCGAATCGGAGACTCCTATTTCGTCTCTGTCCGAGGGGTTTTCGGAGGTGCACGCCGTCCGTAGGAGCTCGATTCGGCGTGTTGAAATGAAGCTCAAAAGATCGGTGATATCTTTCTTGTTTTTCGCCTTGACTTTAAGTTTCCTTTCTACAACTTCTACTTATTTGCCTCTCGTGTTTTTGTGGGTGTCCAGGATCGAAGAAGTCGGCCTCGGTCAAGGGTCTTCGCAGCGGTTCATTAAAGTGCGGGGTATTTGGTATAATCTGCTCTGTTTCCCGTTTCTATTACTTTGTGTTTTGCTTTGGCTCGAATGGGGAAAGTGCCTTCCCGGTTGCCTTCTTGTTGCAAAGTAACAACTTGTAATTTATCTCTATTATTTAGAAAAATTGTAATCCCTAATCCCTAATCCCATAGTCATGTCTATTGTAATAGTTTATTTGTTAGACCATTTTAATATTCGGGTATGGCGACGGGCTTAACAATGGGTCGATACCTAACAGCGGTGGTATCGTGAGCACCCCTTGTGTGGCGATGACGAAACCCTTACCCTAGGGTTTCGCTCTCCGGTAAAGAAGCTTTATCTCCACTTTTACGACTTTCGTAGTGTAAATACCGCTGCTTTTTTTATTTCTTTGAGTCTTTATTTCTTCGGGATTCTCGTGTGATCCCCATATCCGCTCTTACGTGGTTGATCATCTATACATGGTTGATCATCTTTTCGGTTTTTTTATTTAGTATTAAAGGAACTCCGAGCGTAAAAGTCGCTTGACCCTACACCGCGAGTGTAGTGGAATCTGTGGTGCGAGGGGTTTCCTATCTCGTGGCCCTTATTTGTGCTTCTCGCTTTATTCTCGATTTTTCGTGTTTTTGTTGTTTGTTCCGTGATTATAACTTGCTTTGTGTGCCTTGTGTTTTTTCAAAAACTGTTGTGTTTTTTGTGAAAATGGTTGTGCCTAGTTATAATCTTGAACCGTTTAATGGAAAACTGATTTTTCAATTTGGCAACAAAAATGAAAGGGATTTTAATTCAAAGAAAAGGTTTATAATGCTATTAGTGGTGTTTATGGTGAAAAGATACCATTAAAAGAAACTTGAAATTGATGAGTATGCTTATTCTTCTATTATTTTGAACCTTTCGACTGTGCTTAGAAAAGTTGGTAAACTTGCTCTCGCAAAAGCTTTGTGGGAAAAATTAGAAGAATTGTATCTTGAAACTTCTTTCCTAGTAAGTTGTTTTTGCTTGAAAATTTTTTGATTTAAACTTGACTTAAACAAAGAAATTGATGAAAATTTGGATGTGTTTACCAAATTAATTCAAGATATTAAGTTGACGGGTGATAAGAATATTGATGATTATAATCCGATTGTGCTTTTGAATGCTATTCCCGAGTCTTATGGTGATGTTAAATCGCTTATTAAGTATGGTAGGGACACGATCACACTTGACAATGTTGTGAATGGCCTTAAAAGCAAAGAATTGGATTTAAAAGTCAATAGAAGTTCTGGCAAAATTCGGTGAGGTTATGCATGTGAGAGGACGTTCTCAAAATAGGTTTAATAAATCCGGTAATAATAACAACTTAAATTTGCTAAGAAGAAATGAAAGAGTAAGTCAGTCTAAGTCTAGGCCTAAAAATCGGAAGTGCTATGAATGTGGTCAAAGTGGTCATTATGTTAGGGAATGCCCTAATAAAAGAGGAAATCGAATTTTAAACAAAATAGCATGCTAATATGGCTTCTACGAGTGAAAATGTGCTTGATGTCTTTATGGTTTATGAAAATTGTCTTTGATGTGAATTTTGTGCGTTCAAATTATGTGTGTGAAATCGAATGGCTTGTTGTTTTCGGTTGCACTTTTCATATGACACCATTTAAAAGGTTGTTTTCTAATTATAAAGAAGTGTTGCATGGTTCGTGTCATTGGCTAATCAAAAACAGTGTAATATTGTTGGAATTGGTGATGTTTGTTTAAAATTTGATTCGGCTATGTTTTGACTTTGAAAAATGTGAGGCATGTGCCCGATTTATGTAGCAACTGATTTTGTGCTTCTCTTGAGGATAATGGTTTAGAGGGAAAATGGGGAAAAGGTTTAATGAAAATTTTAAAAGGTAACTTGGTAATTTTCAAAGTCGTTAAAAGAAGAAATTTGTATGTTTCAGATCTTGAACTTGAATCTAGCTTGCAAAATTCTATGAATGCTTTGTGTGTGGCTCAAAATGACAAACCGACTTATGGCATAAACGTTTGGGTCATATGAGTGCTAAAGGTCTTGAAATTTTGCGAGAAAAATGGCTATTTTGGAAAAGATAAATTGTCTTGTATGCCATTTTGTGATTTCTTGTGTTCTTGGCAAACATTCTAAAGTGAAATTTCATGTTTCCCCTCCCCCTAATAAATCAGCCTCTTCAAATTCTTGAGTATTTGCATGCCGATGTGTGGGGTCCCGCGAGTGTTACTACGCATGGTGGTTCTAGGTATTTTCTTTCGTTATTGATGATTTTTCAAGAAAAGTTTGGGTGTTTTTGTTGAAAAACAAATCTAATGTGTTTGATGTGTTTAAACAAATGAAAACTTTAATTGAAAATCAAACAGAAAGAAAATTAAAATCCTAAGAACCGATAATGGACTTGAATTTTGTAATCAGTTGTTTGATAATTTGTGTCTTGAATCACGGTATAAAACGGCATAAAATAGTCCGTATACACCGCAACAAAACGGTGTAGCGGAACGTATGAATCGAACTTTACTTGAAAGGGTGAGAAGTATGCTTACTTGTTCTGGACTTTCAAAAAAGTTTTGGGGTGAAGTTTTTTAAGCCGCCTATGTGATTAATCGATCTCCTTCGTGCCTTTAAGTGGTAAAATACCCGAATCTATGTTTACGGGTAAAGAAATTGATTTTTCTAACTTGAAAGTGTTTGGATGTTCTGCGTTTGCACATCAAAAACTTAATAAACTTGAACCTAGGGCTGTGAAATGTGTTTTTCTTGGTTATCCTGAAGGTGTTAAAGGTTATAGGTTGTGGTTAAAATCTCAACCTGGTTTTAAAGTTTTAATTAGTAGGGATGTGACATTTAATGAATCAAATGCCTTGCTTGACTATGCCTTTGTCCGATTCTCAAAATGGTACACCTAATAAGGTGGAGCATGTTCCTAATGTGGATATTTTTCCGATCTTTGTTGTGCATGAAAATCATGAGAATATGCCTGAAATCGAACTGTTATGCCCGAAATCAACCCGATTTGCATGATTTTGAACTTGTTTTGTCCGAAAATCATGATGATCTTTGTTGTGCATGATGAAATTATTGAAGAAAATGAACCCAAAAATGAAAATCGCATGATTATCAACTTGTTAGAGATAGGGCAAGACGTAACATTAGGCAAACTGCTAGGTTTGATGATTTTCATATGACTTCATTTGTTTTTAGTGTGTTTGACTTGATTGATAATTCCGAGCCTAAATCTTACGAAGAAGCTTTAAAATCTAAAAATTTCACGAGTGGTTAAATGCTATAAATGAGGAAATGAATTCTTTGCATGTTAACAATACTTGGATTCTTGTGCCTAAACCTCGCTAATTGTTCTGTTGTGGATGTAAATGGTCAGTTTAAGGTGAAGAATGAATGTGAATCTATTAGATTTAAAGCTAAGTTAGTGGCTAAGGGATTTACTCAAAAAGAGGGGATAGATTATACGAGAAATCTTTGCTCTGTTGTGAAGTTTACTTGTCCGAATTATACTTGCCTTTGTGTGCTCGGTTTAATTGGGAATTAAAACAAATGTGATAAGGGCAAAATACGGTGCCTGGGCCCAGACGACTGGTAGGTTCGTGACATGGGCCGACCTGACCAGGCCTACTACCGGACCGATCCAAGCAAGGCCCATGATATTGGCCGATCTCATTAAGTATTAAGCCTTGGGCCGATCTGTGGAGGCTTGTTGTTTGAGATTGTTCTAAAGGCTTGTCTTGGGCCGACCCATCGAGCCCATAAATAGGTGGAAAGCTTATCATATGGCCCAAGACGTGGTTGTAGGGTCGCTATGATGAGGTCGACCTATGTAAGGTCTATTGTGCTAGGTCGACCTGTTAAAGCTCTACATGGTTAAGCCGATCTGTTATTGACCCATTGTAGGCTAACCTGACATCTGAGGAAGAGGTCAGCCCGAGCCCAAGAGATGCAGGAGGCACTGAAGATACTTTGGAAACGTAAGGGGGGCTTCGTACAATACATTGGGTCGAGGCATTTTAGAGACAGGTCGGAGCTATGGCCATACAGGCGTAAAATTAGGGTTTTTAAGAGATCCGATCCTAATCTAATGATGACTCTGACACCAAATCGTAACGGAATCCCGGATTTTATGGAAACCCTAATCCGAGCTAAGGTATAAAAGGCCCAAGCCCAGGTTCATTCTAACCTAATCTCATTTTTTTACTGTTACATTGATTTTCTCTCTCTAGTCTTTACTTCCTTTCCAAGACACTGACTTAAGCATCGGAGAGGGTACGCCAGAGCCCCCCTCCGGCCCCCCTTGTGCAGGTTTCGTGGTGGACTTCATCTGAGAAGGTGATCGGCGAAGAGAGGACTTTTTTGGGAGCAACCAAAATGGATGTCAAAACTGCGTTTTTGCATGGTGATTTGGATGAAAAAATCTATATGTGGCAGCCTATTGGTTTTGTTGATAAAAAGAATCCTGATTTTGTTTGTTTACTTAAAAAATCCTTGTATGGCTTAAAACAGTCTCCTAGATGTTGGAACAAGAAATTTGATGATTGCATGTTGTCTTTGAAATTTAAACGAAGTTCTTATGATCATTGTTTGTATTTTAAAGAAGATGCTAAAGTTCCTGTTTTCTTGTTAATTTATGTTGATGACATGCTGTTAATTAGTCCTTGTGTTAAAACTGTTGAGCATGTTAAAAACTGTCTAAGTGCTAAGTTTGACATGAAATACTTGGGAGATGCTAAAAGGATTTTGGGAATGAACATCTTTAGAGATAGAAAAACTCGTGATTTTTCTAAATCGATTTCTTATGTTGAAAAGATTTTGAGTAAATTTTCTATTTCGGATTCTAAAACCCGTGAATGTTCCTTTGGCTGGTCATTTTTTGTTGAATAAAGGACAATGCCCTAAAACAGACCATGATGTTAATTCTATGAAGAATGTGCCATATTCCAATGCTATAGGTTCATTATGTATCTTATGGTTAGCACTAGATCCGATATCGCTTATTCTCTGAGTTGCTTGAGTAGATACATGTTTAATCCTGGAATTATATATTGGAGTCTTTGTTAAATGGCTTTTGCGATATTTGAAACATTTTTGAATTATAATCCGAAATTTGCTAAGTGCAAAGATGGGGTTAAATTGAAAGGTTATGTGGATTCTAATTATGCAAATGATAGGGATAAAGAAAATCAACAACATCATATGTGTTCACTTTGTGTGGTTCATGTGTTAGTTGGAAATCACAATTACAACATGTTGTTGCATGTCTACGATCAATCGAGTATATTGTTGTAATCAAGCGTTTAAAGAAGCAATTTGGCTTAAAGGCTTGATTATCGAACTTGGTTTTCTTGATGGTAATGTTGTTGTGTTTTTCGATGACTAACCTGGTATTCAATTGTGTAAGAATCTTGTTTTTCATAATAGAACTAAGCATATTGATGTGAGGTTTCATTACATTCGTGATATTGTTGCTAAAGGCTTAGTTAATCTTGAAAAAATACCTTCCGAATTTAATCCTGGCGATATGAGAACTAAATGCTTGCCTGTGAGTAAATTTTTGACATGTCTCAAAATTCTAAATTTTGATACAGGTGATTGAACAGAACATTTCCGGTTTTGGAAATGACTTGTTGTGTGCTTGTTATTTTCAAGATATTGTGATGTGTGTGCAATATGGTTACTTTACCTGTCCCTTCGTGTTATAGTTTGCTTTGTGCTCTCTATAACTGTATTCTTGCTGCACTGTGTGTGTAGTGAGAAAAATCGGCGATGATGATAACTGTTATTTTTTTACCCCATGATCCTGATAACCGGTATTGGGCCAAGGTGGAGAAATGTTGTATTTTTGTCCCAATTACATTAGTTGTCTTTTGGCCCAATTTGCAACCTTTTTTCCTTGGGCCCAAATGACACCACTTGCATTGCTTGACCCACAAATTGTTCCCACTTTTTTGTTCTTTGGTTTTTAGGGTTGAAATCTTGACCCTCCATTTAATTGATACATTTCCCAAACCCAGCACCCAAAAAGGAGGGAGGTTGTTCCTGTTCATCTAAAAAATTACTCCCGTCTGTTTGCTGCTCTCTCTCTCAAAATATCTCTTGGCTTCTCTCTTCGATTCTTGGTGAATCCGAGCGAGATTTAGTGAGGTTTTTCGATTGAGAGTTCAATCATCTTCTCCATTTGTTGGGTCGGTTTTCACCTGGTCTCTTTTCAAAGGGTTTCCGACGGGGTTTGGGGGTATTGAGGTTCGGCCATCCGCGGTTCTTCTCCGACGTCGATTCCTTTGTGGTTTCTTTCACCGGTGACCGAACATTTGTGGGCTTTTTGGTAGTAGCTTGTGTGGTGTGCATTTGTTGGCCTACCTTGGCCTTTGCCCTGGTTTCTTGAAGGATCTTTTTGGGACATTCATACAGTTTCTGAGCCGAATCGGAGACTCCTATTTCGTCTCTGTCCGAGGGGTTTTCGGAGGTGCACGCTGCTGTCCGTAGGAGCTCGATTCGGCGTGTTGAAACGAAGCTCAAAAGATCAGGTGATATCTTTCTTGTTTTTCGCCTTCAGCTTTAAGTTTCCTTTCTACAACTTCTACTTATTTCTGTCTCGTGTTTTTGATGCAGCGGTCCGGATTGAAGAAGTCAGCCTCAGTCCGGGTCTTTGCAGCGGTTCATTAAAGTGCAGGGTATTTGGTATAATCTGCTTTGTTTCCCATTTCTGTTACTTTGTGATTTGCTTTGGCTCGAATGAGGAAAGTGCCTTCCCGGTTGCCTTCTTGTTGCAAAGTAACAACTTGTAATTTATCTCTATTATTTAGAAAAATTGTAATCCCTAATCCCTAATCACATAGGTTGTCTATTGTAATAGTTTATTTGTTAGACCATTTTAATATTCGGCTATGGCGTACGGGCTTGACAGCGGGGTCGATACCTAACAGACTCGAAAGTTCGCGAACATGTTCGTTTACAGGCTCGCGAGCTTAGGCTCGAATTTGGTTTGTTTACAGTCTCGTGAACCTAGGCTCGAGTTCGATTCGTTTACAGGCTTGCAAGCCTAGGCTCGAGTTCGATTCGTTAATTGAGCTCGTGAACGTGTTCGTTTACGGGCTCGTTAGCTTGTGTTCAAGATCGGTTCAATAATTAAGCTCGCGAACATATTCATTTATATGCCCGTGAGTCTAAGTTCAAACTCGTTTGTAAAATAATATTATTCCTTGTAACAAACTATATATCTAAGGATTAAGGCTAGACAAAATATTAATCAAACTTACAAAATCAAAATCGAACGAATCCAATAGTATAATATAAAATAATATAGTCTATATAGAATCACATATATAATAGTGAGGTGTACTTATAAAGTGTTGGTTTTGGATATTTTAAAATTATTTGGTTTGTTAAAAATTAAAATATTAAGAAAATAGTTTAGGAAACTATGAAGTGTCTAAACAAACCAACAAAATTCGTATATCACACGAGACTTACCTAGTAACAATTATAAATTTAGACTTCGTAATTAATGTGATCATCAACCAGTATTTATCGTAAAATCATAAGCATATTACATGTTTAAAACATTATGTAATTTTTCAAAAATTTATAACTATCTAATAAACCAAATGAAACTAAAAGCATAACAAATAATAATATAGTTTATATAAAAGCACAAATATAATATCAATCATATATACTAAAACAAAAAATAAAGTTGACACGTGTCATTTCCTCATCAAACTTGGATATTTGTTAATATCAACTCAAAATTGTACATAGCTGACAAATAGTTTGAAAAAGTCAATATCGATCCATTCAACTCCTTTGCATATTTTTATTGACAAAGATTCTATTAGTTCAAAATCTATATTTTTTTTTATAGAGGATATTATCTCATTTGAATTAATAATATATTTTTGAATTTAAAAGATAACAAATTAAAAAAAATAATCTAAAAATCAAGGACTCTATCTCCACTATTTTTAAATTAGTTATCTTTTCAAGCTTAAATATTATATTATATGTATTAAAAATGTAGAAAACGAGTAAGAAAAAAAGAAAAAGATTTTATTAGTTCAAAATTGATATTGTTTATAGAGTATATTCTCTCATTTGAATTAATAATATATTTGTGTTAAAACTATATAATAATATATTTGATCAACCATACAAAACCAAAAAATTAAAAGATAATAAATAATCCAAAAATTAAACAGGATTCATTTTTGAAATTTAATTTCTTTTAATATTTACCATATTAAATAAACTGTAAAAAAACAAGGAAGAAAAATAATTGACATTGATAATTTTTTAATAATCGAGAATATAAAGAAAAAATAATTCAACTCAAATTTGTACACAACTCAAAATAGTTTGGAAAAGTTAATGTCGAGCCATTTATCTCCTCTGCATATTTTATTGACAAAGATTGTATTAGTTCAACACATATATATATTTTTATAGAAGATATTCTCTCATTTGAATTGATAATATACTTTGAATTTAGAAGACAACAAATTTAAAAGATAAATAATCCAAAAATCAATGATTCTATCTATTCTATTTTAAAATTATATTATATTATATGTATTAATATATAGAAAACGAGAAAGGAAAAAAATAAAAAGATTTTATTAGTTCAAAATATATATTGTTTATTGAATATATTCTCTCATTTGAATTAATAATATATTTTTGAATTTAAAAGATAATAATTTTAGAAAATAACAAATAATTCAAAATCAAGGATTCTATCTACGCTATCTTTTGAAATTTATTTGTGAACAAATCCCATATAACTAGAGCCGTCAATTTCGGGCCGGACCGGCCCAGTCCGGTTTTCTAATGGGCTGGGCTCTATTTTTCTAGGCCCAAAAAAAGTTGGGCCTCAAAAGCAAGCGGGCGACGCAGATTTCGGCTTGGGGGCGAAAAACGGTCCGAGTTCATATATTTAAACTATGAGAAAAAAATTTGGGGGCAATTGTAAAACACAACTATTTGAAGTTTTTTTTATCAAAGTTTTTGGGGCAATTGTAAAAAAATTCATTTATTTTAGCTATAAAAAAATAATTTTAAAAACTTTTGGGAAAAAAATAATTTTGAAAATTTTTTCCAAATTTCATTTTCAAAAGCCGGCCTGATCGGCCTGGCCCGACGGGCTAGCCCGAAAAGCCCGACTTTTTCAGTGCAAATTTCATTTTTAGGCCGGACTGGTTCCCTTTTTTGCGGCCCGAGGTACTGTTTGGCCGGATCCAAAAACTAAACGAGCCGAACTCGAGCATGTTCCTGTTCGGCTCGTTTGCAGCCCTACGTAGGAGCACTCGTTTTTACTATATTTTCATATAGATGTTAGGAATAACTTGTTTAAATTTTTTTTATGATAAGTATACATGATTAGGAATGACAATTAGAGAGGTTTGGATCAGGTTTATTTGGATCAGGTTTGCCTGGACTTGAGACCCGATTAATTAAGATTTACTAGTTGATGTCCCGTGCAATACACGAACTATTATAATAATAAGTAGAGCTATCAAATGGTGGGTCGGGGCTGACTCTCTGGGCTAAAAGAAAGAATTGGGTTGAGGCCAGGCCGAAATTCCATTTAGCTGCTATTTTTGTGATCGACCCTGTAGACTATTACAATCAAATGGTGACACATATGAAATTATATATTAAAGGTCAATTTTCTATTTTCTATTTATATTTGGGAATTTAATTAAATTTAATTCTAAATTCAATAATTGTTTAATTATTTTTTTAATATATATTTTATTGGCCAATTAAAATTATCAAGTATCAAAATCTTGAAGATCATGATTGATCTTGATAAATTATAGAGAAATATTTATCTCTTTTGATAATTATCATATTTTGTGATCAAAGAGATAGATAAATATCAAATCTTGACGGGCCAATCAAATCAAGTATTTGCATTCCATGGTTTATCCAAGAAACCCTTTCCTACAAGTATAAATAGGGGCCATTCTCATGGAATTAAATCACAAGTCGAAGTAAAAGAAATCCAAGCAAGAAATACTGTGGAGCAAATTCTCTCAACTATAGAAGATCAAATTTGAGGAGTCCACCATGTCTAAGGCGTAATTCAAAGCGTTCATCGCGGAGTCTGCTCAAATCATAGCGTTTGATTTGGGAATAAGTTGTCAGGCCCTCGAGCTAACATTATCAAATATCAAGTTCATCTTGGAGGAAGATCAAGGAGACAGTTCCACCAAGAAGTTCCCATATCCAAATCAAATTTCGTCAAATATATCATGTTTGATTCAAGATTAAGATGTCAAGCCCTCGAATTAATGTTATTCAAATTCAAATCCAAGTTTGGAGTTGATCAAACTAAAGAGTTCATCTCCAAAACCTCGAGTTCCAAATAATATATTATTGAAGAAAAAATCAGATGATTTTTATAGAGATTGTAACATTTTTGGTATTTTGATTCACATATATTTAGTTTGTATGATTTTTTCCTGTTTCTTAATTTGCATACAATAAAAATTTGTGTTATAAATTTTTGGCACGCTCGGTGGGACAATATCTACCTCTCATATTTTCTCTTCAAATCAAGTTAAAATATTGAAATACCTAGCTAATGAATAGATAATTATCATCTTTTATGTTATTGTTAGTAATATTATAATTTTTATTATCAATACTCTTAATATGTAATACTCAACTTTGTGTTTGATGTTTATCGTCTTTGTGTTATTACTAGTAATATTGTAATTAAGTATTATTGGCCACCGCCATCCAATTTAATTCAAACTCATTTAATGGCTTGATCATATATTATAATTTATCAAGGCTCAAAATCCAGTTAAATAAGCTTGAATTCTATTAAATTTGTAATTTATGTTAATGTTACTTATTATTAAATTGTATTAATTATTTTATTTGTCTGTATAAATAATAAGAATAATAGTTGATTTATATTTTTATAAAATATATATATTGTATAACCGTTTATTTTAAGTTGAGAGGACATTTTTATATGAACTTTTTAACACAAATAGATAGGCATTAAAATCTCCCGGGCACAATTCAACTAGTTTGAAACTTATGATAATATTTCCTTCATGTCTTTTTTTAATCCTACGAGCAACTATAGATATAACACCCCGTAATTTTTATATGGATTAGTTAATTATAGAGTTTAGGATTTTTAAGAATATCTTTGGGTTTATTTATCTATCCAGTTGGCGCTATGATTTATTTTTCAAATGGTCCATTTTATTAAGCCCATATAAGTATTTCTTTTGATTTTAAAATCATGCAGTATTTTATTTATCAAATAAGTCTTATCATCTTTTATGTTATTATTACTAATATTATAATTAAATATCATTATTTGTGTTAATATTTTACTTTATCATATCAAGATAACATTGTTGGACCATCATCAACCCATTTTAAATTCAATCTCATTATGTAATACTTGTTGATTCTGTTTTTTTTTCTTTTCTAATATTAATTATTGTGTTCACTTTTTTATAATAGTATTAATAATAACAATATATAAGTATTATGTAACGCCCCAAATTCAATAGACCAAACTAATCACAAAATACCAATTATCAGGTACATCTCTGGATTTATACCAACTTAGGTACCACAAGAATAATTACCGAAAACTACAATAACTGAAATATATAACTTGACGAAATCTAAATCTATAGAAAAGTGCAGAAAATCCGAGATACATGCCTAAGTTTATTACATATAATACAGCGGAATTTTTAATTTTCAAAATAAAATAAGGACAAATAATATAAAATAAGATGACAACAATCCCCTAAGAAAAATCCTTAAATGAAGTCCAAAACTAGTCTAATCCAGTAGTCTCAACGCTACTATTCTTGTGTAGGTGGTTCGGAGTTAGTCTTACCAATCTCTGAAAATTTAGAAAACGTGGGGTGATTTAAACGAGCCAACCGGGTAGGGGATGGGAATGCATAGTAGTTAAGGAAATGAGAAATATATAATTTTTTTGTAATAAAATATCGAGCAGAGTACTTAGTGTGCAAAATAGTTTTTATGTTTATAATATAGATACAAAATAATCAGACATTAAATTTACTCATAAACTTATAGAATGATTATAAGTAAACAATTTTTATGATTATCACGGTCATGCAGATATAACACAAGTTCAAATGCAAAAAAAATAGTTTCGGTAATTGAGACGATTTTTAAACAGACAAGGTTCTATGCCCCATTTTAGAATCCAACGTTTGGGATAAACAAAATAAAGCTGCCCCGATGTGGAATAAACACCGCACCCTAACGTTCCAATTCAAACATGATTTTAAAACGGGCAAGGTTCTATGCCCCATTTTAAAACCCAACGAGAAGCACAAAATAAATGCAGGGTCGATGTTGATCAAACACCGAACCCTATTGCATTCTCCAACTCACCAGGCCGAAGCCTCTAGGTACCTTATTCCTCCGAGTGGCTCGACGACTCTTTAGCTGTGGGTTTATACCCAAAGTTCATTATATTCCGAAATATACCAATACTACGACCCAAATTTCGCTGCCAACTCCGGCCCGACCAGAAAAATGAGAATAGGCACATGTGTAGTTGAGCAAACATCAACATGCGACCTGTTCGATTGATTGTCCAAACCACACACGCCAAACGAGAAATAGGAAATGGGATTCATAGTTACTACTCGAACATTATGAAAAACTACAGACAGCCCGCAACAGTTTAAAAAAAAATTAGAACAATACAATAATTTTTGAAATTTATAGATTGACCCCAAGAATTTCTATTTTTACGAAATTACTACAAAATGCACTTTTAAAATATACAAAATCCACTCCAAAGTTCCTTAAAAATATAAAATAAACCCAAGTCAGTTTTCAAACTCACAAAAACGGATAGGGCAATTTCTAAAAATTGCAATTTGGCCCCAAATTCTTTATTTTTACTAAATTCACCTCCAAACTCTTGATAAATTGAAAATTAACCCCTACTAATCAAAGTAATCAACAAAGATCTACAAAATAACCTTTTTAAAGCTTTTAAAAATAGCCCCATAATTTTAGTAATTACAAATTAGCCTCCAAATTTAACAAAAAATTGATTAAATTAACAACTATAAATAAACCAACCATCAATTTGTCAAACCATGACAATTAACACATAATCACACATATAAATGCATACTAGCTCAATTAATTTCATGATTTAACAATAATTTTAAACCCATTTGAAAAAATAAAATATATTTTTGCCCACCTTCACGTCGCTCACGGCGTTCTCGTACGCGTGCTGGCAGACGATCAGACACTCCTTTGTCGAGACGTTGGTGGTCGGATCGTTCATCCGCTTAACCACCACGTTCGCCACAAATTGCCCAACCTGTTGGGTGCCCCCCGCCATGTGCGCTTGATTCCTTAACGCCCTTTTCTGGCCGATCGGAGGGGATCGTGGAGTTGGACGAAGCTGATTGGCCGGAATTTGATTGGGCATTGGTGGCGGGAATGAAAACGGTGATGCAGAGAAGCAATATTGTAGTAATGGCGGTGTGGAAGGAAATCATTTTTTTTAATTTCTTAATTCTCTGTTAATTTCAAATTAAAGGACTATATATAGGGATTGAAATTACGAAGAAATGGAAATGGTTTCTGTTAACACAAATAACAAATGAAAATTGAGAGGGATGGGCGTGGAAAAATCAAGGGTTTGTGATTTGAAGTTTTTCGTTTGTTTCGATGTTGTTTCGAAGTTGTTTCTTTTATGTTTCTTTTGTTCTTTTATGTATTTTCCATTTACCTTTTTTTTATTTTTTTGATTTGTTGTGTTATCTATCTGACTGTGTATCTATTTTTATTTCTTTTGTAGTGAATGTGGGATTTTTTGTTGCTTGTTATGCCGAGCACTTTATTGTTTGGAAGGCTATGGACGTTGAAGCGTTCGAGATAGAGAATGAACAAGCAAGACTAAACATCTCGCTTCACAATCATGCTAAGTTGAAGCTGCAAAATAGTGATGACGATGACAACGACATTGAGTTTCTACGTCCACTTCCTAATGATTTTAGAGAATTGTTGTTATGTAAATCTTAATGATGGTGTAATCAGTTGAACAATATATTTAAGTTTGGTATAGCATGTGAGGAATGAATTTCATCCATTTGAAACTTGTTGTATGTGCAAGTCATTTTTTCAAGGTCCAGAACAAATATTTTGTCAGCCTCTATGATTTTAAAGAAAAAATCATTTGATCTCTTCACCTGAAACATAAATAAAACATGTAAGAAACAATTGTGAAACAGGGGATCATGTGATAAAAGTTTGTAGTAAATTGCTTTTAAATTTAGAGAAATAGAATAGTTTTTCCCCATATACTCTTCAACTATTTTTTTTTGTCATCCTTGTAAATGTTGATTTTGCTTCTTTTCGATGTCTGCATGTCTAATCTTGAACTAAAGATCTCACGCACTCCATCAAAGTTGTTACTTAGTAGGTCTTTCCTGCTCTGGTTGATGCATTCAATAATTCTACGATGTTGGAAGTCAATACAAAGTATTTTTTGGTCTGACAGTGGAGTCGTGTCCATTTTTCGTAGCCGATGATGGACAAGTAAGCTTAAATTTTCTGAATTGAATTTGTCGTTCCAAGATTTCGTTTAGGGTGCTGAATGTGCGATCCATTGAATCGAGATTCTTGTTATTTCAAAGTTGGTATACTCTCTATTTTCTTCCTATTGTCCATTGTGGCATACCACAACTGAGATTTTCTCCATGCAACTATGGAATTCAATGAAAAGTTGGCTAAGTGAAACATATAAGAAACACAAATGAAAATTGTATGAAAAACAAAACAAAAAAAACAACAAACATGTTTCAAAACAACAAAAAAACCAACGCAAAAAAATCGGCGGAAAATGGGTATTTTTGTCAAAAATCAGCGAAAAATGAGTATTTTTGTCTAAATTCAGCGGAAAATGGTATTTTTGTCCAAAATCAGCGAAAAATAGGTATTGTGCAGGGATTGAGTATGGAAAATGGGGTATTAATGTCCTTTTCCTTTTTTAATATCCATTTGTATCGTCTAGCCCATTTAAAACTTCTTCAAATTAGCAGCCCATTCATATGAGAAGCCCACAAACAATCATAGTGGCTGGCCCAAAGTAGCAGCATGCTTTCTGACCCATTTTCATTTCCCCTTTTTCCCTTTTTATTTGTTTTTAAAAAAAATCTGAGAATTGGGATTGAAATGGCGTCTGCATCTTCAACTCTTTCCGCCGTCGTAAAAAAAACTTCGTCTTTCTCATCTTCGCCGCCGTTCGTCACGAACAGCCGCCGGAATTCGCGCACCAAGTCAAGGGAGAGGAGAAGGCTGTCGTGCACTCAACACCTCCGATCCACAGCCACGCCGCACCGAAGCTCTCGCTGCCGTAAAGTTTCCCGCCGCCACCGCCTCAATTAGGTATTTCAGGCTGCGCCTTAGGCGGCGATAATATTCGCGGATGGCGTTGGAAGTCTCCTGGGTGCTTACCAGCCTTGCACACAAGCTTCTCCTCTCCTCCAATGGAGGTTATACTGGAATTTGCAATTGCATCCTTGAACTTTTGAAGAAGATTCAAATCTGCCCCCCATGGTTTAATTGCAGAGAAGTGCCAATCTTTGAAGCTTTCACTTTCGATACACAGATTCAATTACATAGAAAACAATTCTAATTCTTTGTGCAATAATTAAAATCAAAAGGGAAATTATGGAGACATAATCCACCCCTTTGTTAGAAGACTCGAAAATACTAATACAAAGTTTCAAAATTGAACTTCGCCATCGATTGTTCAACAATTAAAACTCATTCAATCCAATAACAAAATAAATCACATACCGACACCGCCAATTAATTAACATATATATAAACAAATTAATCAATTCAAAATATGCAAAATAATATCAAGCCTTCTTCTTTCCAAAATTATCCCAATCACTCCACTTAATTAAATACACTGCACTAACAAATTATAACTCTTATAATTTAGTCCAGTTCCTTGTCTAGAGCCACCAAAGGGACCTGATCGGACCCAATTATACTAAGTTCCAATAAATTAATTTTGATCAAATCAACTCTTGATTAATCAAAATAATTTATTAATCTTATTCTACTCCACTAAAGGGATAAAATTGCACTCTTAATCTAATTGAAATTACTAAAACCAATAATTAAATCCTCTCGATTTGTCGATCTT
The DNA here is from genome assembly GCA_016081115.2 of Rehmannia glutinosa. NCBI lineage: Eukaryota > Viridiplantae > Streptophyta > Magnoliopsida > Lamiales > Orobanchaceae > Rehmannia > Rehmannia glutinosa. The sequence goes on from JABTTQ020002099.1 coordinate 385,047, forward strand.
ACATGTCACTCCCGTTGATCAACTAAATATTAGAAATAGAATAAATGATTGTTCAAGAATTCATTTCCGAATATTTATAAATCTCAATCTTCATCTTCTATCTGGGATGATCATGTGATTGCTTATCACATCATAATTCAACAACAAATGTCGAATTAGGAATTATATGAGCTCAAATTTTATTTTGTTTATTAGAAGAACACATGAGATCATGATCATGTCTATTAAATAGGTGACGGATTCCATATTGTGAATATATATTCCTTGTTGTTTCACTTTAATTCCCAAAGACGAGATATTGACCATCAATTTAATCTCACTCATTGATGCCTCAAAGAACTTCAAGTTAGTAATCAAAGTTCATTACACACTCAGGATTAAGGTGTCATGTACGATAATCAAGTAAAAATAAATATCTATTGGTCAATTAAATATTTAATTACACGTGGTACAATCCAATACATTTAGAAAATGTATTATCAATTTTATTACCAAAGTCAAGATAAGCTTCAATAAATTGAGATGATCTTAACAAAATAAATTGTCCATATTTATTTACCGATCGTGGACTTTAATTCTTTGAATTGAATTATAATTTGAATATTTATGTGTTTAACAACTTAAACACTCAATTTATAATATCAAACAATTCATGGACATATGCAAGCTCAATATATATAAAAATAATATTTTATTCATAATGTCAATTACATAATAATTTACTCGCAGACACAATACTACCAACGGCATACTAATTCATTGCTTATGGTTTTGCAATTTTGCAATAATATATGACAGTGGAAATCAATAATCAGAACGATTAATATTATAATATTTCGAAATATCAAAATCTAGTATATTAATTCTCGGGTCATTAATTAGTTGAGCATGCCTTGACAATTTGTTTATCTTCTTTATTTGATGTTGATTGCTATAATAAATCAGGCAACCTTCGTCACCAAATTAAGGAGAAAGAGCCTAGACTCAAAGTAAATCTTATGATGTAATAGAAATCTAGAGGTATATAATTTCATTGATTACATAATAATGAATAAATTAAGCAGGTCTTCTACCTTTCAACTTCGATAATAACGAGAATTAGGAATGATAATGAGCAGGTTCACGTCATCTTTTCTCACGAAGGAACCGATGTTGACAATCATAGATGTCACAGATAAACCTACACTCCACTAAATGACAATAATAGATGCCACAGATGAACCTACACCCCACTAAATTTTGTTAATCCAGATATACAAAATTGTTCTTGTCCATTTCAGGAAACTAATCTAAGTGGACGTGTTATATATCCAATTTTGTACAACTCAACAAATAAACTAATTATACAATAATTAGTTTATGAGTCTTCCCAAAGTCTGAGGCGCGAAAAGGTGAACGAAAGCCTAGAGTCAACTCAAAGGAATGAGATTGATCATGTTTTATATGTCTACTAAGTACTTGGATTATAGTATTTTGATCATGCCTAGGAGATAAACCGACAATGTCTGCATATATAACTTTAAATATCTCAATTGTCCTTGATTGGATCTTATTCCTATGAAAGCAACTCAGGTGATATACCCGCCGACGGAAGAAGACAAAAGACAGCGTCAAGCCGGATATAACAATAGAATCGTTAAACGAGTCGGGCGGCCCGATAATGGCCCGTCGGGCCAAGGAGAGAATCGGATCGTCGTCGTCTTTGGTCAACTATTAATGAACTGGTTCATCATGAACCACTATTTTTGAGAAGCGCCAAGTATGCACCCAATTCATTAAAAATGCACATATATGTCCGGTCTTTAAAAATAAAGTTCGGTCCAGCCGCCCAGTCTTTTTATCGTGACAGTCAGGACTCAGGTCGACCCACCGGCCGAGCTCATTTTGACACCTGACTGTAGAGTACACACGCACGTTTTTTTTTTTTTTCATTATTTTGTTGTGGGGTTTATGTTCAAGTGAATTGGCAAAGAGAGAAACAATAGTAGTTATGATAGAGCATGTAGGGTACTGTTTATTACAAATAATTCCAATACCCGTTTTTCATTGGTTGGATAAATTGATATCTATGGAACATTTTAGTTTTAAGTAATTAGATATTAGAAATACCAGTTTTTCATTTTTACATAAAATATATATGGTAATACCGTAATACTCAATTCCTTTAATTATTTCTCATTAATTTCTCAGACGTCATCTTCTAAAATATAGAAACATATGCTCGTTCAAATCTTAATCATGAAGAAATATTTACTTTATATATATCTTTCGTGAGTATCAATAAAATAAATTAAATATTAATGCTTTGGGAAATAAAAATAATTCAACTTCTTAAATTTTGCATTTTATTTCTATTTCTTTAACTAAATTCTAGATTTTAAATGAAGATTAATGAATATAAGAAGTCCAAATTAAAAAAGAAACATAGGAACAAATGCAGTAACATAATAAAGTGTATATATTTCAAACAATGCAAAAACTTGTATAAACGGTCCCATGAACATTTTCTATAAGATGGATCTTACATATAAATAGAATTTCAACCCAAAACCCAACCTACAAACAAAATCACATTTTTTGGGTTTGTGTGATCCGTCTCATGAACTTAAGTCCATGAGACGGTCTCATATAAGACCACTTTAATATCGGAAAAACTTATATATGCATGAGAACGGTCTCATAGATTATATCCATGAGACATATCTTATATTTTGAATACATTTTCAACCCGAACACAAACCCAAATCCAAACCCATAAAATAATCCATATTTTTGGTGTTTATTAGGATTTATCTCGTGAACTTAGATCCCGTGTAAGTCCTCCTCTTACCGTATTGAGAGGGATGGATGACATAACCTCTGGCCCTTATCATTTGTTTAAAAAAAAGTTTGTACAACTATTGTGGTGACTGGTGAAGCCAATCAATGCATCTTGGTTGTCCTAGAATCTAGTCGTATGTACCAAAAATCTAACCTTATTAAACTCTTCGCAGCCTCACCAAGAAATGGCTTTTCGACCTTATATGATTACATTTATGAGAAATTTTGTTTCCTATATTTTATTGAGATTTTTTTATTGAATTATGAAAAATGAGATTTTATAGATGTTGGAAAATAAGATATTATTTGGTTGTAGGGGTGATCATAGTTTTGAAACCGAACCGAAGCGCCGCTTCACGGTTCGCTCGGTTTAAAATCGAATTGATGGTTGGTTCGGGCCATCGGAACCCGGATCCTCCGCGATTTCACTTTCTGTTTAACCGGAATCGATTATTTTTTTAAAATTTAATTTATTAATTTCAGTTAAAAAAAGAAAAAAACCAAAGGAAAAGGAGACTTCATATATATTCATAATAATATTGATCTCTCGATCCTACGCATCCTCTTAGAGTATAGAAGAATCAAAGTCCTCATAGTTCGCCTACAACGTTCGAGTCTCATAGTTCGCCTACAACGCCCTCTTAGGGTATATTAATAACCATAAGCTTGCAAATAGTCTAATATCTCTATCACTTAAGCGTGCACAATTTAAGAATTAAAAAAGACTTTTCATTTGATTTTGGTTGTATTGGATTATTAAATACTATAAAACTTTGAAAACCAAATTTCTACAAAGGACATAACATCTCATGTTGTCTTAATCAGTGTTGCATCTCGTATAATACTTCATAAATATACATGCTATCAAAGTGTGTAGCTAGATTCATGCAAATATGTGCGTAAGGAAATATTTTCTACATTTTCAATGTATATAAATATATGAAGTTCAATACCAAATGCAAACTTGAACTGTCTTATTTACTATCCCCCTATCATTGACCTTAAAAAAATCCTACAACTTTAACAGTGAGGCCAAGCCATTTTGGTTGTCCTAGCAGAATCTTTGCTTTCATTGTCTACCAAAAAAGTCCACCTTATTATACTCCTTCCCTTTAGAAGCCAATAAAGAGGAGGAACAATAATCCTAGGAAGGATGGATTTTTCACCTTTATTCTTGCAAGAAGATAACAGCCTAATTATTTCTTTCAATACTCGTGCAAAGGAAAAACTAGACGAGTCCTCTAAAAATGTCAATAATGGGGAAGATACAAAAACACGATACATCGGAGTACGAAAACGGCCATGGGGAAAATATGCAGCAGACATAAGAGACTCCACAAGACATGGAATTAGGGTTTGGCTTGGAACATTCAACACTGCCCAAGAAGCTGCTCTGGCATACGATCAAGCGGCATTCGCCATGCGTGGACCTCTAGCAGCTCAACTCAATTTCCCTTGGAAAAAGTTGTCGAATCGCTTGAAAAGATAAATTTCAGCTGCAAGGAGGGTTCATCACCTGCTAAAGCCTTAAAGGAGTCAAACAAAAAGTTAAGCGTGTCGACGACCAAACGAAAAAGGCCTAGAAAGAAAGTGTATAATAAAGATCGTGATATATTGGTTCTTGAGGACTTGGGATCTGATTTGTTGGATCAACTCTTATCTGAGAGTCCAACTAGTGAGTGAAAACCTACATCTTTGTTTTTTTTTTTTTTCTTAAATTTCTTTTTGGTTTTATTATTGGTTTATCTTTTGTCACTTCTTTTGAACTATACATAGAACATAATCAATCCATGTCTCGGTGTTTTTTAAAATTGAAATTATTAGGGCTTGGGAAATTTGTTAATTGCCGCCGCTCATGTTGCAGTACGAGAGCATGAACCCGTCTAGTGTTGGGAAGAGGGTTCATCAAAAGTATAGATCGATCATCGACGGATTGTGGAGAAAGAATCATTCAAGTCCATAACAAACTGCATCACTCTTTCTTTTACTTCACTTTCAGCAAGTACTTTAAGACCCCACACTTGCCAATGATTTGGGTCACATAACTTTAAGAAGCCAATTCATCCCACAAGTCCTTCAATTTAGTGTAGTAAATAGAGACGTGTTGCTGTTCCTGCTGATTTAATTTTTTGGCGATTTTCGTGAATTCCAGTGCGTTTCCTTGTGAGAATCTATCGCACAAGTAGAACGTTGAGAACCCATGAAAGTACCATGTCATTACAACGTCCCTGTATTGGGAATTTGTCCTCGATCATTTACTAGGGTGTTGGTTGTCCCATCATCAAAGTCAATTTTGTTCGTGGCACTTAGAGCTATACGCAATGGCGGAGACGGAATATAATAATGGGAAGAGAGTGGGGTGGACAAATAGAAAATACATGAAAAATCATATAAATTACAACTAAAAATATTTATTTTTTTAAAAAATACTCACTAATTTTTTCCTAAAAAGAGAGGGCGCGGGCGATTGGCCCCCCTGAATCCGCCAGTGCCTATACGCATGGCTTGGCTCCATTGTCCATAGTTGTTTACATCAAATAATTGAGAGACAAGAACTAAACCGGGGTGATCAGAGTGATGCAAGGTGAGTGGATCCGATTAGTTGGTTCCATTTTCTGGTTTTGTATTATCTCCCATTGCAGCAGAATTTTAGTCCAGAACCTTTAGCTCTCTGGTACCGTATAAGTAAGAAATGTCTATGGCACCAAAGAAAAGAGAATAGAGATGCTTTGGGAATTTTTTTGTGTATATTAAATATGAATACAAGAGTATATACATATACACAAATTACAATGTGTAAGCAATCAACTATTAATCACAATTGATCCTATAAATAAACAAACTAAGCCTATTTGATTTGCATTTTGCAAGATCACGGCGAACGAAATCTGGAAAGCTATACAAATTCAATTCTTGAGTGGGTTGTATCGTAAAAAGTCGTTAGTGTGACAAGTGTTGACCCGACAAAGACTCTCCGATGCTCAAATCATTCGATGCAAGTACGAACAAACAAAAGAATTTGAGACCCGACAAAGACCTTCCGATGCTCAAGTCTATTCTGATGCAAGTAAGAACAAATCAAAGAATTTGAGAGGATCTAAGTGTGTGGTAAATTTATTAACAACGAGTATATGACTGTATTATACGCATTTGGTAGGTCTTGGTGGGCCTTTTGGCCTTTATGCACTTAATTTAGGTGTTCTACCTAAATTAATAAAATATTAATTAATCCATAGAATTAATTCTATTGGTCTTCATTTAATTATCGGTTTACTAGATGCGAGTTTATTGGTTCTGATTAATTAATCATTTGGTTGGGTCCTATTGTAGTGACTGACTTGAGTATGCTTTAATACATCTGCTATATATGTTTCCTTCAAAAAACAAAAAACCGTCAAAATTTACTATAATTATGGGGTCACTAGTTGAGCGTGCCTTGATAGTCAAAGTGTTTCTTCTTTATTTGATTTTTTTTTTTCTTGTAAGATGTCTTCATTATTTGATATTGATTGTGTTGGGTAAAATATGGTGGGGTTTCTGTTTAGAAAAATGGCAAAGTGTATAGTATATAGGCTAAAGTCAAGGCGAATTTTATTTAGTCTCCATTAAAAACGCCACGTATACCGAAGTGCTTTACGGTCCCGACGTTCGCCTCTAAGATGCAACGACTTTTTACAATCCCGGTTAGTAGCTTAGCACTAGCAAAACCGAAACAACAACGAACAACAAGAGTTTGAACTTTCAAGCTTAGAATGAAGGGAAATGTCAATATATTCGTATGCAAAAATGACGGGTTATTATCTTAAGATTTTGTGTTCAAATTCATCTCCAGGGGTCGATAATTATAGGCCTCAAGTGCCTCGTATGGAAAGATCGCGTCTTTTGGCTCGAAAAAGATACATTTTGCACGCAGATGATGCACACTGTTGGGCGCGACGCGACGCAGGCGGCGTGCGCCGTCTTTGCGCGTCAGTTGTTATAAAAGTTTGGCGAGGCGCACGACCCCGACGCACGAGCCGTGTGCCGGCCCGTCTTGTTGGTTTGCAAAAGTTTGGCAGACGCGACCGCGTCGTCGCCCCGTGCGCGACTCGAGCGTTCCGGTTGGAAAATCATTTAATTAATTACGAAAATTAATTAAATCTATTTAATTAATTACAAAAATTAATTAAATATTTATTTTTAAAGGTTTTGGTCCAAAAGAATAAGGGCCTCCAAGCCCCCAAGCCCAGGCCACGGCTGCGACCTCGACCGGACCGGTCGGGGTAGCCGGCGGGGCATGACGCGCGTGTGTGCTTTGAACCAAACCCACAAGCATGTAGGTCTTCACCCCTTTAAAAACTTGGGTGCCCCCAAGGGCCCAAACCCATAAGTCCAACTTGGGATATATAAAGTGTGCAAACTTATCCTCATTTTCCTATGTGGGATGGAGTATCTCTCCTTCCCCACATTTTTCATTTTCCATACCATTTATTTGTATTAAGTGGCTAATTTCTAGCATTAATTTCTCATTCACCCGAAATCGGTTTTGAGAAATTCCAAATGATATTCTCATATACTCTCTTAGTAGAATTTTTACAAATAATTTAATTCCATTTTTCACTAATGGAAACCACTTAATTATTTGGTCAAAATCGGGTCAACACCCCATTTATCAAAGACCAAATTCCAACAATCCCCCATATGAATGAAATTAATGCATGCGTGTATGCAGATTCGCTTGAAAGTCTCGGAGAATCATTATTGCATCAGGATAGGTAGCTTGTGGCTTTGAACCTTCCTTAGTAAAATACTATCGGATTTACTAGCTGCTTAGTGACGCGATGTCTTGAACTACTCAGCCGTTTGTGTAAATCGAGACAACAATACTTACACAATAACAACTCTAACACTTGTTGTCCTCACGTTGTGTCCATTTTGGCCTTGGACCATATCTTAGATTCATAAGTGTTTCTTTTGAAGCGACCATTACTTCTTACTTATATAGGTGATCTCCTATTGAAGAGTATTCTGCCATACTCCACCTTTCGGTATAGAAATCATTAAAAGTCTTAAACTTAACCTCACCACATTCAGCAGGTTTTCATTCACTTGGATGTTTCGAGAATGAGCTAACACATTTTTCCAAGTGTTCAGTTGAACATTCATAACTTAGTTGTCCTATTGAACCAAGGTCTTGGGATCTCCAATTCACAAGGTTGGGTTACCGCTATGAACATTCTTTAAGTTGTGGATTTTAAACCCATTCCCTTAATAGTTTATACGATTGATCTCGATTTATGTCTTTCGTAGCGGATCGCAAGGTTTTCCTTTGACTTTCGTAGTCAACCGAAATAACCCATTTCAAATCAACTTTTATTGGTATTATGTCTGCGACACAAATGTCAGACTTACCTCTTTCCTTTCCAAGAAAAGACACCTTTAATAAATACAACATTTCTTGATTTAATGATCGTACCATCACTTATATCATAAATCTTGAATTTATTTCATTGATGCTTCTACTTTTTCCAAAGCAACCCCACATTCCAAGGCAATCTCCTTTATGTGGTTTGCTAAATAGTAAAGCTCCCTTTTCAACTTCTCATATCTTGTTTAACTCAAGATCATCCCGAATTCTTACGGCTCTCGACCATTTTTATTTTATTTTGTTAGAACATTGTCTCGACAATCCGATTTAGAATCTCGTTCTACCGCATTTGGATCTTAGTTCCAACAACTCCATCTTTTCCAAGGTGTGTAACCTTTGATGTTATCACATCTTTAGTAAGACTTGATTCAACTTGTTACGGTTATGCGCCTTTAGTGTTACAACACTTTCGACAACACCTCATGCAAATGTGGTTTCGGTATTTACAACACTTTTGGCAACACCTTCACATTACATTTAAAAATGCAAGAAATTCCACTAGTGTTCCACAAAGTATGATCATACCCCACATTTGCCGATTTCCATTCGGAATCCCGGTTGTCTTCCTCAATCCGAAGTCGAACTATCAAATCCTCAAGCCCCATTTCCTTCCGCTTGTGCTTGAGGTAGTTCTTAAAATCTTTCCACGAAGGCGGCAATTTTTCGATAATTGCGGCCACTTGAAACAACTCATTGAGAATCATCCATTCGGATACTAAGTCGTGAAGTATGATCCGAATTTCTTGCGATTGGCTAATTAATATCTTGGTGTCAACCATCTTATAATCGAGAAATTTGCCGACTACAAATTGTTTTTTGGCATCTTCTTGTTTATATTTCTTCTCCAAAGAATCCCACAACTCTTTGGGCGTTTTGAACGAACTATAGACGGCATGCAGGTATCCATCTAGCCCATTCAAAACGTAATTCGAGCATAGGAAATCACTTTGTTATGCGAAACATCCACAACGATTCTCCGTTCATTGTCGGATTCTTCATCTCCAACGGCTTTAGGGGGATCCTCCTTCAGAAAATGGGACAGACCCAAAGTCGTCACGTAGAACATCTTCTCTTGCCATCTCTTGAAGTCGGCACCGGAAAACTTCGCCGGTTTCTCGCCATGAGCAGGAGAAGCAACCTTCGAAACTGGAGCCATCGTCTTGAAATAGAAACAAACCTACGATTTTTCGTCTTGCGATTGTTGGGTAAAATATGGTGAGGTTTCTGTTTAGGAAAATGGCAAAGTGTATAGTGTATAGGCTAAAGTCGAGGCTGAATTTGATTGATCTCGCAAGACGAAAACGCCCGTATACCAAGTGCTTACGGTTCTGCGCTCGCTCTAAGATACAACGACTTTGATCCGGTTAAAGACTAGCAAAACGAGAACAACATCGAACAACAAGAGTTTGAACTTTCAAGCTTAGAATGAAGGGAAATGTCAATATGCTCGTATGCAAAAATGACAGATTATTTATCTTAAGTTTCGTGTTCAAATTCATCCGAGGGTCGATAGCTATAGCCTCAAGTGCCTTGTATGGAAAGATCGCATCTTTTGGCTTGAAAAGACACATTTTGCACTATGACGACCTTTGTTGGGGTGCGACGACCAGAACGACGGGCCGTGCGCTTTCGCCCGTCGCTGCGCGAAAAAAGTTTGGCGGCGCGCACGACCCGACGCACGGGCGGCGGCGGCGACGCGTGTGTGCTTTGAACCAAACCCACAAACATGTAGGTCTTCACCCCTTTAAAAACTTGGGTGCCCCCAAGGGCCCAAACCCATAAGTCCAACTTGGGATATATAAAGTGTGCAAACTTATCCTCATTTTCCTATGTGGGATGGAGCATCTCTCCTTCCCCACATTTTCCATTTTCCATACCATTTATTTGTATTAAGTGACTAACTTCTAGTATTAATTTCTCATTCATCCGGAATCGATTTTGAGAAATTCCAAAGTCTTATTCTCATCTACCCTCTTAGTAGAATTTTTACAAATAATTTAATTCCATTTTTCATTAATGGAAACTACTTAATTATTTGGTCAAAATCAGGTCAACACCCCATTTATCAAATACCAAATTCCAACAGATTGCTATATAAAAACTCAGGCAAACCTTCATCACCAGATTAAGGAGAAAGTGCCTAAACTCGGTCATACCAAAAGTAAATCTTATGATGTAATAGAAATCTAGTGGCATACATTACATTAGTTACATAATATTGAACAAATTAAGAAGGTCCGCTACCTTTCAACTTCGATCATAACGAGAATTATGGATGATAATGAGCGATTCACTCCATCGATCCTTTCTCACGAAGGAACCGGCAATGACAATAATAGATGTCACATATAAGCCTTAATTCTACTAAATTTTCTAAATCTTGAAAATTTTCAACTATCATAATCAATCCGAGAAATACAAAATTGTTCTTGTCGATTTCGGAAACTAATCTAAATGGACGTTTTGTCTAATTTTGTACAACTCTACAAATAAACTAATTATACTATAATTAGTTTATGTGTCTTCCAAAACCCAAAGTACTCGAGGCACAAAAAGGTGAACCAAACCCTAGAGTCAACTAAAAGGAATGAGACTGATCCTATTTTATATGTCTACTAAGTACTTAAGGATTATAGTATGTTGATTATGCCTAAGAGATAATTAAACCGACTGTCTGAATTTGTAATTTTAAATAAATAAATAAATAAATAAATATGTATATGTATATATTGTACTACGATGAGTAGTCAGTCTTATTCGTAGACGGAAGAAGACAAAAGACTGCGCCAAGCCCCAGAATCTTCCTCATAATTATTTTCGCGCTCCCTCGTTTTTACGTTTTTCTTTTTTTTTTTTTTATGGTGGGTTTGTTGATCAAGTGAGTTGACAGAGAAAAAATAGTAGTTATATGATAGAATATCAGGGTGTTTATCACAAATAATTCCATTACCCGTTTTTAATTATTGTTTGGGTAATTAATGATATCTTTGGAACATTTTGAATAATCAGAAATACCGATTTTTATATAAATCAAAATAAATTTCATTCATTAATCCGAAAAAACTTATAACTGATTACATAATGGCAAAAACGTTTATGATACGGTCTGATGAATATAATTAATAAGACGAATCCTATATGTAATTAGAATTCCAACTCACGCCCAAACCCATAAAAAATCCATGTTTATTGTATTTCGTAAAATCCATCTCATGAACTTAACAAATCAATGAGACGGTCTCAATCAAGACCACCTCTTACAACATTGAGTAAAAATAATTGTAGGCCCTATAGGATTATGAACATATACAAATCTAAAATAAATAAAGAACTGGAACCAATCGGAAATACTTTGGGAATTAGATCCAATAGGAATTTCGTAGCTAAATTTCTGCATTATCTTGATTTTTAGGGTTGATCACTCAAAAGCTAAGGTTTCGACAAATTCCTTCTTCCCTGCGGTGGGGAAGTCTTTAAGTCTTCTTCTCCGATAGTGGAAGTTCATCGAGGACGGGAACTTGTATGCACATACGTGTTTGATACATGTTTTTATCTTAATTTTGATGATTTTATTTTATCACCAAAACAATGTTTTTAAAGGTTGTCCAAATACTCCTAAATGATTTAAAATGATTTTAATATTTTAGGAGTATTTTCTCAAAGTTTATTTTCGTCTAAATTGGACAACGCTTTTAATGATTTTACGTTATTGGGTTTTCTCTCTCAAACGATGTTTCTAAATGTTGTCCTAATACTTCCGATCGGTTTAAAATGTTTTTACTAAATTTTCGGAGTATTTCTTGAGTTTTATTTTCGACAAAAATTGGACAATATTTCTGTCTCGTGGTCGATTTGGCCGCTCTATAGGGCAACCCGTACTGAAGATGTTTTTAGAAGCAGAAAAATGAGACGGAAGAAAAAAAAAAACAAGCGGTCGACCGGTACGTAAGTTTCTTTTTGAAACAGGACTCAAACCCTTCGTTTTTTTTGTTTAGGGGGGACCGGTTGAAGCAGGTCGGCCGGTCGAAGCCTACGTCGGCCAGCCGCATACTGTTGTAATTTTCAAAGTGTTCTCTTTTTCTCTTATCTCTGTGCGACACGGTCGCATCTACATGTATTGACAAAGAAAATATGACCGTTTGATGTGGACACATTTCCTTAAATTGTGGGATTGATTTCTAATGACTATATTCTTGATTTTAATTGTATTTTTCGTAGATTTTCAATCCCCAAGAGGAGCCTATGCTTGATCAATCATCTCCTATAAATAGAGGAAGTTTTGGAGCAACCAAAACAACAATTGAGATACAACACAACAAGATACACTTCAAGCAAACACTTGGTCTTTCATAGTCATTATTCTTGTTGTAAAATTGCCTAGCTTATCACTTTCACATCCTTGAGGTCTAGGCTATTCTTGATTACACTTTGCACTCAAATTGTATTATTCATTATTGAGTTGTAATCTTGATTTTTGGTTATCATTCAAACACAAGATATCCTTGTGAGTGTTCTTGTGGTAAGAGCACACTTGGATGATTTAGGTGATAGGTACAAAGAAGATTGTAGTAATCTTCTTATTTGAGGTGTTGAAGAATTCGGTATTCTTCAAGGTTGAAGATTGTGGTAATCTTCAAAAGGTGCCGTTGAAGGAAGATTGTGGTAATCTTCAAAGGGAGATTGTGGTAATCTCCAAAGGTGGTGTTGAAGAAGAGTGTGGTGCTCTTCAAGGTGTTGTAAGTTGAATTTGTATTAATTTTGGTAATTAATAAAATTCTTTTTCTTCGAAATCCATCCTGGATATCTTTGGGGTGGTAGAGGATTAGGCCCTAGGTGGGTTGAACCTCTTTAAATCGTGTGTTGTTTATATTCCGCACCTTCATTATTTTGTTTGAGCTTTCGATTTTTAAAAAGGACGAAATCGAAAAGATGGAGATAATCTATTCACCCCCTCTAGATTATCGTAGCCGCTTGACTTACAATACGCAAGCGTTAGAGGGCCAGAGTTGTCCCAGGGAGGCCACTTCGATGCTCTAGTCAGCACAGTGATCGAGGGAGAATAAGACAATAAACGAATATTGAATTAAAATGCGTCAAAGTAATTATGAGTCAGATTACTTACAAATAAAGAGGATGTACCTTTTTATACCTGAATAGTGGGCTCTATGGGCCGCGTTGGAGAAATCAACATATGGGCCAGTCTCGGACTCCTTTGACCCGAGTGATTCCATTAATAGCCCATTGGGCAATTAATATTAAATCAATATATAAACCAGATTATATATTTAATTATTAACTATCATTTTTGCCCCCAACATAAGCCCCCAGCTCCGATGCTATGGAGCTATGAAGCAGTGTGAGGGCTAAACCAGTATCGTGTTTGGCTTGTCTTGTGTTATATCTTGTCTTATCTTTCGAGCATCTTTGACCACTTTTGCATAAGGACACTTGGAATGAGAGCTTTTGACCATGTATTCCAAAGGTATTATTTCTCTCTCTACTCTTTAACGTTAAACTTCTTTACTTGGTAGAACAGTTAAAAAATTTTTTTTGAAAGTTGGGGAGAGTGCTCGGGGAGAGTTAGAGTGATGATCGAGAGTATCGAGTGAGGAGAGAGGGAAAGGATGCCCCAGGACACCTCTTTGGAACGGGCAATGGCGCCCAGGCGCCCTCCGGTGAGGAGGGTGCGGCCACGAGGAGTGGCCAAGCCCCTCCGCTTGTTCTTTCCGCGTTTCTCCGTCTTCTCCAGAGTTTTCACATATTTTGGCCCGAGTTTCTGATTCTGGTCCTTCTTCATTCCATTTCCACATCTGTTCATAGATTTTGATATTCCCCCTATAGCTCTAGAGTTGTGTTATGATGGTGAGGAGTAAGTAGAGCTTGAATCAGATTCTAGTTCAAGCGATGATGCTCCCAAAGAGGAGTCCAAGAGAGACAATCCAAAAGAGGTCTATCGACCCAAGTATCAGCATAGGCCTCCTCTCGGGTGTCGGGCCATTTTCCCGGAGAGTTGGAGCGAGTTTCATCTCTCTGTCTTCGTAGTTGTGGGAGCGGCAAGAGCTTTCTTGAAGATTTGTGATGTTGGCCGGGGCTCGTGCAATAGATTTATTCATCCTCCCGAGGGCTTCTCCATGGTGTATCTTTATAGTTTTTATTTGGCTTTGTTCTTTCTCCGGATAATTTCCTTATTGTGATCCTTAGATCCGTGGGAGCATGCATCGGACAGATAGTTCCTCAAACTTAGGCTTGCTTATGGGGATACGAGTATGCCATGCAGAGGTTGGATGTGTCTCTCTGTGGATGGGTTCCACTCTTTGTTTTACACCAAGAAGTCTTACGCGACACCTTCTTCCACTTCTTCCCTCGCCCCCCGTTGCAAGTTCCTTCTTTGGGTTTCCTTCTCCCGGTGGGTTGTGGAAGGAGGACTTATTCTATGTGAGAGGTAATGGTTGGGAGCTCCTCACGAATGGGTCTCGGAAGCCATGTTGGCGTAGGTACTCCCACTTCCTACAAAGAGATGGCGAAAGTTTATAGATCAAAGGATTACTCAAGAGTCTTTTGATGTAAGGGATTTCTCGGAGTACTCCACCTTACATTACTTCTTTGTATTGCTTCTCAAATACTTATATATTTAATCTTCTTACATTATCCGATATCGCTTCTTCATTGCTTTTCGAGGTAAGGAGAGTTATAGCATCACGAGTTGATAACCTTCAAGAGGAAAAAAAGAGAAAACCAAGGGCAAGTCTGCTTTGTTGGCGGGAGGTCGAGCGTCTTGCTTGAGGTGACGGTGATCGAGGGACACACCCTTTCTGGTAGGAGGGTGATCGGCCCCCGTTCTTGTCCTAGGGACCGTGTTGATGTCATTTTTGCTCCTCGTCCCACTTCTAGCTCTTTCAAGGGGAAGAAGCCGAGGATGAAGCCTCGAGATACAGCATCCGGGACCATTGGTCCTTGAGTATGGTAGGGTGAACCGTCGTAAGGGGATCCGATCCCATTGGGACTTCACAGATTCTAGCTTGGGATATGCTAGTGCGAGAGAAGCTTTGTCGGCAGATGACCAGTCCCGTCTTGGGTCTCTGTCCTACATGGACATCGAGACACACCTTTGCGGGGATGTCACCTGGGTAAGATTTAGTGGTTACTTTACATTTTCGATTCTTCATTCTTTCTCTCTTTTCCTTGGCCTAAGACTTGTGCGAATTTTGGTGTAGATTCCCGAACTTGCTGCGATATCGAATAATCGGGGCAAAGTGGTGGAGATGGAAAATTGCCAACTCGAGGATAAGGTGAAGAACTTGACAGAGGGTGCTTCAAAGACGAGCAAGATGTCCGATTTGTCGAAGGAGTATGAGTGGGCGAAGGACGACGACTGAGTCGGCGATGGGTGACATATTCCTTTAGTCTTGGTGGCATGTTGGATGCGACTTCTCTGCAGTAAGGAGGAGGGCGATGAGATCGAGGCCTTGCGGGATCTTCCGAGATGGAGCCGACAGTGCGAGCAACAGCGATAGAGAGGAGCCCAGGGGAGCCGAAGCTACTGAAGGAGATGTAGCCCCCCATGTTTGATTATTGATAGTTGTATTTAGCCCAGACGACCTTTGATTTATGCCTACCTGTTTAAGGCTTGCTTTACGAACTTGAATATTTTTGCTTTCTCTTTCTCATTTGAGATGTTCCTTTGACTTGGGGTGGATGATATTCCATTACTTTTATGCCATATTGATATTATTATATATGCATATTTGCTTTCTTTATCATGATATACTTGTGATATGCGCATGTGATTTCTTGTTGTGGAAGACGTGTTCATTTTATGTGGGGAGATGGGTCTTTCCCTTCGGCAGGAAGCCTTAATTTCTCCGAAATGGCCGGATATACTTTAGTACAATATCGGGGGACGCCGTTCTGTGGCCTAGTGAGGGAGCCCTTCCGAAGCCCGATCGCCCTCCGGATCTCGGAGGGGGCGCCCTTCTGGAGCCCAGAGGAAGCGCCCTTTCGGAGCTTTCCCAAGTGTGTTAGCATTTTTGCCTTCTCTTTGCTGCACATTTTTGCCGGGCAGAAATATTTACGGGACCCTTGTGATGGGGCCCCTCCCTTCAGGGTCTTAGCTGGAGAAGGAAAATTTACGAGGACTCCCGTGAGGAGACTTCTCCCATCCAGAGTCTTAGCCAAAAGGGGTCTTCCCACTTGGGATCTTAGCCGGGTGAGGTCTTTCTCAATGGAGTCTTTGCCAGAGGAGGTTAATTACTACAACCCCTGTGAGGAGGCCCCTCCCATCCAGGGTCTTAGCCGAGTGAGGTCTCCCCTCCGAGGTCTTAAATGGAGGAGGTTAATACTAGGACTCCCGTGAGGAGGCCCATCCCATTCGGGGTCTTAGCTAGGAAGGGATCTTCTCACTTGGGGTCGTCGCCGGGTGAGGTCTTTCCCTCTGAGGTCTTAGTTGGAGGAGGTTAATCACTATGACCCCCGTGAAGAGACCCATCCCATCTGAGGTCTTAGTTGGAAGAGGTCTTCCCACCCGGGGTTTTAGCCGGGTGAGGTTTTCCCCTCTGGACCCCCGTGAGGAGGCCCCTCCTATCTGGTGCCTTATCCAGATGGATGGGGTTTGCTGAGGAGAGCGCCCAAATGGTCATTGACCGCGGCCATATTTTGCAATTAGATGCATTCACAAAATCAGAGTAGAAACATGAAAGTACTTTATTCATTATTCGAGAATGACAAATATTTACGCCGTGTGGGCAGAAGTAATACTGAAATGATAATAAAAATGCTTAACGCCTCCGGGGCAGAAATAAACTAAAATCAAATAAAAATACTAAGGCCTCCAGGAGGCAAGGGAGAATTGGTATATGCGGGAGCTAGGGAGAACCGCGATTCTTATGGAGGTATGGTGTTTCCGCTGCCTTGTTGGGGGAATTGACTTCATCCCTGTAGGTCCCAAAGGGTGTGAGTAAGGTTTAGAATGGGGGGGGGTTGAATAAACCTTACCAACCTTTCTATTTTAGTCCTTTTAAAATTATAACAGAGTTAACTCTAACAGCTGTGTCCTTGATGGACAACTAAGTTAGTTATTCAAATTTGAGTTAGCCACTCAATGTGACTCGATAGAGTGTTGATAGAATAACTCATTTGTTTAACTGAACTTTAACTTAGATGTATTGGTTTTATCAGCGGAAGACTTAACACCATTTGAATTGTTTTAAGCTTGTTTTAACACTTGATTTTAGCACTTGGTTATTAATTAGTTGGATAGAAAATATGAGTTTTATCAGCAGATATGATGTAAGTATGCAGAAATGTAAATGTACTGAAAAATAAATGACACGAGATAATTTTCATAGAGGTTCGAAGATGGGGTAATTCTTCTAATCCTCTCTTCTCCAACTCCCGGAGGAATCCACTATGTAAGATCGTTTACAACGTGGTGAATCCAGAGACACTTGGTCACACGGTGGCTCTTGCGACTAAACTTCTTCCGCAGGCGTGCTTTATTACTTGACTCACTTCTCAAGCTCTTGGATTTGATCACGAAGCCCTCCAAAATCTTGATACTGGTTAGACCTTGAACCTTCCTACAATCCTCCTTGGAAAGTAGACCCCTTTTAATTCTTCAAAAGTTTTCTCTTCAACAGATTTGAAGTTGTCTTTCCTTCACAGCTTGTGTTGGATCGATTTCCTTTGAGTTTGAGGCTTGAGGATTTGCTTGAATATACTTGAGAATGTTGCGGGTTAATTGCTTGAATGTTGCTTGCTTGTTCGTGGTTGGGTAACCTTTTCTCAAGTAAATTCCTCGATCTTTTTATAGTGCACTTTTGAAATTTTGCCCGATGAAGAGATAGGCTAATTTCAAATGTCACTTATGATCGTTGGCATGTCTTGTCTGCGATCTTTGATGTTGATATTTCCTCGTATTAAATGCCTTGCATCATTTCGAGACTTTTTAACACGGTCGCGATGCTTCCTATTGGTTTATTCCTTTTGCACTGGTATGCAGGACTAACACTTTTACACGACAACTTTGACGTGTTACTATTCGAGTAACATTCTTGACTTTTTATTCAATGGATCTAAGTTAGTTGTCTTGACTAGCTTCTTGTCTTTATTCCAGGTGACTTGAGTCGACTTCGGTCATTGGATGACTCAACTATCACTTCAACTTTGAGACTTGCTTCTTGAGCTAAATTGATCGACACTTCTTACAAAATTGTTCCACAACTGACACACCTTGATCGAGTCCTTGACTTCCTTCTAAGCCATACTCGGTGACACACAGCAGAGTCTTCAATCTGTCCGATTGACTTCTTGTATTTCTTGGCGTAGGTGACTTGACTCAACTTTTCCAGCCTATCTATTATAATACAAATTACAAGGAAAATGGGATGCCAACTTCCTAGTTTAAGTTTTACATAGTATCATCAAAATGTACTTAATAAATTTCCTAACAATTTCCCCCTTTTTGATGATGCCAAAACTTAAAAACATTCAATAAAATATAAACAACAAAGATACATACAGACAATGCAGTAACAAAGAATGTATGCTTAAAATAGATCATTTTATTGATCATAGCATTCTTGTCCTTTACACAGCTGTTTACATTTGGTATCAGAGCACTCTTTATCAAAGCAAAACATACATCTATGTTAAGATACAAGAATAAATACAAAGTGAAAAATTACAGGGAAAATCACTAAGTATTTTATTACAGATGACTTACAAGAATGTATTTACAACGAGTAATATACATGAAGGATTCGAGAAACACTTGGCGCCTTCGTTGCCTCCTCTCTCTTCTTGACTCTCTTGTCGTCATCAGCTCTCTTTCTTTTTCTCTCTTCTTCTTCAGCTCTCTTCTTCTTTTCATAGGCTCGTTTGGAAGCATCATACCTTCGCTTCCTCTCGAGCCATTGTTGTGTTTGCCTTTCGTTCTCTTCTTCTTGTCTTCTTTGCCTCCACGTTCTTTCTTGCCACTTCCAGTTGGCCAATTCATCATACCCCCAAGAGATCATCCATTTCTTGTCGGGATCTACATATTCAACATCCTTGGGTTTTGGTCGAGGTGGGAACCTCTTCCACCACCACTTCTTCCTCTACCTGCGGGTGTGTGTCTTTGCACGGATTCTTTACGCTTACCGGTGAGTGATCTGCTGCTTTTCAGCTTCTTCACACAATGCAAGACCTTCTCCCAGTACAAATCCCAGGCTTGGGCTAGTGTCATTCCTTGGAAATAGCCTTCTGATTCAAGGGTTTTGAACTCTTCCACCGATCTAGGCTCAGATCCATTATCAGGAATTGCATCCTAATCTTTTCCAACTGGAAGACCACCATACTATTTCAGCACTTCCTGAACGCGGGCATCCTGCTTTTTGGAGAACTCCTCAAACCCTGCTTCAGTGATTTTTCTTTTCTCCGACATTGGCACAACAGAGTGCTCAATGGGTAGGGTTACGGGGAGTTTGCTCAGGATGGAGGTAGTAATTTGACCTTGCTGGGGGGTTTCGGCTAACATCAGCGTAAAATCCTTCGAACTTTCCCCCTCAGCTGCTTTACCCTTCTTCACAGCTGCTTCCTTCTTCTAAGCTTCGTCTTTCTTCAATTTTTCTTCTTTCAATCCTTTTAGGGACTCCTCTTCCCCTTTTTGGCATCATCAAAGGAGAGAGGGACCCAGGGAACATGCTTCCAAGAAGAAAGTCCAGTCTGTTTATCATTAAATCGTGCACCGAGTCTCTTTGCATCGATTCGCGGTTCTAATCTCCGATCGAATGTCCTTAGACTCAGCTCTCAATATCTTCATTTCAGCCAAGAGTAAGCTGAATTTATCATTCATCGCATTTTCAAGTCCGAGGATCTCATTCTTATAAAAATGTTGCAACAACTCCATATCATTTTTGTGAGACTGGGCTATTCTTTCAATATAATCCTTCATCCGCTGCCTAATTAAGGAGTTTTTTCCGCACTCCATACGAGCATGCGTCCATATAATGCTTTAAAATAGCGTACTTGCTCGATTCGCATTGCAGTCTGCTGTTGTGTCCAGTCCCGAATTCGCACCATGATCCCTCTCAAATCAGCTGTGAGAGTGGCATCGCGATTGTCCAGAATTAAGTCGAGTGAGGCCTGGTGTCGTTCAATATTCTCAATCTCCTCGCAGATCTTCTTGAAGACTTCACGAATTTTAGCTTTCTCGCCCAAATCAGCTGCCGGCCACTCTTTGTCAAAATCAAAGTCTGCTGGCACAATCGTGTCAATGGGAATGATGGGATCTTCTCTGACAATATATATTCTTTGTTCAGCAGCTGTCTCTTCTTCGGATGCAGGCAGGTCCTGGGTGAATTGAAACACGTCTTGAAAAACATCATCTCGCACATAGGGAATATCTGGATCTTGTCCCTTCGTTGCAGTCCCTTGGTGCGATTGAGTGGAGTCAACTCTTGATGCCTCTGCTGCGGAAGCTTCATCGGCAATGTTCACAGCTGTGGAAGCCTGTGACGGAGCTGACGGAGTCGTTACTGCTGCACTGCGCTGAATGATTTCGGTTCTAAGGGGCTATTGGATTGTTTTGACGGTGATCGAGCCTCGGCTATCTTAATAGCTTCCTCGGTCTCGAGAGACTTTGCTAAATGAATAACCTATTCCTCTTTGTTTGTTTCATCGGCGTCATCGGACGATGATGAGACTTGGGGTCCGCTCATCATCAAAATTGAACTTTTGACAAACCCCTTTGTCACTTAGCTGGCTATTAGTTTTAGAACATCCTCGGTGGGTCCGTAGGATCTCGCAGAATCGGAGTGGACTCAACTTCACCTTCGATCCCAAAAAGGATGTGTCTAAGTTTTCTAGGAATCATGAAGTGCACTTATCTCTTTTTCGCATCGTATTTGTGTGTCTTTGGAGGAATGTTTGTGTACCTTGATCTTTACCTAGGGAAGTCTCAACCTGCCTTAGGCCTTCAACACCCCCCGAGACTCAAGCATGTTGCGAGGCCTTGATGTTCCTTCAAAAGTCTCAACTGTCTTATGGTCTTCTACATTCTCTTGACGATCATAGATTTGTCTTAGGGTCTTCGACCATGGCATCCATATGAGTCTCAACTCTGTTAGGGGCGATTTTTATCGCCTAAAGTAATTTCCAAAATTATAAAGATTGCATTTTGATTTGTTTTCCTTTCTAGACTTATGATGTGATTAGGACTTTTAGATTTGGAAAGAAATCATATTGATATGGTATTGATATATTAGGACTCTTGGATAGTTATCTTGTTTCCTAACATAAATGATTTACTTGTTATATATTTGTATATATCTTATTTCCTCGTGTATTAGGTCTCTTGAAGGGTTTGGATGACTATATAAAGGGAAGAGGATGTGCACAATGAGTACACAAGAAAGATACGAGCTACAAGAGTCTTGAGAGAATTAAGAGTCATTCAAGCACAAGAAGTCTGGATGCAATCTCGAATGTGACTACATCCGAGATTACATTCACCCTGCAGATTGTGTTTTTAGCTTTTCATCCATTGTTTTTAGTATTGAGATTAACGAAGTCCACACATGTCTATTGTTGGATGAGTTGAATTATATAGATCGGATATACTCTAGATAGGAGTTTTTCGTTGAGTTTCTATTAGTTGGATTTTAGTATATTTTATACGGAATCAAACAATTTTTACTAGTGGAAAGTTTTGATATATTGGCACGTCTGCATAAAGCTTGTTGGCTTGTAGACAATTTTTTTGTTTCGTGTGTCTTGTTATTATCTTCAAAATTCATTTGCATGCAATTGTGAATCGACCACATCGCATCACATCCTTACTCGCAAAACTTTTGGTAAATATCCGTGCTATAATTCTTTCAAACTCCTTCGATTGCATTTTCACGCCCCAGTGTTAACTCCAGGGCATAACCATCTTGTGCCTCATTTGTGATAATAGCATCCTTGGCCATAAGCGATGGACATTTCGGTGAGACATAATCAAGCGTCAGAGCTTCATCAATGCCACTCTGTTTGTTGTTCACTCTCTTTTTCTACTTCACCTCCTAACTTCATTTTGATGTCTCCCACAAATGACCTCCAAGCTGTGCTATGGTGGAGAGAGCTTCCCCCTCGGTGGCTCTCCGGTGAGTAGTGATTATGGGGCCACTCTTTCTCTGTGTGCGGCCTTATCCGTTGAGTGCTCGGCCCGCGGGACGGTGGTAGAACACCTTCTTCGGGGTTGGCTCGGCTTAGGTGCCCAATTTCCCACTTCATCGCCAATGCTCTTGGATCCATCCTCTACGATTGAGCGGGGGACGTGGGCGTAGCAATAAAGCGATGTAATGTGTTGCACCACTCCTAAAGGATCGTTTGCGGGAGAGATTGTGAGGACTGCTCGGGGCCTTCAAACAAACTCTGCTCATGCATGGTTGGATTCCCTCGGGGCCTCTTTGCATCTTGGACTTCTCATTGCAGCAAAGTGGGATCCTCATCACTTTGAAGAGAACACATCAAGATGTGTATGAGTGTGACACTGGGGAGCTATAAATTCACATATTTTCGACTTTGCCAATGCTCGGGCTCGCTCCTCGGCTTTATCCTTTTCATCCGCCTTTATGATGCGGAGGATATCCCTGCGATTGTCTTCGTCAAGGGCTGTCGAATAGTTACAACACCAAGAAAACGTAGCAACTCTTCTTCTTCTTCAATGAACTCGGGGTGAGCGAACTATACCCGTGAGTGATCTAGCTTCCATGCTCTCCATTCTCTTAGCGTCATTGAATATCGGGTGCGGTGGAGAGTACATGATTACATCGTCATCATCATCTTCACCCGCCTCCTGTTTCTAGAATAGGAGGTAGAAGGCATTGATCTTCCTCGGGCGGCAACATCGGATGTGGGCGGGGGAGACAACCTTTTCAATGGTAAGCTCGTTGTCTTAGCATTTGCTTTACCATCATCAATTGTCTATTAGGAATTTTATTGTTTAGATTTTGATGAATGCCATGTAAAACTTAGAATAGAAAGTTGGCACCCCAATTCTTCTTTGTAAAGTGTATTGTAACAATTAGAGTGGCCAAGTGAGTTAAGTCACTCACGCCCTAACATGCAAGAAGACAATCAAGACTTGAAGGAAAACTCTGTGAGAGACATTTGAGTATGGCAAAGAAAAAATGACGAGAACTTAGTGAAGAAGCGGTGAGATGCTGGTGAGTGAAACATCGATCAAGTCAACTCAAGAAAAGCAAGTCTCGAGTTGAAGTGTGGAAGAGTCATCCAATGATTGGAAGGCGACTCTAAGTCACTGGGAAAGCAAGGAAATGCGGTCAAGTCGATAATAAGCGTAAAAAGAACCGTTGCTGAGAAATCAAGAGATTTACTTAAACAAGTAATATCTCCATACCACCTTTCTTGGAGTGCTCGGTCCCGGGAAGCGTGCAAAAGGAATGAACGATGGGAAGCACTACACCGTGTCGGAACTACGAAAAGGTGAAAGAACAATTCATACGAGGAAATGGTAATTCCAAGAAGCGCAAGCCAATTTTGCAAAGTGACTTTCAAAAATAAGCCCTATCTCTTCAACGGGCAAATTTTTGAAAGTTCACTATAAAAATTTGAGGAGTTTGTTTGAGAACAATAATGACACACACGTGAGATATACAAGCTTATCAAAATCGAAACATTCTCAATCCTCAAGCCTACATTTTGAAGTACATCAATCCAACACTTACCTGTGAAGGAAGAGAACTTCAATCAGTTGAAGAAGAAGAATCTGAAAACAAGGGTCTACATTCCGGGAAGGATTGTAGAAAGGTTGGTGAACCAAGTCTTAAGCTTTTGGAGGGCTTCGTGATCAAATCCAAAGTGCTTGAGCAAGTGAGCTATAGTAGCAAGGCAGCTGCCTGTGAAGAAGGCGAGTCGCACGAGAAGCTTGGTGAGTGATCAAGGCGTCTCGAGTCGAGTCCCAAAGGATCAAGTAAATTTGTTGTGATCAAGACTTGTATACGGGTATTACCACTTTGTAAAGCGATCATTACCTAGTGGATTCCTCCGGGAGTTGGAGAAGAGAGTAGTAGAAGAATTACCCCATCTTGAACCTCTATAAAATTTTTTATTGTGTCATTTACATTTCAAACATTTAAATTCTGCACTTTTAATCTGCTTATATCTTTGATAAATTTGCTATCCATTTGATAATTTATAAGTACTAAATCAATTTGTAAAAACTTGCTTAATCAAACTTAAGGGTGTTAAGTCTTCAATGAAAAACAAAACCACGGTTGAGTCAAATTATAGCCAGCAATTTGAGTTACTCTATTAATGGCTCGGTGAGTGCATTGAGCGATTAACTCTCTTGAGTGACTAATTCGATTGTCCATCAAGGACACGGTGTGTGTAGGACTCACGTAGATTTAAAAGGACTAAATCGAAAATTTGGTAAGGTTTATTCAACCCCCTTCTAAACCTTACACTTACACCCCTTGGGACCTACAAGTGGTATCGGAGCGGTTGGTTCATTGAACCCTCCGCACTGAGTTCTTGAACTAGATCTCCAAACTTTTCAAAGTCCGCTTTAGTACTTAAATTTTCAAAACTCTTTTTATCATTAAAAGTTATCATGGAAGCAAATTTGACACGCATCCCTATGTTCACTATTGAAGAATTTGATGGTGGAAAATTCGCATGCGAGGCTTATCTATCGGCATTGCATGATGAGATGTGGATTGTGATAGAAGATGGGCCTCTGCAAATATTAAAGGTGAAATTTGTATGCGAAGAGTTGCGGTGAAGGAGAAGAAGATCTTGCTCCCGGACGGTCATGGTTGAAAAACCAAGAAGCGAGTGGACAAATGATAATGAGAAAAAGATACAACCTGGACAATGTAGCCAAGGACATTCTTTACAAAACCTTAAACAAAGCCATGTTCAATAAAGTCAAATCTTGAGAATGGCTAAGGAAACTGGGACAAGTGACATTGATTTGTGAAGGCTCGAAGCAAATCAAAGAAAACAAACTATCGGTGTTGTACAAAAATTTGAGAACTTTAAAATGATCTCGGAGAAAACCTGGATCAACTAGATGCTCGGTTTCTGAGAAATCACAAATGAGTATCTACACTTGGAAAGGAATATACACGAAGGAAATGTGTATGAAGATCCTAAAAAGTCTTCGGTGAATGGGAAATGAAGGTCATGGCTTTGAGACATTCCATGGACCTATCAAAGACATCCAACCATGAACTATTCTCGGACCTCAAAGCTATGAGTTTGGGCGAGAAGAAAAGACCCGAGGAAGAGGCAATTTTGTACCCAAAAGCAATTTGCTCTAATTGTTAAAGATGGGAAGAGAGCGAGGTCAAAAGAAGCCGTTGACCTAGAAAAATAGCCCCGATGGTTAAAAGGTTCAACAAGTTCTTCAATAAGAACTACAAGAGAGAAAGGGTGAATCTTCCGGAAGACAAGGCGCTCGGCTCCTCCAAATCAAGGGAAGACAGGCCAACCAAGAGAACGGATCATCAAAAGTTGAGTATCAAAGGGTGACAACTCAAGAATGGAAAAGAGCTGATCAAAAAGCTGAATATCTATGTTGGAACTGAGACAACCAGGTCACTATGCCATTGATTGCTCATATCCTGTAGTCAACAAGACAGGATGAAGAAGAAAGAAAGGTCTTGAGAGAAAGAAGACAAGAAAGGAAAAAAGGCAATGATGGTCTTTGAGAGCGAGACAGACCAAGTCAAGAGAAGCAATTTGAGTCGAGAAGGAAGCGTGAACTACTACTCAAGTGACTCTCACGAAGAAAAAGCCCGATCCGCTTGATGGCCAAAGAACAAGATCAAGAAGATGAGGTACAATCTAACTCAACAAACTCGGACACTAGTGATAGTGATGTGACACACACACTTCATCACCCTCTTGATCTTTATGATTCATTAGGCAAAATGATGAAAGATTTTGAACACATTAAATCCTCACACACACTATTGAATGAGGAAAACAACCTACTCAAAAGTCAAAACTCAAAGTGACTAAGGAGCCGAGTACTCTAAGTCAAATAATGATGAGAATAAAAGTTTAAAAGGTGAAAATGCTAAATTAATAGCGAGAAATTGCTGCTATAGAAAAGAGGAGAATGACCTCAAGAATGTTATTGCCTCATTCACTAAGACATCTAAATCATTGGATGATCTTATTATGAGTCAAAAAGAATGTGGAGACAAGGCAGCTTAGGATTCAATTCCATCTATGCTATGTCAAACCTCAAGAGTAATCTTGGAAAAAGGATCTTCAAGTCATGAAGAGTCCGAAAAATCCAAAACTATAAATGTTGCACACACATTCGCTCCAAAGCACAATAATAAGCAAAGCGCCTTGGTTATAAAGGAAAAGGAAAACAACCGATTGAGTGTCTTTGAAAGGGCAGTGAGAAGAGATTGACCGAGTCCTCAAAGCCAAACTCCAAAGCAGAAAATACTCTGTAAAGAAGAAGCGAGCTACCAAAAATCCCAGAAAATCCATAAAAGAAATACATATAATGGGAATGGTAGAAAATATCCAAAAGTGATTGGAATAATGTGAATCGGCCGAGACTTATGGAATATAAGCCCAGGATGGCAAAGGCACAGAACTCGGCCAAAGGCCATTCCAAAAGTATAAGAGCTTTCATCGACACATATGCACCTAGACATTACACTCAAAAACACCACAACTACCCAAGAAAGGCAATTGCTAAAACACATATGCGGGCATGGACAAAAAGAGCAATTTTGTATGAACTGGAGACTCCCAAGCAATTTGCGGGATTAATTATGATTATGGAACTGATAGATGGCAACCTCTTAGAGTCAAATCATTTGGCTATAGGTTGGTTGGATCATCTTACAATTCTAACCCCTCGGGACCCAGGACAAGTATGGGTACCTAAAACTTAATTTCCTTGATTGCGGGTTTGAGCAGTGAGTGCAAGGAACTGGTACATGGATAGTGGTCATTTCGGACATATGACAGAAATAAGAGAAATCTGTCAAAATTCAAGGAAGTCAAAGGAGCCAAAGTCATATTTGGAGGAAATGAAGCTCCTGGTGAAATAAGAGGCATTGGATCCATCAAGAGGAATGGATTAGAAATCACGAGATGTTGCATATGTTGAAGGACTCAACTTCAACTTCGAGTATCGATCGGCTACGTGACAAGGGCTACAATGTTGGATTCAACATGGGTATATGCCAAATCAAGGATATTGAATCAAATGAAGTTGTCTTTGCAAGGAAGTAGAGAGAAGAATATGTATGTAGTAGATTGGTCAAGCGCAACACCAAAGACGGCTCTACTAGCAAAAAGAGCACAAATTGAATCAAGTTGGCTGTGGCACAAAAAGCTTGAGTCACGAATTTCAAAACAATTAACAAGTGGCAAGAAGTCATCTTGTAGAAGGACTTCGACTCGAGTATACAAAAAGGAGAGTATATGTGATGCATGTCGGAAGGGAAAACAAATCAAGTCGTCATTCAAAGAAAAAGACATGCCCATCCTCAACAAGAATATTGCATCGCTTCATATGGACCTATTTGGCCCAAAGTGGAACCGACAAACATAAGTGGAAAGAAATACACCTTGGTGGTAGTAGATGACTATTCAAGATATACATGGACAATATTCATGTGTAAGAAGAAAGAAACTCTACAAAAACTACCACGGTGATGAAAAGGATTCAAAATGAGAAGAGTCAAACCATTATCAAAATAAGATCGGATAGAGGAACCGAGTTTGTCAATGGAATAATAACTCAAGTATTGTATTGAGAATGGTATTGGCCATGAACTATCGGCTGACAAGGACTCCACAAACGAGAATGGAGTTGCGAAAGAAGGAAAGAACCCTCAAAAGAAGCAAAAGGACCATGTTAGCGAAGCGAGTTACCAAAAAGATTTTTTGAAGCAATCAACACGACTTGCTACACCCAAAACAGATGTATGATAAATAGACATCGACAAAGACTCCTATGAGATCGGATGGAAGAAAACCAAATGTTGCATATTTTAGAATATTTGGATGTAAATGCTTCATTCACAACAATGGCAAAGACAACCTAAAGGCTTTTGATGCTAAAGTCGATGAAGGTATCTTCTTAGGGTACTCGGTGAAAGCAAAGCCTCTGAGAATACTCAACAAAAGAACTATGGTCACGGAGAAGAATCCATTCATGCGGTGTTCGATGAGCCAAATGTAAATGGAAAAGACATTGAAGAGTCGGTGATAAGTGAATCATCCAACCATCTGAGAAGAGTCCTATCTTTGAAAAGTGGAAAGCCGGGATTATCAATTGAGAAGAAGATGAGATAGTGAATCTCAAAAGCGGTGGAAAATCTGGTGAGTGACCACGAGAGAGTCGACCACAAAGAACACACGGCTACAAGTCATTGAATCCGGCTAACTTACTCCAACTCCGACGTAAGATGGCCGAGAGACCATCCACAAGAACTTGTCATTGGAGATATAAGAGAAGGTGTCAAGACAAGATCGAACTCAACAAGAAGCAATGTTCACATGCTTCATTTTGCAAATAGAGCCCAAAGATGTGTCACAAGCATTGGACGACACACATTGGATTCAAGCTATGCAAGAAGAGTGAATCGAGTTTGAGAGAAATAAAGTATGGGAATTAGTGCAAAGACCCATACATCAAAATGTTATTGGAACCAAATGGGTATTCGAGAAATAAGATGAACGAGGAAGGTTACGTGGTAAGAAACAAAGCAAGACTAGTAGCCAAAGGATATTGCCAAGAAGAAGGGATAGATTTTGATGAAACATTTGCCCCTGTAGCAAGATTGGAAGCTATAAGGATGTTTCTTGCCTATGCGACTCACAAGAATTTCATTGTATATCAAATGGATGTAAAAAGTGCATTCCTAAATGGTTTATTGGAAGAAGAAGTGTATGTTGAACAACCTCCAGGATTTGAGCGAGAAGACTCTTGGAGACAAGGTATGCAAACTCAAGAAAGCCTTGTATGGATTGAAACAGGCACCGCAGAGCATGGTATGATACCTGTCACAATTCCCGATTGAAAATGGATTCACAAAAGGAAAAGTAGATAGAGCACTTTTTAATTCAAGACAAGAAGAGTATACTACTTGTTCAAATATATGTGGATGACATCATTTTTGGATCCACTAACAAAGAGCTGTGTGAAAAATTCTCAAACCTCATGCAAAGTAAATTTGAAATGAGCATGATGGGAGAGCCGACATTCTTCCTTGGACTTCAAGTGAAAGCATTGGTGAAGGATGGAACCTTCATAAGTCAAACAAAATACACCGAGAGACTTAATGAAGAAGTTTGGTATGAAGGAGAAGTCTTACGTAAAAATACCAATGAACACATCAGTCAAAATGGACATGGATGCGGATGGCAAGCGTAGATCAAACAAGATCTGAGCACTTATTGGATCAACTGCTCTATCTCACAAAGAAGCGGGCCGGACATCACCTTTCTTTGTAGGTGTATGTGCAAGATTTCAATCTGCTCCAAAAGAGAGCCATATATGATGACTAAGAAAATATTGAGATACTTGAAAGGAAGCGAGAAGTAGGCTATGGTATCGAAAGGAAGGTGGATTCAAGCTAATTGGCTATTGATTCGACTATCTTTGGATGCGAGTGGACGGGAAGAGCACTTCGGCACATGTCAAATGCTAGGAAACAGACTAATTTCCTGGTTTAGCAAGAAGCAAAACTCAATAGCCACCTCTACGGTGAGCGAGAATACATAGGCTGAGGCATTGTTGTGCCCAAGTCCTATGGATGACAAAGGTGAGAGATTATGAAGTTGAAGAAAAAGAAATTCCAATCATGTGTGATAACACAAGTGCAATTTCAATCACTCAAAATCTCGTGTTGCACTCAAGAACAAAACATATTGATGTCGAGATATCATTTCATAAGAGATCATGTTGAAAAGAAGGACATTATCTTGGAATATATCTCAAGCGACAAACAACTAGCCGACATCTTCACAAAACCATTATGTGAGTCAAGATTTGAAGAACTCAAGCATGAGTTGGGGTTAATTGAGTGGTGACATTGCAGACGAATCAAAGAAGAGAATTAGAACAGAAAAGGAGTGAAAAAGAGTGAAAACAAAAATCAGCTCGAATAAAGATTTATGTCGGAAAGTCACTACACCAAGTCAAGCGATATTTGAGTCACTAAGAGAAGCTGTGAGAAGTAGAGTTAAATCGGCTAAGGGATAAGTGAATAACTTATAAGCAATGGGACAAAACGCGATCGTCTTGGGATCGGCGGGAATGTTTTAAAGAACACATCAAACATAATGATGATGTGTACAGACATAAAGCCGCACACCAAGCCTATGATTGGATATAAATCTTTGCCGCATTAAATACGAGACATGAACGCTCAATATGCGTGCGAAATCCAAGCCGTTGATTTCAATCACAATTCAAAAACCGTCGCACGTCCTTTCATTAACCATATTTAAACCATTTTCGTCCGTTTTCTCTCACACTTCTAAAAACTGTTCATCTCATTCTCTCAAAAGCAAAGGCAAAATACTCTCGAAACCCTATCGATATCCAAATCATTTTCTCGAGTTTTCCTTGAAATAATTAGAAATGGCACCAACTTATGACTTTACCAAGTTGGGAAAGCAAATCCACACCGGTTCGAGCGGTGGATTTCGACGGAATGGTGAAGCGCAGGGGTCCGATGACACCCTGGTAAAGAAAATCGCGGAGAAGTTGGAAACGCGTCGATTAAAACCGTTTCTAACGCTAGATTATCCGATGACCTATGTGGAGGAGGTCGCACAATTCTACGTGAATCTTTGAGATTCACGATGAGGGAATCAAGTCATCTGTTCACGGGAAGGTGACTATCTTTGCCAAGGATTTGGTGAATATTACTCACTACCAGCAGAAGGAGCATCCGAGATTAAAGAGGCTGATGTAAACTTGGTGACGCATGGAAAGAAATAGCCAAGTCCGACGCGCGACAAAATAATATACACAGCTAACAAAGAGACTGCTGAAGGAGGATTATCACAAATTGTTGGACATAGTTGCCAAGTGTATCGACATCAAATTTGGCGCTTTGACCAAGCTGTCAAAGGCAAAGCCGATTGTGATGGCTGCAATCATCGAAAAAGAAGATAAATCGGCTGAGTTTATCTCTGAGACTTCTGCCCTTAACGTGGGGAACAAGTCCTTCAAAGAAGATGGCACATTTGGAGGATCCACGGGATATGGCACAGTGATTGGCCGGCTATTGGAGGTGAAAGGAGTCCCTCTTAGACATGGGAAGGCTTTCCATGTTAACAAGAGGATGTTGAGCTAACCTCTCGGTGCTCGGAAGCGAGCTTACGCCAAGAGAGCGACACGGTGAGGGGGAATCGGTGACCCGAAGATCTGTTGCTTCCTCTCCGACCAAGAAGAAAGCTGCCCCTACGGTGCCAAAAAAGATCACTTTGCCCCTGTGACAAAGAAAACCAAATATGCTCCTGCCCTGCAGAGTCAGTCACCCGCCCGGCGGCCGTGTCTCCCGCCCTGCGGCAGACGGTCGAGAAGGACTCCCAAATACCTTCTCCGATTGTCAAAAGGAGGAGAACGACAAGCTAGACGGCCAGCTCCTCGAAACAAACACAAGCACCGGCCCCTGGCCGCCCAAGACTCGGATGACACCGCCTCACGAACAGAAATTCCCTGGTACAAACCAGAGACGAAGAAGACTTGTCAAGCGGTCCGAGCAGGAGAAACCAGGTGAGTCGGTTACTCGGCTAGCACAAATAGGAGACTCTTTGGAGAAGTAGAGTCTCGGATGTAGTTGATGAAACAGCCCAAGTCTCGTCAAGGCGTCCCAGAGGCAACCCGAAGACACACGTTTGTAGCTCACAATCAAGCACAAGAAGAAAGAAGCCCAAGCGGATAGTGATGTAATGATCCTATCTCCACCTTACCCGGACATCCAAAATCGTGCGCGGAGAGTGGAGAAATGGAAGTTGAGCAAGTCGAGGAGCAGTTCCAACGGCTGAGTTCATAGAAGAAGAGGAGGAAGCGCTAAATTTCCTTGGATTAACTCTTTGTGCTCCCGGCTACGGATGAAGACAAGCGCACGGACATCCCTGCAGATATACAAGGACAAGGAGAGAGAAAAGCAAAGTCAAGAAGCCGAAGCACGAGAGAAGGCAAGCCGCCTATCTCGGCACCACTACGGAACACACACATCCTCTCCTTGATGTCTTCTCGATAGTGACGAGGAACAGGAGAATCTTTGCTACCACGAGAAGAGTTGCAAATGCAGCAAACATTGCACGAATCAAGAATCCTTCACGAGCAAAGATTAATGGAGGGACAGGAGAGTCCTCCGGATCACACGGTGAAATCGATCCAATGGGAGTGGTTCAAGAGATAGCCGGCTGTTGTTCTTGCTACCACTTCCCGAGATCATTCGAGAAAAGAAGGCAATAAGGAGATGGCGATGGCGGGATAGTGGGGACCCGGTCGAGCTAACCCCTATTGAAGGTGTGCTACCACCGCCCAACGGCTGAACCATCAATCGAAACAACCGGGAGCTTGGAGACGAGTGACCCCATTCCAAGTCACTCGGTGGTGCGCCCGGGGGAAACTCCCTCCCCGCTGCGGCAAGGTCGGAGGATCTTTGCAGATGACTCCACGAAGAATGTAGGAGGCGAAGAAGAGAAAACTCAAACACAAGAAGAACAACAAGTTTCCATCAACGAAGCTCGAGGCAGTTGAGGCTGTCTCGGTGAGGTGACAAGCGCTCGAAGGCTAATGACGCCAGCTGATGCGGTCGAGGCACGAGGAAGGAACACGGGAGTTAACACTGCGGGCGAAGAAAGTGCAATCCATGGGGTTGAGACTCCAATGGATGCCATTGTAGAAGACCCTAAGGCAGGTGACACTTCGTCGAAAGGAGGACCAAGACCTCGCAGCAAAGAGAGCTGGCTGGAGGAAATGAAGGCCCACGGGAGGTTGAGACTTCGGGGTAAAGCAATGAAGTAGAGAACATCCCTCCTGGCATCATCGACCCATCTCGAGAAGGAGATCGGGCGCACTTCATGATTCCCAGGACAACCACGATGTCACTTTTCCGGGATCGGAAGGCGAAGAAGAAGCGAGTCATCCCCATGACAAATCCAAAAGACTCATTTGCGGATGTTCCAAGCACGAGCAAGTCGATCCCAAGACTACTCGTCAAACCTTTAATTTTGATGATGAGCCACCAATGGAAATCTCATCATCGTCCGATGACGCTCGATAAGGCCGAGGACGGACTCACTGAAATGGAGAAATCAATTTGAGACCAACGGCTGTTAAGACAGTGAGGCTCGGCCGGTAGGGTCTACTCCACATGAGTAACCCAGTGAACAACGATGACTCACCGAGGCTCCTCAAGTTGCGGCAGGATCGATTCCCAAAAAGAACTTCACGCGCACCGCTCATCATCGAACGGATCCCGGTTGGCGGTGATGATTCTTTGTAGAATCTTTCCCTTTCTCACTTGGAGATACGAGAACTCCACGAAGAATCGGAAAGCGAATAAGCACGCTATTACAAACCAGCTCTGTTCTTCCATCAGACACCATTGTTCCGGCCAATTATGACTTCGATCTTTGTATGGCCATCACCGCAACATGAAGAAAGAATCACCAAGCTCGAGAAGTGTTCAAGGCACTCTTCGCAGAGATTGAAAGGATGGAGAACCATCAGGCCTCTTTGGACATGCGATGGACAATGAGAGATGCCACCCTTACGGTGATTTAAGAGGCATAACGGTTCGAATAAGGGAATGGTGGCAACAAAGAACAAACAATGCGTGTGGAGCGGTGAGATACGCCAGACAATTGTTCAATAAGTCTTGGTGTGGAGAGCTGAAAATACTGATGCAAAGACAAAGTGAGAGAACACATTGAGCATATGCATGAAGCTCACACGCCGAGATCAAGGCTGCTGCGTGAACAACATACACATGATCTACAACGTTTGGAAGAACACATGACAAGAAAATTCAGCCTTCTCACGGCCGAGATGAAGCGATTTCAGCGAGAATCCAACGCTACTAGATCTGAATTCCGTCTTTGCATACAACGCAGACTTGAAGCGTAACTCAACCATCGAAGACTAGACTTCATGCTTGCCAAAGCATGTTCCCTGGGGTTCCTCTATCCTTTGATGATGCCAAAAAGGGGGAAGAGGAATACCTTAAAGCAAAAAGCAAAATCGAAGCCAAAAAGAAAGGAGCGGTGAGTCGGGAAAATCGGTGAGGAAGTCTTGAAAAGGAAGAAAGGAAAGCATGTTGGGGGAAGGATCAACGGATGTGACATTGATGATTGCACAAACCCCCAACAAGGTCTGTCACGGTGACATTATAAGCGCAAACTCGGTGACTCGCCACTCCAACACTCTGCTTTGTATCTATGGCCGAGAAGAGAAAATCAATTGAAGCAGGGATGAAGGAAGTGGAAGGAAGAATGGATGCCAGGGTGATGAACATCTTGAAAGAACATGGAGGCATTCCGTTGACAGACACCTATGCCATCTCGGATGTCGGGACAGAGCCACGTTCGGTCGATGAATTCAAAATGCTCGAATCGGGGATACTTTGCAAATATGTCCATGGCTCAAGCTTGGGACTGTCTTGGGAAAAGGGTCTCACATTATGTGAAGAAGGCGACAGCGTGAGACAACCGCGATCACTCTGCTTTGGTCACTCCCGTGGCACTCATTTGGAAAAGAAGAAGACTCAGACTGATATACGCCCGGCAGGTAGAGGAAGAAGCGGCGTGATGGAGGAAGAAGCTTGGACCTAGGCCTCTCGCCCAAGAACATTGAATACGTAGATCCGGGGAAGAAAGGAGGGATCTCGGCACCCCAATTCTTCTTTGTAAAGTGTATTGTAACAATTAGAGTGGCAAGGTGAGTTAAGTCGGCCTACGCCCTAACATGCAAGAAGACAATCAAGACTTGAAGGAAAACTCACGAGAGACAATTTGAGTATGGCAAAGAAGAGCAGACAGAACTCGATGAAGAAGCGGTGAGATGCGGTGAGTGAAGCATCGTCAAGTCAACTCAAGAAAAGCCAAGTCTCAAGTTGAAGTGTGGAAGAGTCATCCAATGATTGGAAGCGACTCTAAGTCACTGGGGAAAGCAAGGAAATGCGGTCAAGTCGAGATAATCGTAAAAGAACCGTTGCACGAGAAATCAAGAGATTTACTTAAACAAGTAATATCTCCATACCACCTTTCTTGGAGTGCTCGATCCCGGAAGCGTGCAAAAGGAATGAACCAATGGGAAGCACTACACCGTGTCGAACTCGAAAAGGTGAAAGAACAATTCATACGAGGAAATGGTAATTCCAAGAAATGCAAGCCAACGATCGCAAAGTGACTTTCAAAAATAAGCCTATCTCTTCAACGGGCAAATTTTTGAAAGTTCACTATAAAAGGCCGAGGAGTTTGTTTGAGAACAATAATGACACACACGTGAGATATACAAGCTTATCAAAATCGAAACATTCTCAATCCTCAAGCCTACATTTCAAGTACATCAATCCAACACTTACTGTGAAGGAAAGAGAACTTCAATCGTTGAAGAGGAAGATATGAAAACAAGGGGTCTACATTCCGGAAGGATTGTAGAAAGGTTCAAGGTCAACCAAGTCTTAAGCTTTTGGAGGGCTTCGTGACCAAATCCAAAGTGCTTGAGCAAGTGAGTTGTAGTAGCAAGGCGTGCCCCTGTGAAGAAGCCGAGTCGTACGAGAAGCCTTGGTGAGTGATCAAGGCGTCTCGATCGAGTCCCAAAGGATCAAGTCACTGTTGTGATCAAGACTTGTATCCGGACATTACCACTTTGTAAACCGATCATTACCTAGTGGATTCCTCCGGGAGTTGGAGAAGAGAGGAGTAGAAGAATTACCCCATCTTGAACCTCTATAAAACTTTTATTGTGTCATTTACATTTCAAAGATTTAAATTCTCGCACTTTTAATCGCTTATATCTCACGATAAATTTGCTATCCATTTGATAATTTATAAGTACTAAATTTTGTAAAAACTTGCTTAATCAAACTTAAGGGTGTTAAGTCTTCCAATAAAAACAAAACCACGGTTGAGTCAAATTATAGCCAACGGTGAGTTACTCTATTAACGGCTCGGTTTGAAGTGCATTTGAGCGATTAACTCTCTTGAGTGACTAATTCAATTGTCCATCAAGGGACACGGTGTGTAGGACTCAGAGATTTAAAAGGACTAAATCGAAAATTTGGTAAGGTTTATTCAACCCCCCTTCTAAACCTTACACTTACACCCCTTGGGACCTACATTGTCTTTCGTATAGCTAGGTCTTGATTGATATTTCTTTGATCACCATCGCCAGACTTATGCAGATACATCAATGACTTGAAGATCGCTCTTCCCGATTTTCGTAGTCTCGGTTTCTTCCTTCTCTAGTCCGAGTGGCAGACTCAACCGTTTTCTCAAGGTCAGAATGCCTGACCAGCCTTCTCTTCATTGGACGAACCAGAGGGACTTCAAGTTCTGATTCAGTAGTTTCATCATCGGTGGGGACTTGGGTACTCTTCTTAGAGGCTGCGCTTGACTTGGATCATTTTTTCTTTGCGACTTGAGAAGGGATTGAGGGTTCCTTCTCAGTCTCTGCTGCAGGGGCAAGAGTCTCGGCTACTCGGGCAGGGGACTCGGCTATAGGGGCAAGAGCTTTCTTTGACTTAGCTGCAGGGGCAACTTTCTTTGTCTGAGCTGCAGGGGTAGCTTTCTTCTTCGGGGGAGGGGTAGCAGCTGTGTCTTTGGGGTCAGTTGATTTCCCCTCACTCGTATCCACCTTCTTTGCGTGGGCTCTCTTCCTCGGGGACCAGGAAAGGTTTGCTCGAAACATATTCTTGTTCACATGGAAGGGTTTGCCACGACGAAGAGCAACACCGTTCACTTCCAAAGAAATGGCCAATCACAAGGCCATATCCTAGCAAGCTTCCGAAGGACCCATCCTTCTTACACGTCTTGTTCAACACATTTTGGCAGAGTTTGCTGTAGACAAACTCAGCCCAGTTGACCTTCTTTCCTTTGCATGATCGCATCCATGACGATCAACTTAGTCTTGGACAACTAATTAAAGCTTCCAAACTTCATGTAGACACATTTTGAGACGACATCCATCAACTTGTGATAGTCGTCCTTCAATGCCAGCTTCTTATCAGTTGTGTAGACCACCTTAGTAGCACACTCGGGTTTGGCCACTTCCTTCCATGCGAGCCCAAGTCGAGCGAAAAGTGTAGAACTTGTTTTGAAATAACTTAGGGTTTCGAGAGAAAAACTTTGCTTTGCTTAAGATGAGCAGTTCGCGTAAGGTGAGAGAAATGAAAATTTCCATATATAAGGGATGTGAAAGGACACAATTCGGATTTTGAAATTTTTGATCAAAATCAACGGCTCGATTAGAACATCAAAACCGCATTTAATTCCTCGCATCTAATAAAGCAACATTTATATCCAATCATATGTGTTCTGTGTAGCTTTTACTATGACCATCATTATTCTGTGTGACGTCATCCTTAAAAACATTCCCCTTATTAAAAACGATTTGCGTTTTTGTTACTTAGCTCATAAATGATTAAGCTTATATCCAAGGTGACTTAACTCTGCTTCTCTCTTCCCATATTGAATCCACCTTCCTTTGGATACCATAAGCCAACTTCTTGGCATCCCTTCAAATACATTAGGATTCTCTTAGTTGCAGTCATGTGGCTCTCCTTTGGTGTAGATTGAAATCTTGCACATATACCTCTTTTGCAAAAGTGATGATGTCCTGGGTCTGCTTTGCGATTAAATAGAGCAATGATCCAATGAGTGCTCTATATCTTGTTTGATCAATGACTTTGCATCGCATCCATGTCCATCTTGACTGATGTGTTCATTGGTATTTTCACAGAAGACTTCGCTTCCATACCAAAATTCTTCATTAAATCTCTGGTATACTTCGTTTGAGTTATGAAGGTTCCATCCTTCAATTGCTTGACTTGAAGTCCTAGGAAGAAAGTCAACTCTCCCATCATGCTCATCTCAAATTTTCCTTGCATGAGGTTTGAGAACTTATCACACAA
Organism: Rehmannia glutinosa; assembly: GCA_016081115.2. Classification (NCBI taxonomy): domain Eukaryota; kingdom Viridiplantae; phylum Streptophyta; class Magnoliopsida; order Lamiales; family Orobanchaceae; genus Rehmannia; species Rehmannia glutinosa. The sequence continues at coordinate 423,402 of JABTTQ020002099.1, forward strand.
CTCTTTATTTGTTGATCCAAAAATGATGTCATCCACATATATTTGAACAAGCAGTATACTCTCTCCATCTTGAATTTTGAAGAGTGTTCTGTCAACTTTGCCTTTGGTGAATCCATTGTCAGTCAGGAATTGAGACAATGTATCATACCATGCTCTTGGTGCTTGTTTCAATCCATACAGTGCTTTCTTGAGCTTGTATACCTTATCTCCAGTAGTTTTCTGCTCAAAACCTGTAGGTTGTTCAACATAGACTTCTCCATCTAGCAACCCATTGAAATGCACTCCTCACATCCATTTGATACACGGTGAAGTTCTTATGTGCAACATAAGCAAGAAACATCCTTATTGCTTCTAATCTTCCACAGGAGCAAAGGTTTCATCAAAATCTATACCCTCTTCTTGGCAATACCCTTTGGCTACCAATTTTGCTTTGTTTCTCACCACAGATCCTTCCTCATTCATCTTGTTTCTGAAAACCCATTTTGTGCTAATATCATTTTGATGGGTTGGTCTGCACCAATTCCCATACCTTGTTTCTTTCAAACTGATTCAGCTCTTCTTGCATGGCTTGAATCCAATGTGTGTCATCCAATGCTTGAGACACGTCTTTTGGCTCTATTTGGGAAATAAACAAGTGAACATTGCTTCATGCTGTTCTCTGGATCTGGTTCTTATGCTATCTCTAACATCTCCAATAACTAACTCGGTGGATGGTCTCTCGGCCATCTCACATCGAGGTAGGAGTAAGTCTGTTTGGATTGCGTCTTGCTGACTAAGTTGTCTTGAACAACTCTTTCATCTTCATTCACTGTAGACTTTCAATTGTCTTTGAGATTCAGCTATCTCATCTTCATCTGGATTGCTTGCTCTTACTTCAGCTTCAATATAAGGACTCTTCTGTATAGTTGGCCGATTCAGCTTATCAACTAACTCTTCAATGTCTTCTCCATTTACATTAGATTCATCAAAAACCACATGGATAGACTCTTCTGTGACCATAGTTCTCTTGTTCAGCACTCTATAGGCTTTTCTCTCAGTTGAGTATTCCAAAAGATACCTTCATCAGCTTTAGCATCAAAAGCCTTCAAATTATCTTTTCCATTGTTATGGATGAAACATTTGCATCCAAATATCCTGAAATATCCAACATTTGGCTTTCTCCCTGTCCAAATCTCATAGGGAGTCTTTGTCAATTGCCTATTGATCATGCATCTATTTTAAGTATAGCATGATGTGTTAATGGCTTGACCCCCAAAATCTCTTAGGCAATCGACTTCAAACTAACATGGTCCTTGCGGCTTTCTTGAGAGTTTTGTTCCTTCTTTCGGCTACTCCATTCTCTTTGTGGAGTTCTTGTCAGTAGATAACTCATGAGCAATACCATTTTCAACACAATACTGAGTTATTATCCCATTGACAAACTCAGTTCCTCTATCAGACCTTATCTTTATAATGGTTTGACTCTTTTCATTTTGAACTCTTTTCATCAGCTGAGGTAACTTCTGCAAAGTTTCCTTCTTTTTACACATGAAGATGGTCCATGTATATCTTGAGTAATCATCTACAACCACAAGGGTGTATTTCTTTCCACTTATGCTGGTTGGTTCAACTGGACCAAATAGATACCTATGCAACAGATGTAATATCCTTATTGAAAAAGGACTTGGCTTATCCTTGAATGAAGATTTTATTTGCTTTCCCATCTGGCATGCTTCACATACACTTTCTTTCTTGTACACTGAGTCTGGCAATCCTTCCACAAGATGACTCCTTGCAAGCTTGTTGATTGTCTTGAAGTTCAGGTGACTCAGCTTTTTGTGCCATAGCCAACTTGATTCGGCTGTGCTCTTTGCTAGTAGACAAGTACTTGGTGTAGCAGTAGACCAATCTACCACATACATATTCTTCTGTCTTGATCCTTGCAGCACTATTTCATTTGATTCAAAGCATCTTTGATCTGGCACACTCCCCTATTGAATCCAACATTGTAGCCCTTGTCACAGAGTTGAAGTTGAGGCCTTCAACATAAGCAACATCTGTGATTTCCAAACCATTCTTCTTGATAGATCATGTGCCTTTGATTTCCCCTAGAGCTTCATTTCCTCCAAATATAACTTTTGCACCTCTGATCTCCTTGAATCTTGACAGGTTTTTCTTGTTTCCTGTCATATGTCTGGAACAACCACTATCCATGTACCAGGTTCCTTGCCACTCGGTTTGTTCCTTGAACGCAATCAAGGAAATTAGTGTTAAGGTACCCATACTTGCCTGGGTCCTGAGGGGTTAGTGCTATAAGATGATCCAACCAACCTATAGCCAAAGGACTTGACTCTAAGAGGTTGTGATCTATCGTGCCATAATCATAATGCACATTAGAAAATTGCTTAAGGGTTTTAGGTTCATACAATCAGTTGTCTCTTTTGTCGTATGTATGCGTGTGTGTGTTTTAGCAATTGCTTTCTTGGGATAGTTTTAAAAATTCGAGTGTAGTGCTTTGGTGCATATATGTGTCTTGATAATAGCTCTTTTGCCTTTGGAATGACCTTTCTTTGAGTTTTAGGTCTTTGCCATCTAGGTTTGTATTCCATAGGTCTTTCTTTGATATTTCACAATGTACCAATCAACATGGTTTGGGTAGTTTCTACCATTCCCATCATATGCATTTCTCGATGAAATTTAAGGGATTTTGGTATCTCTGTTTGCTCTTCACAGAGCATTTTTGTTTGGAGTTTCTTTGAGGAACTCATTTGGATTTCTTCTCGGTTTGTCCTCTCGGCATGCTCATTGCATTTTGTCTCATTTGGTGTTTTGGATTTTTGAGATGCTTCATTTCCTTGAAGATCCTTTTTCCAAAATCACACTCCCGGAGTATAAGCGTGCACACAAAGGAATTAAATCCTATGCCTGTTTTATCTCCACATTCTTTTTGACTCATTATAAGATCATTCAGCTTAGTGTTCTCATCAGCTATGTGACTCAGAGTACTCAGTTCTTTAGTCAGCTGTGAGTTTTGGCTTTTTGTTGGCTGTTTTCCTCATTTAGAGTTGTGTGTGAGGATTTTATGTGTTCAAAATCTTTCATCATTTTGCCTAATGAATCATAAAGATCTGTGGGTGATGAAGTGTGTGTATCACAATCACTATCACTTGAATCTGAATGAGATGAGTTAGAGTGTACCTCATCTTCTTGATCTGGTTGATCTTGTTCTTTAGCCATAAGACATATCATTGCCTCTTCTTCAGAGTCACTTGAGTAGTCAGCTTCGCTACTCTCTGAATCTGCTGCTTCTTTAGACTTGGCAGTCTCAGCAGCCAACATGGCTTTCTTTTTTTCCTGTCTTCTTTCTCTGAAGACTTTTCTTTCTTCTTCATTCCTATATTTGTTGTGGTGGATAGGAACAATCAATCGCAAAATGTCTGGTTACCTCCGGTTCAACACGAGTTCTCGACTCTTTGATCGCTCTTTGTTCTTGGGTTATCAGCTCTCTGATATTCAACCATTTGATGCTCAGCTCTCTTGGGTGGCCTATCTTCCCTTGACTTAGAGGGAGCTGAATGTCTCCTAGAGGTTTCACCCTTATTTCTTTTATAGTTCTTATTGAAGAACTTGTTGAATCTTTTAACCATTAGGGCAATCTCCTCCTGGTCTATGGGTTCCTTTGGTTCAGCTCTCTTTCCATCCTTGACTATCAGTGCAGCTGTCTTGGGTACAAATGTCTCTTCTTGCTCTTTTCTTTTCAGCTCAAACTCATAGGCTTTGAGGTCTGAGAATAGCTCATGGTTAGATGTTCTTGAGAGGTCCATGGAATGTCTCAGGGCCATAGTCTTCATTTCCCATTCAACTGGGAGGCTCCTTAAGATCTTCATACACATTTCCTTTTGTGTATATTCTTTCCCAAGAGCTGAAAGCTCATTTGTGATTTCCGTGAATCTAGCATCCAGCTGATCCATGGTTTCACCTGCAAGCATTTTGAAATTTTCAAATTTTTGAACAACAACAAACAATTTATTTTCTTTAATTTGTTCTGATCCTTCACAAATTAAAGTTAGTTTATTCCAAATTTCTTTTGCAGATTTGCAAGATTTGACTTTGTTGAACATTACTTTGCCCAAAGTCTTGTAGAGTATGTCCTTGGCCACATTGTCCAAGTTGTATCTCTCCCTATCTTCATTAGTCCACTCAGTCCTTGGTTTTTCAACCATGGCTGGTCTTGCTTCAGTAGCAACTTCTTCTCCTTCAGCTGCAGCTGCTCTTATTGCAGCCGTGTTCACTTTAAGTATTTGCAGTGGCCCATCCTCTATCACAAGCCACATTTCATCATGTAATGTAGATAGATGAGCCTGCATACGAATTTTCCAATCATCAAATTCTTCAATGGTGAACATAGGAATGCGTGTCAGATTTGCTTCCATGATAATAACTTTGCTTAAAATGAAAGATTTTGAAAACACAAGTGTTTAAAACCTTTTTGAAAAGATAGAGATCTAGTTCAGTAACCAGTGCGGAAGGCTCAATGAACCAACCGCTATGATACCACTTGTAGGTCCCAAGGGGTGTAAGTAAGGTTTAGAAGGGGGGTGAATAAATCTTACCAACTTTTCTATTTTAGTCCTTTTAAAATTATAACAGAGTTAACTCAAACAATTGTGTCCTTAATGGACAACTAAGTTGGTTATTCAGCTGAGTTAGCCACTCAACAGACTCGATAGAGCTGTTGATAGAATAACTCGGCTGTTTAACCTGAACTTTAACTTGGCTGTATTGGTTTTATCAGCGGAAGACTTAACACCATTTGAATTGTTTTAACTTGTTTTAACACTTGATTTTAGCACTTGGTTATTAATTAGTTGGATAGCAAATATGAGTTTTATCAGCAGATATGATGTAAGTATGCAGAAATGTAAATGTACTGAAAAATAAATGACACAGATAATTTTCATAGAGGTTCGAAGATGGGGTAATTATTCTAATTCTCTCTTCTCCAACTCCTGGAGGAATCCACTATGTAATGAGATCGTTTACAACGTGGTGAAGCAGTCTAGAGACAACATTGGTCACACAAGTGGCTCTTGCGACTAACTTCTTCACAGGCATTTGCCTTTATTACTTGACTCACTTCTCAAGCTCTTGGATTTGATCACGAAGCCCTCCAAAATCTTGATACTGGTTAGACCTTGAACCTTCCTACAATCCTCCTTGGAAAGTAGACCCCTTTTAATTCTTCAAAAGTTTTATCTTCTTCATGATTTGAAGTTGTCTTTCCTTCACTGACTTGTGTTGGATCGATTTCTTCGAGCCAGGCTTGAGGATTTGCTTGAATATACTTGAGAATATTGCGGGTTAATTGCTTGTTCATGGTTGAGTAACCTTTTCTCAGTAAATTCATCAGCCTTTTATAGTGCACTTTTAAAATTTTGCCCATTGAAGAGATAAGCTAATTTCAAAAGTCACTTATGATCGTTGGCATGTCTTGTCTGCAGTCTTTGATGTTGACATTCCTCGTATTAAATGTCTTAAAGCATTTGGACTTTTTCGACACACGGTCAAAGTGCTTCCCATTGGTTTATTCCTTTTGCACAATTCTGGGACTAACTCTTTACACCTGACAACTTTGACATGTTACTATTCTGAGTAACATTATTGACTTTTTAATCAATGGATCTAAGTCAGTTCTCTTGACTAGACTGTTGTCTTTACTCAAGGTGACTTGAGTTAGCTTCCAGTCATTGGATGACTCAACTATCACTTCAACTTTGAGACTTGGCTTCTTGAGCTAACTTGACTGACATTTCTTACAGTTGTTCCACAGCTGACAAACCTTCGGGCCAAGTCCTTGACTTCCTTCTAGGACATACTCAGCTGACACACAACAGAGTCTTCAATCCAAATCCATTGACTTCTTATATTTCTTGGCGTAGCTGACTTGACTCAGCTTTTCCAGCCCTATCTATTACAATACAAATTACAAGGAAAATGGGGTGCCAACTTCCTAGTTTATGTTTTACATGGTATCATCAAAATCTACTTAATAAATTTCCTAACAATCCTCAGTGTCATCTCTTAGTGTCTCTGGATAAACTTGATGCCCCCGACGATCATGACCATTGTGTATTCTGTGGTAAGCCTCATTTAGAGGTGAACTATGGAAAAGATGCCCCGACACTGGCACAGGAGGTGTTGCCTGAGGTTTGTGTTGCGGGGGTAAGGAATTACCATGGTGATGAATCGGATTGTCTTTATGGTGTGATGAGGGGCATTTCCAACTACTCTCACTCATGGTTTGATCATGATCTTGGTGCATTTCTCGGCGATCCACATACTCTTGTAGGCGACCTTTCTGAATTAGCCTTTCAATGGCGCTTCTTAGATGAATGCAAGTTCTAGTCATGTGTCCCCTATCATAGTGGAAATAGCAAAGATGGTTGATCAAGTTGTCTTTGGATTATCATGTCTTTTTGAGGATACTTTATAATTTTCTATCTCCGAGCGGTGGCTAGTATCTAAGTTAGTGGTACATTTAGGGGAATCATCGCTTGCCCACCATTCCTTCTACGGTGTTGAGACTGGTTCTCATCGCCCTCTCTAGTCTTGTGCTTGTTTTTTTGCGGGGACTCCATTGCTTTATATGCCCGGATGGGTGCTCTCGCATGGTTTATGAATTCTCTGGGATAGTGAGAACTCCCTCTTCCGATGATCTCTCAAAATGTTCTCGGGAAATAACATGTTGCTGAATCCTAGTCAAAGTCTCCCGTTGGATACTAGTGACTTCATTTACAGCTTCGACGAGTTGTCCCATAAATTTGAGTAAAGGTTCCCACACCTCACGTCGAAATAGGTGTGCGATGGTCTCGTGGTTTTCCTTGCTAGTGGAGAATTGTTGCACAAAAGCTACAACAAATTTGTGCATCATGGTGATGGAGCCCTCCGGGAGCTGATTGAACCAAGCTAGGGCTTGCTTGGTTAGGGTAGTTAGAAATGCTTTGCAGTGGGCATCGTCCACCATCTTGTAGTGATCTGCTTCAACATAAAATCTATCCAAATGCTCTTGAGTATCTCCGGTTCCGTCATACTCTGGGAGATTGGAGGTCCTGATTCCTGAGGGTAGTGGTTCAATAGGATGGTAGAGTTCAATGGACTCGTCTTTCTCGAGGTGGTAGCTTGTGAGTGGGTATGACTAGGTTGCGTGGCTTGGGACTCTTCAACAAATGGCGGATCTTCACGATTCACACCGCGTCCTTCATCTTTTCTTCCCTATCTTTCCAAGTCAGGGTCTTCAGGTGTGGATGGAGCCCGGGATGGTACTCCCGCGACTCCAAACGTAGCTTGATTTCTCACGGAATTCTGTGCAACTTCTTCTAATGAGATTTTAAGAGTTTCCTTGGTCAAGCGAATTTCTTCAATGGGCGGAGCTTCTCTGAGTGGAGGTGGCAGCGCCTTTTCTTCTTGCAGGGGAGGCGGCATCCTTCCAGTGGAGAGGTTGCTAGCCTCCTGCCTTCTTGATGGCATTTCCTCTTGCTCATCTCTGGCCCCACGACCAATAGCTTGAGATCTGGATTCATATGCTTGCGGTCGAGTTTGCATCTTAGTGTTCTTTAGCTGATTTCCACTCACGGCGCCAGAATGATGCTGCTTTTTAGGGCAGGTCACTCCAATGCCAAGGTTTCTGACAAAGTCCTTCTTCCCAAGGGGGAAGTCTTCAAGTATTCTTCTCTGGGAGTTGAAACTTCTTCAGACGGAAACTTGCATGCACACATGCAAACATTAGAGGGCCCTGGGTTTTCCCAGGGAGGCCCCTCTGACGCTCAAGTCAACATAGTGATTGAGGGAGAATAAGACAATAAACGAATATTGAATTAAAATGTGTCAAAGTAATTATGAGTCAGATTACTTATAAATAAAGAGGAGGGACTTTTTTATACCTATGTAGTGGGTCCTGTGGCCCGCGTAGGAGAAAACGGTATATGGGCTATTTTCAAACTCCTTTGGGTCGGGTTATTCTATTAATATCCCATTGGGCAATTAATATTAAATCAATATATAAACCGAATTATATATTTAATTATTAAATATCATTTTCCCCCAACACTGCATAAGTTTTATTTTGATTCATAGCTTGAGAGCTTTTGTAACTTCCTCTAGTGATATGTTTTTTCCTTTGAAGATTTTTGCATTCCTTACCTGCCAAATATTCCATGATACGCAATTCCAAAGAGCTTCCCACAAAAATTCACATTTTCGCTTCTAGAGGATATACCACTGTGAGCCTCAAAGTTTATCTCATTGTAAGTCCCAAGGGGTGATGTGTAAATTTTAGAGGGGGGTTGAATAAACTTTACCAACTTTTCGATTTTAGTCATTTTAAACAATTTCAGAGTTAACTCAAGTCAGCTAAGTCCTTGAGGGACAACTAGGTTGGCTTACATAACAAAGTTACCCACTCAACAGACTCGACTGAGTTGTTGGTAGTATAACTTAATTGTTTTCAGCTAACACTTAGAAATGCAGTTGACTTGGATTTACCAGCGGAAGACTTTCACCCTTAGAGTTTTAAGTACATTTTTCAACACTTGTTTTAGCAATGTTATTATTAACAGACTTAAGCAATATATCCTGCCTTGCTGCTGTTCACTTACTTTTTCAAAGTCAGCTTCAATGGCTTCTCTAGATTTCATGAAGGCCAAAGCAGCTTTCTCTTCTACTGACAGTTCTTGCGGCAGCTGACTCAGTATAGAGTAGGTGACATTACCTTGTTTAGGGGTTTTGGCAAGCATTATCTTGAAGGTGGCTTTTTCATCTCACTTTCTTCCCCCTTGCTACTTGCTTCCCCCTTACTTTCTTCATATTTACTTTCATCTTCCCCCTTTTTGGCATCATCACCAGGAGGTAGAGTCGACTGAGAGGATACTCCTCCTAGGATTAGATCCAACTTTTTGTTAGTCATGTCCATTTTATCAGTGTTGTTCTGAATTCTGATCGCAATGCCTTCGTCTCAGCTGCCATCAACTTTATCTCAGTCTGGAGCACCATTATCTTTGTATGCATGGTGGCCTCTATTTTTAGAAGGTCTACCTTATGATGTGCCTTCAGCAACTCCATGTATGTTTTGTGCGACTGGTCTATCTGGAAGATGTGATCCCTCTGTCTCTGCTGGAATTTGGCATTTTTGCACTCCATATTACCATCTTGGCAAATAGAGATTTGAAATAAGTGACTTGTTCACGCCCCAGTGCCTTCATCTGTGCTGTCCATTCCCTTATCCTCAAAATTGTGCCTGAGATATCTCATGTGATTGTAGTTTCTCTGTTGTTCAACTGTTGGTTAAGTGTTGCGAATCCCTTTTCCATGTTTTCTATTTCATTGCAAATGGCCTTGAAGGCTTTTTTGAAGTCAGCTGCATCAGCGGACTGCTCTTCAGGCCACACAGCATCAAAGTCGAAACTAAACGGTACCATAGTTTAGTCATTAGGAGTTCCAATCTCTTCAACAGGGACTTGGACAGTGTATCTAGCACTCTCACCAGCTGACTCTGCTTCCAAAGGGACATCTGCCTCGAACGGGAAGTATTCTGTGAATAGGTCCTCAGGGAAAATAGAAATCTCTCTCTCTTCTGCCTCAGGAGCCTTACCATTTCCTTTCAAGTGTTCTCCGACTCTCGTGTGCCAGGTGTCTCAACGCGTCGCGTCGCGCGATTTTTCCAATTGAGTTACTCTTTGAGCCGATCGATCTGTTTGTTTTAACAGCTTCATTGGCATCAATTGATTCTTCCATTTGAGTAGTCTATTCATCAGCTGACTTATCAGCGTCATGGGAAGGTGATGGTACCATAGGTGGTGGGCCATCAACAAATGTAAAATTTACAGTGGCAGCTTTGTCACTAGCTTTGCCCTTTTTTTGTGCCAAGGCCTCCTCAGCAGCTGGGTCCTCTTCAGATTTTTCTTCTGGACTGGACTCAGCCTCATCATCTGTATCCAAAAATTCGACGTCGGTGTGTTTATGTGAGTCATGAAGGGCACTAATTTCCTCTTCTTCCATGGACTTTTCTTGAGGGGCAGGCGCTTCTTGTTTGCCTTGCTTACCCATAGAAGTATCAACCTCCACTGGGCCTTCAGTACCCTCAGTAGTCTTAACCACTGATGGGTCTTCTACATTCCCTTTTGTGGTCTCAACGCAAAGACGGTCTTTTGCAATCCCCCTTGCAGGCGAGCTGCGTTAGGAACTCGTGGCATTCTTTGAGGTCTCAACCTCGCGGATTGCACAGGATTCTCAACGATGGCCAGGATTCTCAACTGCCCAATGGCTTCTATTCCATCCCGAGATTTGCCAAACCCACTTTGTTGTACATTCATATTCTCAATTGCCTCCAAACTCCTTTTCGGTGCGCACCAAGGTCTCGAGCAGTGGGGTCACTCGAGATTTCTAATTGAGTGAGCAGTCGATAGAGGTGGGTGTGTCTCAAACCATATGAGTCTCGCCAAACCCACTTTGCTGTACATTCATATTCTCATATTTGCCTCCAAACTCCTTTTGAGTTTCCCCCTCAGCTGGCGCACCAGCTGAGTCTCGAGCAGTGGGGTCACTCAAAACCTGAGACTCGACTTCTTGTCTAATTGAGTGAGCAGTCGATAGGGCAGGTGTCTCAACACCTTCTTTAGGGTTAGGCTTGGCTAAGGTGCCCTCTTCTACTCCATCCTTAGCTTCATTGCCAATCCTGGTATGTTGCTCCTCTAAGTGCACTAGGGAAGTGGTGGCATCAATCATTTTCACCATTTCCATAATATGTGGGCTAGGAGAGATCATAATTGAAGAAGAGTCTCCTGGGCCCATTTGCAATCTCTTCTCATGCAACTCTTTAGATTCTTGAATTACTTGCCTCAGCTCAGTCTTCTCCACTTCAGCAGTAGGGTCTATTTCTTCAACATCACTATCACTGCTATCAGTTGGCTTTAAGGAATGTTTCGGGGCGTCTGTAAAGGCACGAGAATGAGGCTTCTCCGATTCTGCAATAGCCTTAGCCTTCTCAATTGCTTTAAGCCTTTCATTTTCTTTCCTATCAAATAGAATATTAGTGCAGCTGCTTTCATCCATAACAGTGCGTACACCAACGTTCCCCAAACAATCTAGGAGGTATTCCTCCTCCTTAATAAATTTTGGGCTTTTTAATTGGTGCCTAGCCAAACTTAACTTCCAGGCCCTCCAAATTCTAAGTCTTTATTGTATGTCTGGATATGCAGGAGACAACATCACAAAGTCATCATCCTCCTGCATGGGCTAAAGGGGAGCCATCTCTTCCTTAATTGTTCGAGCATATGTCTGAGGGGAGCGGACAACTAACTCCTCTCCTTGGTCAGTTGGTTCAACTTATTTTTCATTAGTTGTCTCCCGGACAGCTTTGTCGTCCAAACTATGTTGATCTCCACAAGCAGTCTCTTCTACCCTCTATTGTTTGCCGACAACAGTCTCATTTTCTTTCTCCCAACCACTCTTTTCTTCCAAACTCTGCTGCTCTTCACCAGCAGATTCCTTCTCAACAGCCGTTCCAGACTCACCTGGCTTGGCTAGGGTGGATTGTCTCACCAAACGACGTCTCTTGGCCTTAACAGTGGAACTTCGGGTTCCACAACCTTGGGTTCTTCAGTTGTGGAAGTTGATTCTCCCATTTTTAGTTTCTTCTTTGGTGGCTTTTCGACATAGCGAGCGTTTTTTTTTCATGATTGGAGAAGGTGCATGGGATTCCTTCTCAGTCTCGGCTGCTGGGACAGGTGCAGGGACTTCCACTGCTGCAGGGGAAGGTGTTGACTTTGCTGCAGGGGCAAGAGCCTTATTCTTCTGCACAGGCTTAGGAGATGGAGCCTTAGCAGTCGCAGCTGTGTCCTCCGGGATAGGGTCAGCTTACTCCCATTCACTCGTATCAGCGTTTCTTGCATGGGCTTGTCTCTGGGCAGCTGACAGATTGGCCTTGAACATCTTCTTGTTCACGTGGAAGGGTTTCCCATTCCTGAGAGGAATGCCCTTCACCTCCATCAAGTGGACTATCACAATACCATATCCCAACGAGCTCTCGAATAGTCTAAGCATCATTAATGCTCTTATTCATGACATTCTGGCAAATTTTAGCAAAGATGAACTCATCCCAGTTCACCTTTTTCTCTTCCATAATAGCAACCATCACATCACGTCGACTTGGTCTCGACGGTGATTAAAATCGCCAAACTTCATGTTGATGCACTTGGCCATTTTTGTCCATGAGTTTATGGTAGTCCTCCTTGATGAGAGACTTCTTCGCTGTATAGATAGCCTTTGCAGTAGACTCTGTCTTAGCGATCTGCTTCCATGCTGCAGCCAGGTTAATATCCTTTCTCTGTGATCTCCTTCAACCCCAGGATGAAGGCGATGATGCGATTAGCGACTAAGTCCGCAGCATTTATCTTGATTTCCTTGTTGTGGACGGACAAGCAAATCTTGTCATCGTGAACCTCATCGTTCACGTAAAACATCGCCACCTCTTCGAGATAAGTGTGCGAGAACTCCATAGAGAGAAACTCCTTCAGATCGGATTTCTCTAGTTTTTCAGCAATCTTTTTGACTAGAGCCTTGTCAATCCCTTGCTTGACCATTCTTTCAAAATCCACCATAGCACCGGAGTGGATCTTCTCAGCCATCTTCACATAGTCATAGGTAGGAGCCATTTTTGAGTCTTGAACAGAAGATTCAAACGGGTAGAGAACTAGGGTTTGCTTCAGGTTGTAGAGAAAACTTCTTTCTTTTGCAAGAGAGAGATGAATGCAGTGTGAGGAGAGAGAAAATGGGTTTGAAAATGATCAACGATTGAGATTGAGTCTTGAAACCGCATTAATTTCCCCGCATTAAATGCAGCAACATTTATATCCAATCATAGGTAAAACGGGTACATGCTTTTTATTAACACCATAATTACTGATGATGTCATGCCCAAAACATTCCCGCTGGCAGAAAACGACTGTGTTTTGTCACTTAGCTCTTTAAATAACTCAGGTATCTTCTATAAGTGACGTAACTCTGCTTCTCTCTTCACATAATAAGCACTCAGTTGTCCAGTTGACTAGCCGTCTTGACTGTTTAATTTTGTTGAAAAATGAAACTTTGCTGATTTCCAATACTCTCTTCTTTGACTCTGTTGATTGAGCCTTCTGAGCCTCCTAACTTAGCTCAATCAAACCAAGTTCATTTTTAAGCTGTTCAAATCTTGATTCACATAATGGCTTAGTGAATATATCAACTAACTGCTTATCAGTTGATACGTATTCCAAGGTGGTGTCTTTCTTTTCAACATGATCTCTTATGAAATGATATCTGACATCAATGTGCTTGGTTCTTGAATGCAATATTGGGTTCTGAGTAATTTCAATAGCATTTATGTTATCACACATAATTGGAATTTTGTTTTCTTCTATATCATAGTTCTCAGTTGTTGCCTCATCCATAACACATGGGCACAACAACTACCTGCAACTATGTACTCTGCTTCAGCTGTGGATGTAGCTATTGAATTTTGTTTTTTGCTGAACCAAGAAACTAACCTATTTCCAAGCATTTGACAGTTACCTCATGTTCTTTTTCTGTCCACTCTACATCCATCATAGTCTGAGTCTGAGTAGCCAACTAGCTTAAATCCTCCATCCATTGGATACTATAAGCCAACTTCTTGGCATCCCTTCAAATACATTAGGATTCTCTTGGCTACAGTCATATGACTCTCTTTTGGTGCAGATTGAAATCTGGCACATACACCTACAACAAAGATGATGTCTAGGCTACTTGTTGTTAAATAGAGCAAAGATCCAATAAGGGCTCTATATCTGGTTTGATCAACAGCTTTGCCATATGCATCCATATCCATCTTTACTGATGTATTCATGGGAATCTTCACTGATGACTTCTCTTCCATACCAATTTTCTTCATTAAATCTCTGGTATATTTGGTTTGACTTACGAAGGTTCCATCATTCATTTGCTTGACTTAAGACCTAGGAAGAAAGTCAGCTCTCCCATCATACTCATTTCAAATATTCCTTGCATGAGATTTGAAAATTTGTCACACAACTCTTTGTTTGTGGATCCAAAGATAATGTCATCCACATAAATTTGAATAAGCAATATACTCTCCCCATCTTGAATTAACCTTGCCTTTGGTGAAGAGTGTTCCATAAGAAACGAGACAATGCGTCATACCAGGTTCTTGGTGCTTGTTTCAATCCATACAATGCCTTATTGAGCTTGTAGACTTTATCTCCAATTGTATTATGCTCAAAACCTGGAGGTTACTCCACATAGAGTTCTTCTTCCAAAAGTCCATTCAAAAATGCACTTTTTACATCCATTTGATAAACAATGAAGTTCTTGTATGCAACATAAGCAAGAAACATCCTCATTGCTTCCAATCTTGCAACAGTGCAAAGGTTTCATCAAAATCTATACCTTCCTCTTGGCAATACCCTTTGGCTACCATTTCTGCTTTATTTATTACAACAGATCCCTCTTCATTCATCTTGTTTCTAAATACTCGCTTAGTACCAATAACATTTTGGTGGGTAGGCCTTTGAACTAATTCCCAAACCTTGGTTCTCTCAAACTGATTCAACTCTTCCTGCATAGATATAATCCAATGAGTGTCATCCAATGCTTATGACACATCTTTAGGCTCTATCTGGGAAATAAAACAAGTCAACATAGCTTCATGTTGTGTTCTGGATCTGGTTCTTACTCCATCTCTAACATCTCCAATGATTAACTCAGGTGGATGGTCTCTCAGCCATCTCACATCAGGTCGGAGTAAGTCTGCTGGATTGATCGTCTCATGACTAAGTTGTCTTGCAGACTTCCTCATTGTCATTCAGCTGCAGACCTTCCAGCTGTCTCTGAGATTCAGCTATCTCATCTTCATCAGGGTTGAGTCCTCTTATATCTGCTTCAACATAAGGACTCTTCTGAATAGTTGGCTGATTCCTCTTGTAAGCTAACTCATCTATGTCTTCTCCATTGACATTAGGTTCATAAAAAACCACATGGATAGACTCTTCTGTGACCATAATATTCTTGTTTAGCACTCTATAAGCTTTACTCTCAGCTAAGTATCCCAAAAAGATACCTTCATCAGCTTTAGAATCAAAAGCTTATAACTTGTCCTTGCCATTCTTGTGAATGAAGCACTTACATCCAAAGATATGAAAATATCCAACATTTGGCTTCCTCCTTGTCCAAATTTCATAAGGGGTTTTGGACAACTGCCTGTTAATCATATACCTATTTTGGGTGTATACGTAGAAAGCACTATTAATGGCTTCAGCCCAAAATGTTTTAGGCAAACCAACTTCAGCTAACATGGTCCTTGCAGCTTCCTTTAGAGTTATGTTCCTTCTTTAAGCCACTCCATTCTGCTGTGGAGTTTTTGCTGCTGATAACTCATGAGCAATACCATTTTCAATGCAAAACCGAGTTATAATCCCATTGACAAGCTTAGTTCCTCTATCAGACCTTATCTTTATAATTGTTTGACTCTTCTCATTTTAAACTCTTCTCATCAGCTGAGGAAGCTTCTGCAGGGTTTCCTTATTTCTACACATAAAGATTGTCTATGTGTATCTTGAATAATCATCTACCACCACTAAGGTGTATTTCTTTCCACTAATGCTAGCTGGTTCAACAGGACCAAACAAATCCATATGCAATAATTGCAATATCCTGGTTGAAGAAGGACTTAGCTTGTTCATACACAGAGTTAGGCAATCCTTCCACAAGATGACTTCTTGCAAGCTTGTTGATTGTCTTGAAATTCAGATGACTAAGCTTCTTGTGCCACAACCAACTTGATTCGGCTATACTCTTTGCTAGCAGACATGTGCTTGGTGTAGCAGTTGACCAATCCACTACATACATCTTTTTATGCCTTGATCCTTGTAGCACAATCTCATTTGTAACCTCTACAGAGGCAAAATATAGAAGTGTAACCTCTCTTGTTCTTTGAAATAACTTGGGTGCAAGGTCTACTAAAGGAATTTTGATTCGGTCTACTAAGCCACCAATTATCTCGGCGTGACAACCTCAAGATCTTGTCCATTTAAGCGCCAATCCAAGACTCCATGCAAAAACCAAACACATTGAATTAGATCTTTACTTTTCGAGAAAAAGTTCAACAACACCTTATTTATATTAGACACGCGTTCCCGCATTGACCAAGTGGCGGACATTTTCACAAAGGCCAATTCTAGTACGACGTTTAGATTCATGAGAGACAAACTTAAGGTCATGATGACCAAGTTTGCGGGGGGCTATTTGAGACTACATACCTCAGATAGTTAATCAAACGAGTAGTTAGTTTGTTAAGTATATAACAATTAGTTGAGTGATTATAATTAGTTGAGCTTTTCCCTCTTTAAATACTTCACCAGCTGATGTACAATAGTCAGTTCATTTAGTATACAATTCAGTTTACTCTAATGTTTTAGTAACTTAGTTTAACACTAACCAGCTCATCACAATCTTTGCAAAAAGGACATGAACTCTTGTAGCTAGTAATGATGCCTTTTCGGTGCATGTTATGCTTTGTTGGTAGTCTATCTTGTATCATTTTCCACAAAAATGCTTGAATTTTGCTTGAGATTTTGTTTCTCCAAATCTTTCTAAATTTTGTGTCGTCACCACCAAGAGCTAATCTACTATTTCTCACGGCAACATATGTTAACCCAGTGGCATTTCCTCAATGGTGATTTGGGGGGCTTTATGTTAGAATAAAGTTATTTTGATTTTGATGATTTCACCTTAGTCATTTTATTTCAACTGGGCATTATCAAAATTGGTTTTCATTTTATAAAGTTTATTAAAATTAGATTTATCTGAAATGAAGCAACCGGTGCCTGAAGAAGTTTTGCTCGAACTTTTCTTATATAGATCATCTGAACTAGGGTGATCGGTAGGCATCAAGGGCGATTGGTGCCTGAAGTTGCTCTCTAAAAATACCTTGTCTCAAACCCTAAGAGAGCAAGCGGTCTCACGTATCGAAACCAGTAGCCATGAAGGGCGACCGGTCGCTATTAAGGGTGACCGGTCTCCCTAAAGGGTAACCTGTGTATGATCTTGATCCAACGTCTTTTTAATTCAACTTTTACAACATAGAGACCGGTCGATGTAGCTAAGATCAGATCAATATTTGAAAGATGCAGACAACACAATTTCACTTTATCACTTTTGGCTATTATTTTGTGGATGTTTTGATTTTTTTTTTTGGCAGACAAAATTAAAATGAAAGGACCCAATGTTTGAATACGAATTCTTGGAGCTCCTCTATAAATATATGAAGAAGATTAGAGAAACTATTACAACACAATAAGATAATCTCAACAAAAATTATCTCAAGCCTTCACTTTCATATTCTTGTTGTAATAGCCTCAGTGTTGCACTTTCACATCTTGCTTCTTAGTTTTTCTTTCTTGATAACACTTGCACTTTCAAAGTTGTATAAATTTATTTGAGGTGTAATCATGATTGATTAAAATCATCCAAAACAAGATATACTTGTTAAGTGTTCTTTTGGTAGAAACACACTTGGTTGATTAGACTAAATATTGAAGAGTTTGGTACTCTTCAAGGTTGTTGGTGTAAGAAGAATTTGGTACTCTTCTAGTTGAGTTGTAATCGTTTGCTATTGATTAATAATTTTTTTTTATTTCCATTTGGGTGGTAGTTGATTAGGCTCTAGGTGAGTTGAACCACTATATATCGGAAAAAGAGGAGAAAAATCGGAAAATATGGAAAATCTATTCAACCTCCCCTCTAGATTTTCGTGGCCACTTGGTCTAACAAGTGGTATAAGAGCCAAACTATTTGGAAACTTGTTTAATCTTTGCGAGTAAAGATGAATGATCCATGGCCACAAACGATTATATGCTTCAAACCAGTGTCTCGTCCAACAAGCATCCACTAGCCAACGTTAACAACTGTCCATTTTGGAAAGATAGAATGGAATGCTTCCTTCAAGGGTATGGGTTCGATATTTGGAACGTGGTCATAAACAGAGTATCCATCTCAATGAAAAAAATGGAGGACAAAACTCAAACTCCTAAGGATTTCAAAGTCTTCGACAATGAAGACAAGAAAATATTCTCCTTAAATGGTAAAGCTCCAAATATTCTTTATTGTTCTCTTACCGTACGGAGTATAATCGTATTATAGGAATTTAATCCGCTCATGATGTGTGGAAAAAATTAAAAATTATCTATGAAGGAACAAAGAAGGTAAAACAAGCTCGGAAGACCAAGTTGGTGAAGGAGTTTGAAAATTTCACCATGACTGAAGGTGAAAATATTTCCAAGATGATGGAAATGCTTGGCAACATTGTAAATCCTTTGGTAGCTCTTGGAAAACTTATATCCGAAGAAGAAAAAGTTACAAATAACGCTCTTCCTTCTTCTTGGTCCAAAAAAGCCATGACAATCTCGAAAAACCCAAAATCTTGAAACTCTTAAGATTGAGGAATTCATTGGCAACCTCCTTATTTATAAGGTCTATGTAAATGAGAGGAAAAATTCAAAAGCATCTTCCTCTCAACCAAGTACCCAAAATATTCAAAAAGGTCTTGCCTCTAGCTCTAAAAATTACTATTCTTCAACCGATGAGGAAGATGAAGAAACTGCAACACTTGTTCGAAAAATTTGCAAAATTTGTCAACAAAAACAAGGCAAGGAAAACAAGAGACAATTCTTGCTTCAAATATGAAAAACCCGGGCACTTTATTGCCGATTGCTCAAAGGTGGAAGAAGAACAAATGAAAATGAAATTCTTCTCAATGAAGAAGGCTTTAAAGTCGGAGATCGAAGGCAAAACATGGGATGAATTATTAGTTACCTCCATTGACGAGGACTACGAACATGGTATAATGGCTATTAATGATGAAAACGAGGAGGTACACTCTAAGTCTTCATCTTCTTTAGTTGATGAACTTCAAAATGAATTCCAAAGCATGCTAGTTAAATACAAAAATCTCAAAAAAGAATTCAACACTATGAAAAATTAAAAAGATAATTTACTTGTTTCATATGAATCACTTTCTTGTGCTAACACTATTACACTAGAGAAGGTTAAAACTCTTGAAAAAGAAAATGAATCTCTAGTCAAGGTTATTGATTGTCATAGAAATGACATGAGCAAATTCAATCTTAGCACGGACAAAATAACCAATATTATTAATGATCAAAGAAGTGAACATTTGAAATTCGGACTTGGCTATAAACCCGTTCAAAAGGATGCAACGATATTAAGATGCATGATAGAGCACCCACATTTATTCGTGCAAATAATTATGTTGCTAGAATCCTATATGCTTTTATATTATTGTAAAAAGAGTCATTTGACTAGTACTTGTAAAGTTAAAAATAGTGTTAATCGTTATTGGAGAACTAAGGGTCTTAAAACTAACCCCAGTGGACCCCAACATCTTAGGGTACCTAAAAATAATTTTATTTTGGGTACTTGGAGCAATAACAGTCAAAGAGGATTCCAAATGGCTCATAGACAGTGGATGTTCACGCTACATGACCGGAAAATAATATCTCTTTACCAACATCAAGCTACAAGGGGGAGGGATGGTTATGTTCAGAAAAGGCAAAGGCAAAATACTTGGCAATGGAGACGTTGGTAACTCTTCTTTCTCTCTTAATGATGTTTTATTTGTAGATGTGCTTAAGTTCAATTTTATAAGTATAAGACAACTTTGTGATTTAAATTATATTTTTTTTTAATTAAAGAAAAATGTCTTATTCTTAAATATGATAAAATTATTTGTGAAGCAAGTAGAAAATGCAATATTTTCAAAATTTGCACAAGTGATTTGGTTAGTCAAAATATTTCTTGTATTGTCGTTACCAATGATTTAACCAGTTTATGGCATAGGTGTTGTTGATGTCTGAATTCGCTCAACAACAATTAAATGCCTAAGTGTTGGCTTGGAAATATAGAAACTGAATATAACGTGTTTTTATTGATTAGCCGAGCATAAATTATCTGGTCGGTCTCTGGCTTGCCAGAGTTTTGAACTTACAAGTTTATATATGCAATTTATGTTGTAATTTTCCTCATAAATGAGTTCTATTTATACTATTACATTTAATAGCCTAGCAATCATTATATCTACAATGTGAGTGGGACACTTGTCTTCTTCTTGATGTGCATGAGTTGCATGACTGCCATGTAGTGGAAAGTGTTTGTTGACTTGTCCCATTGTTGCTTTGCCAGGTGGCAGCATGGTCTGCCATGGGATTCTAGCTCGGTCATAGTTGACTTTAAGGGAAGCTTTTCATCTCTTGAAATGCATTTGGTTGGGATCTGGTCAGATTTGATGTTCACCTCGGCTATGGTGGTCTGGTTGGTCCACGTTAGTAGGTAATGGGCTGCCACGTGTGCATGCTAATCATTACAAATTAGTCCAACTCTGCTCAGGAATCATCAATGGCCCCCAAGTTCAAGGCTGAGGAGAAGACATGTTGAGGCGGGCTAGAACTTGAAGAGAGAGGGAGGAGTTGAGTGGACTTGAAAAGGCTGACAGTTGTCGCTGTCATTTAATGTTGAAACGGTGCAGTTAATGTGAATAATCATGAAAGACATGTGGCAGCATGTGGTTGGACCACAGGGGTGCGTGTACCCAGGCGACGCGCCTGTTGATGTGAAACGTGTTTGAAAGGTCGCGCCCTTTCAAATGGGCGCGTCTTTTCAAAAAGTTTTCACCTATAAATATGCCTTTGCAGCTTTCATTTTCACTTTTGCTTCGAATACTAAGCCTTACCAGAGAGAGAGAGATCGAGCAGAGTTCATGTCGGCATCATAGAGAAACAACATTCCATTCCAAGCTCCTTTAGGTAATTTTTCTTTCCCTTTCCTTTGATCATGTCGATTCCGATAGCCAAAATAGAGAAATGTCGCCAAAATAGAGAAATGAGTTTTTAGTAATATGTCCATACTACAATGCTTAAAGTGCTCAACCTAGAAGCATGCAAATAGAATAAATCAATGGGAAGCATCAAGCAAAGTGTTTAACCCGAAAGCTTCAAAGTTTAATTAAACTAAGAAATGCCTCCATTACCTCAGTGCGATAGAGACAAGCCAACGACCAAGAACCGGAGTTTGAAAATGTATTTATCTCTTCAACGGATACATTATCGAATCGGCAAATATAAAAGGTTGAGGAGTTTAAGAGAGAGTACAAGAAACAACAAACACATACCGCGTAAACATTCAAGCAAAGAGAAAAATACTCCCAAGCATTCATTCTATCGTCAAGCATAAAACTCGAAGTATATCTATCCAACATTCTCAATGAAGGAAAGAAAGCTTCAAACTGTTGAAGAGGAACATTGTTGAAAGACAAGGGGTTTGCACAACCAAGGTTGAAGGAAGTGCAGTAAGGTTCTAGTTTGAACCAATGCTTTGGACTTATTGGAGGGCTACGTGATCAAATTCAAAAGTCTAAAGGAGCTGAAGTAGCAGGACAACCGTCTTGTCAAGAGCTGAGTCCTAGAAGTGAAACCAACTGTGTGATCAAGGCTAAGCTTGAACTGTTGTAATATTGTAACGAAGTCACTATTACTTTAGTGGATTCCTCCAAGAGTTGGAGAAGAGTAGAGTAGAGGAATTACCCCATCCTCGAACCACTATAAATTGCTCTGGGTTTTTTTATCTTTCAGCACATTTATTTCTTTCTTATTATATTTGCTATTAGATAAATTTGCTAAGTCTACTGATAATAACTTAACCTAAAACAAGTATTGAAAACATATTTTAAACAAAAGGTGTAAGACTTAAATGAAAAATCAAGTCTCATTGTTTTTATAAAAGGTCACTTCACTCACCGGTGAGTTATCTTATCAAGTTGGTCTCTCGAGTATGTTGAGTGGCTAACTCTACTTGTTGAGGTTGAACTTAGTTTGACCCTCAAAGACTAAGATGAAAGTCGACTTGTCATTTAAAACTCTTATTTAAGGACAAAAATAAAAAAATTAGTAAAGTTTATTCAATCCCCCTTCTAGACTTTACATAAACACCCTTGGGACCTACATAACATGAAATTGTTAGAAATATGAGAGCATATGTCACTTTGAAAATTTGCACACACACGAGAATAGTGGAGAGAACTTATATCATTTTATTATCACTTTGTTGACTTTTTCCAAGTGACTCCATAACAAGGGTATCTATAGGTGATACCCGAGATGAACATACACTTAATGCATCAATATTTAATTTCATACATTCACCTATCCACATTCATGCACAAAACAAAAAGTCACATACAAGAATTTCACATATTCGTGCATAGAATACACTAGAACTAATTGACTTTAATAAATCTAGTTTAATATTCCAACACTCTCCCTTAAACTAGATTCATTACTCCAAGAGAAAATCGCAACTTTTTAAAAACATAAGACATCAAGGGCTTCGTGAAGATATCCGCAATTTGGTCTTTTGACTTCACGAACTCAAGTTTCACTTCTTTCTTGGATATGTGCTCTCGAATAAAATGATACTCCATTTCAATGTGTTTGCTTCTATCATAAAACACTGGTTTCTTAGCCAACGCAATAGCATGTTTATTATCCACATAAATCTTCGTCGGATCTTCTTCTGATAAATTAAGTTCCTTCAACAAACTTCTCAACCAAATAGCACGACAAACATAAGAAGCCGTTGCAACATACTCCACTTCACAAGTAGAAAATGTCACAATCAACTGCTTCTTAGAGTTCCAAGTGAATGTCGAACTTTCCATAAAAAAATAAAAAACAAACCCGGTTGTACTATTGTGACTATCAACATCACCAGCCCAAACACTATCACAATAGCCAAAAAGCTTGAAATTGTGAGCAGAAGTATAGAAAACTCAATGATCAACCGTACCTTTAATGTCCAAAGTATTCTCTTGGCAACTTTGAAATGTGATATAGTAGGAGCCTCTATGTGACGACTTACAAGTCCAACATCAAATAGAATATCCAATCTCGTATAAGTTAGACACCTCAAGCTTCCAACAAGACTTTTAAAGTATGCAGAATTAATTTCTCACCATTTTCATGGAAGTACATCTTCAATCCATATTCCACGAGGGTGCTCACCAATTTGCAATTTCCATCCCAAACTTTCTAATTATTTCTTTGGCATATCCTTCTTTAAATACAAAAATTCCATCATCTCAATTCTTGATATGTGTAAAATATACGTGCATTTTGGGGCTTTAAATGATATATATAAATATATATATATATATGATGCATTTGCACACATATTTAGTATATTTTTACTTAGTTTCCTTAAAAGGGCATGATACTGCGTATTCTTGTAATTTTTACAGGAAACGGAGCTTAAAATGAAGAAATATCAGTTGGAATGCCTGGCTGAGATTGACAAATGCGAAGAAAAGATCAAATCAATAAAGGAAATGGACAAAAACACTTCACACGGCCGTGTGAAAATACTAGTGTGAAACCACAAAATCGTGTGAAGTGAGGAAAACAGGGGGACGAAACCAGGGCCACACAAAGGACCATGTGAACCCACACGGGCGTGTGAGAAAGGGCAGCACACTGCACCACCAGCCCGTGTGAGCTCACACAACCATGTGGGAAAAGGTTGAGCAATACACCACATGACCATGTGGTGCCACAAGGCTAGGCCGTGTGGGACTCTGCCAAGACGCGTTTAATATTCCAACTCTACATGTTATCTCTCCAAACATCTATAAAAGGGACCCAAGACTTGCACGAAAATATATCACTTCATACAGAGAAAACATATCAAATTACACAGGAACACATGATTCAAAGTCTTCTGAGAGATGAGGGCTAGGTCACGAAGAACACCACAAGGCCTTTCGCATCTACGGAAGCATAAGAGCTTCGAAGGTTTAGGAGGGGAATCCATCCTGACAAGAAGGGGTTTTCTTTCTATGTCTGGATCTCTTGTCTGTGCTTAAACAATGTCATAATATTGATTTCGAATTTGTCTATGAATTTGTAATCATTATTTGGCTAATCTTTCGGATCTTAGGGGCATAATTAAAACTATGGATTCATGTTAAATATTATTAATTGTTTTCTTAATTAATTCATGCTTTCTATTTTATGAATTCGAGTGCTTATTCTTAATTGCTTTTTATCTGATCAATAATTAGCATGCCATATTTGTTAGTGCAAAATTCGAAAGAGGAGTTCTAACAAAGACGGAAATTGAATTCAGACATAAACGGGTGTATCGAGTCGAGAGACCTATAACTGTTTGTGGAGAGTCATTCAATTCATAGATATTTTGGGAGTTAATAATAGTTGTATTGAGTCGGGAGACCTACGATTGTTATTAATCTACTGTTTATGCACTGCCCGGGAGTGGGAATAGACTATCTTATGAATTGAACCCATAAAATTGCATGAATTGGTTTTTAAAATTTTAATTGCATATAATATTGAAGAAACATGATGAGATTATGTGCCTAAGGTTGCTCCTGTGGTTGTTGAAAATACTTGTGGGGTTCGCAAATTTATTTTTTATTTCTTTAATTTTCGATATTTTTATTTAAACTCAATATTTGGTCGCTTCAATAAAATTGGAATACGATGTTATTATAGCCGAAGTGTTTAGAATATCAATCCTTGAGGAATACGACATTGCTTGCCATTATTCTATGAACTACACTGTACACTTGCAGTTGTATGATCCAAATATTTTTGGCGAACAAGTTTTTGGCGCCATTGTCGGGGATTGATTAGATTCTACTTAGATATAGTAATAAGTAGTTCAATATTAATTGAAGCATAATTGTTTTTATTTTTTTAAAAAAATTTCAAAAATAGTTTGAAATTATTTTTATTTTTATTTTTTGTTCGATTCTAACATTGTTTTTGTTAAGTGCAGATAGTGCATGATCACGCGTTCCAAATCGACCTACCTAATACCCATTGATTTGGAAATCGAAAAGACAAAGAAAGAAACTAAGGAAAAGAGCCAAAACTATGGCGGATGGGACAAATCCAAACGCAGCGGTGGACAACAAAAA
This sequence comes from Rehmannia glutinosa, assembly GCA_016081115.2. Taxonomy (NCBI): domain Eukaryota; kingdom Viridiplantae; phylum Streptophyta; class Magnoliopsida; order Lamiales; family Orobanchaceae; genus Rehmannia; species Rehmannia glutinosa. The sequence continues at coordinate 448,471 of JABTTQ020002099.1, forward strand.
TAATAAGGAACGCCCAGGGGGCGTCCAGACCAAATTGTGGAAAGGCCCACGAGAAGGGCGATTAGGGACTACTTCCAGCCAGAGGTAAGTCAAACTTATGGGGGTGTGGCCCGTCTGCCGATCAATGCAAATAATTTTGAACTAAAACCAGCATTGATCCAAATGGTATCACAAAACCAGTTTGGGTGTAGAGCCATTGAGGATCCAAATGCGCATCTGGCGCACTTTTTAGAAATTTGCGATACCATTAAAATGAATGGTGTTTCTGAGGATATCATTCGATTCCGCCTTTTCACATTCTCTCTACGCGATAAGGCTAAGGGATAGTTATGCTCTCTAACACCAGCAGCAGCAAATTGGGTAGAATTAAGTCAACGGTTTCTAGCCAAATACTTTCCCCCTAGTAAAACGTTGCAACTGAAATCTAGGATCGCCTAGTTTAGACAATTAGATGCTGAGCCACTATATGAAGCATGGGATAGATTCAGGGAATTGCTAAGGAAGTGCCCTCAACACGGATATCCTGACTACCAATAGGTCCAGTACTTATATAATGGTTTGAGTGGCAACACAAGAACAATTATAGATGTTGCATCTGGGGGTGCACTACTAGGGAAATATCCTGAGGAAGCACTAGACTTGTTAGAGGAGATGGTGAACAACAATTACCAGTGGCCATCCGAGAGGTCTACTGTCCGACGAGTGGCAGAAGTTCAGGATGAGAAGGTCGCCATGATTACAGAATAGGTATCCGTCAGTTGAAGAGATGATATCCTTGTTTATCGGAGAAACAAGGGCGATACTTAACAAAGATGAAGTAAAGATAGACAGGATAGATGAACAGGTCACTCAGATGAACACGAACGTAAACGCAAGACTGAAATCTCTGTAAACACAAGTAGCCCAGATTGCAACTGCTGTGGGAGGCTAGCATCAAAACGGCAAATTCCCAAGCGATACTGAGTTGAATCCGTGAGAACAATGCAACGTCATTCGTATGATGGATGGCATTGAGGGTTCACAGATTTCAAATGACACGGTTTAGCGAAAGTGATTAGAAATCTGAAGTCTGGCTGAAGACGTAAAACATAGCGCTTTATGGGAGGCAACCCAATTTATTTCCTATTTCCGTTCATTTTTTTAACGCCTTCAATTTTTATTTCAATTTTTATTTCAATTTTTAATTTTTTTTATTTTTCTATTAACTTAATTTTTAGTTTTGTTTAGTTTTTTTTTGAGTTGTTGTGTAGGAGGCGTCACGGCTCCCGGTTATCGAAAAAAAAGTACGGAAATAATCCCACACGGGCGTCTGAGACCACACGACCAGGCCGTGCGAGAGGACGAAATGCCCAGCACCACACGGCCAGGCCGTGTGACAAAGGGCCACAAACAGGCGTAGCGGACTGCAGCACCCAGGGCCACATGGCCAACCCATGTGGCATCACACGGCCGTGTGGCCTAACACCAAAAACGGGCAGAATACAAACAACCCCTATTTTTACCCCAAATTCTCCATTTTTTTCTCCCACTTTCTCCTACACAAACCCTAACACACGAAAATTCTCTCCTAAATTCCCAAACTACTCTCCAAATCTCTCCAAATTCACCATAAATCTCAAACCAAAAACACAAATTATTCATCCTCTCAAGAAACCCACCACCAAAAAACCTTTAAATTTCCAACTTCTCTAAGTTTTACACCAACATTTGGGGGAACTCCAAAATTTGAGATTTCTCTCTTCAAAAATCTTGAAATTCATGGCTTTTAGAGATGAAAGAGGAACTAGGAGAAATACAAGAAGAAGAAGAGAGCCGAACCCCAACCAATATTTGACCCGAGGAGCCGAAGCTTCAAATATAATCCCCAACTAATATTTGACCCATGGATTAATACAAGGTGCCCGATGAACCTATTCAAATATAATCTTGCGAGCAAATGAAATTGGCATGAATTTTTAAATGGGCATGGGTGATCACACTTGAATTTTTAGACTTTGAATTGGTGGTTCGAAAAAGAAACTTGATGGAAGTTAGGTTTTGCACGGGAATGAGCAAAGTGAACTAAGTATAGATGATTTAAATGAAATTTACGAAACTCCGGCTTATGGGGTTGAGGAGCACAAGGAGTTTGATAAAGATAAGTTTTGGAGAAAAATATCGGGAAACGAACCTACACGCTCGGTACCTCAAAGGCGTCTAGTGTTCGAAACCCAAAGATTTCGATATGTTCAGCGAGTCTTAGCTGAACCAATTTTTGCGAGGGAGGAGAAAAAAGGGGCGTTGAGGGTAGACGAATTATTCATCATATGGTGTATGGCATCGGGACTGAAGTTGTGCCAAACGCCAGGGGTATGATAGCCCGGCAATTTGATAGGATAAGAAAATCTTAGAGGAGTGGAATTTGCATCGGGGGGATGATTACCCCTATTGCTGAATATTTTAATATTAATTTGGAGGGGTATGCGGAGGCGAGAGGGATTAATTGATCTAATCAAGTAGAAATGATAAAATAGTGGGCGTGATTTCCTAACTCTATCAAGTAGATAGAACCATACCCCGAAGCCATATCCATTAGAAATACGGGTAACTGGTTGCTTAGAGAGGAACAGGGGGCTACTGCTCAAGAAAAGCAGGATGAGCCGATGAGGGAGATACCAGAATCCTCTAGACAAGGGAGAAATCGGCCATTTACTATGAGTGAGAGGCTCGAAAGGGTAGAAGCTGACGTGGAAAAATTGATAGATGACACGTATTAGTTGACAGCCACAGCTGATGAGTATCACCAGGAGTACTTACATCGATTCATTGCCATCACCCAGCAGCAACATCATATGTACGAGAATATGTCTCGTATGGACCAGTGGCATATCTCACAGGGCCACTACCCTCCACCTCCACCACCACAGTGATCCATGTAAGTACTTATTATGTATTCCTCTTTCTTTTGATAATTTCCTCATATGTTCGGGACGAAGCATATTTTAAGTTTGGGGGGTTATTAAGAATGCATAATTTAGTATTTTCTTGCATTTTGCATTGCATTTAGGATTGCATGTAGAGCACATAAAAAAAGGGATAAAAACATTCAACGCCCCAAACTATTCGAAGTTTTACACTTAACCATATGAACTTTAAATCGTTACACTTAACCTCCCAACTATGCGAAATTTTACACTTTGCCTTAAATTACAGATTTACCCCTAGCTACATGAAAGTTGTTTTACAGTTTACCTTCTAAACTTCAAAGTTGTTGCACTTTACCATCTATGCCATAAATTTTATTGTATTATCTACATTTACTCCTCAAGGTCTTGCGATCTCGAAAATGGTATCAGAGCCTAGGTTTATTAAGAACTTTTAGTTAAATTTATTATATTTATGTAATTAACAATTGGTGAGGAGAAATCACTCCGAGATTATGGATCCGGATCGATGTCCGAGTTGTACCCTTACATGACATATCGTCAAATATTGATGATGTATGCACAAGAACACTTGACCAGGTTTCATATTGGGAATACCAACATGAAGAAAAAGAATAGGTAGGAGCCGACGGGAAACTTTAAGGTAATGCAAAATGCGAAAGCGAGAATATTATAAGCGATTCACGGATGCTTAACTAGACCCTATATGTTCACTTGATGAACCTTCAAGAAACGGTTCATGAAAATTCCCATCGAGAATAATGATTCGATGGAGTACCCGAGTGGAACGAGATACTTCCGAAAAATCTAAGTTCTCGAAGATCTTAGAGAAGTCAGAAGATGGTGCGTAATTATGGCAACCGCCATATTCATCTACAAAGACAAGTTCATTAGATCGAAACGGATGGAGACGATGGTGAAATATCAGAAGGAAACTCTTGAAGTCCTTCATGATATTCAGAACAAGTCAAGAATCTGGAGGACAGGCCGAGTTCTTCTGGAGGAAAGAAACGTATAGATTTCGGGACATTACCCTATTTATACCAAAAAAGGAAACCAACCGAAGTCATATGAAAGATGACAGATGAGGAGAAGCTCATTGCTCTAATCACAGGAAAATCCATCAATAATTGAAAAGAATGGATATGGAAAAAATGAATCTTAGAGATCTACACAACCTGGCAGAATCCTTCGCGGGATTAGGTATTGTAGATTTAAAGATGAACGCATGTGATGGATCAGCTTTATTTACCTATGATCCACAAGGTAGAACAATTCCACCACCACCGCCACCAGTTAATCCTAACGTCGAAGAAAGTACGGTTCCGCATCATGGAGCTCAGGACGAGAGGATGCCACACGCTGGAGATTTCACAACTGGGAGTGATCCACTTTCAGGGACAGGAGGTCGAAACCCTCTTGCGGGAACTCGACAACCTACCGGAAGGCCGAATGTTTATCAGACGCCTTATGGAAGATCGCACCTCGACCCAATACATCCATATGGGTTGATGTTAAATTTGGACATCCCAGATTTTAAAAATAGAGAAGTTCTCATCAATGAATGGGCTTCAACTATGAGAATTTCAGCAGAAACCCTCGATCTTACAAAGGATTCATTCATTTTACTCCTTGAAATGAGTCTTGAGGGATCGGTGAAGATTGCCTGGGATATGATCGATGCTAGTACAAAAGGTTCGGTCACATCAGGAGAATCACTTAAAGGAATTGTCGATGGTATGACAAAACTATTCAAAATCCAGTTCATCGGCACATGTTATTTCGAGGGATTAAAGGATGAAAAAAGGAAAAGATATAAACAAACCCTATATAGCCTTGAGTTACATGATATTTGTCAGATTGACGAATATATCAAGTTGTTCACTGAATACCGGTGGAAATCCAAGATTGAAGAAAAGGAGGCTGCACAGCTATTCTTTACCAAAATTCCGAGTCCTCGGAGAGAAATGCTTATCAGGGAATACAAGGATGCAGCGGAAGTCGAAAGCTGGCTTAGAAAAATGTCTTTCCTAAAGGTCAAGTTATCTGAATGGTGTTACCAAGCAGCTCTGTACAGGAATTGCAAGAGATTAAGAGGAATTAACAAAGCAGTTCCTCTATGTTGTGTGAATAATGGCATCCCAACAATTGTGGGAGGTCAACCAAGGCGGCACAAGAAGAAGAAGGACAAAAGTCATCCATACCGAGGAAACAACAAAAGAAAAGAACAGTCTTCATGGAGACCTAGAAGGTTGTCAAAACAAAAAGCCCGAAGTTATAAATCGGGGCAAAGACCAAGCACCAAGTAAGAGTAGAGCCTCATCATCAGGTTCTAATCAAGCAAGTACCAAATGAGAAATCCAGGAAGAAGAACTTTCGGGCGTGCTCACACGAGCTAATGAAAGTTTCAAAGATTGTAATTCTTTGGACATGCGGAGCAAGAGGGCATATCTCAACGGATTGCCCGAGACAACCAAAAATGGGGAATTAGGCAGGTTGAAGCTACCGAGGGAAATCGAGGAAGCCATCTATTATCAACACTTATACTGGTGTATCGGTTTGAGGATATACCCTCAGATGAAAGCATCTATGAAGAAAAGATCTATTCTGACGATGGAAATGACTCCAGCTCAGAATCGAGTGAAGAAGAAATTCTTTCGCCAGAGATAGTCGGGGAGGATATGTCAGGATTCCTCTCTCACACGACGGTTTCTCATAAAACTCTTATGAGAATCATGAAGGAAGATCCAAAGCTTCAAGTCTATGATGGATTTACAATTGGAGCTATGGAAAAAGCATTGGATAAAATTGGATTTTGTAACAGAAAACACCAAATTATCCACAGGGTAACAACCGAAGAATTTGCTATTCCGATGGAGTTTCTGGTAACCTGATCGAGATGCAGCTGGTCCCTATTAGAGAAATACAGGAGATCAAAAGCGAGTTAAAGAGAAGTTGCAAATACACTCTCATGGATTCACATCGGAGCCATAAGAGTCATTATTAAGGAAACATTCAAGGAAGGAATAGATTCGCCACTCAATCTTGCTATTTTTGACAAGCGAATCTCACATCTCAAGGATTCATGTCTTGGAGCGGTTCTGAGAAATTTGTATGCGGGGAAAATTAGCGTTCAATGTCTATCCAAGAATTGCATACAATCTGGGAGATCGAGATTTTAATAGAGTCCTAACTCTTCATCAAGATTTCAAAAGAGTAGATTTGATGAAAGAAGGAAATAGGCCTTACTCGATCACATACAAGATTTCCTATGCTCTCTTGAATACCCATCATTAAGTATTCTTGAGAAAGGAATTTATTGAAGTCGAGAATCTTTGAGGACTTTGCAGGGTGGTTCTACAAGAAATCATTGAGTCTCCAACTATAAAGGAGATTGATATGATAATTCAAGATCAACCGAGTCTTCAACAAAAGTCGAAGTCTCGAGTTGAGCCCGAGAAGGATGTCTTTCTAGCAAGATAGAATGGTGAGTAGCATCCGTTGGGAAGAAAAGAGACCAGAAATACGCAGTTCAAATCCGCATCCGATGTTTTTAAACAAAGGAGAGCTGAAAATGTCCAGAAGGATGGCGAGAAGTTGAAGTAATATTCCACATCACTCAAAAAGATAATATTTTTCCTTGTGATGTTCTATATTATCTCCAACAACCAATAGTTGGACGGTATCAAGGGAGCCTGAAGATAGCTGAAATTGAGCTGACTATCACAGGAGTTGTAGGAAAGATCCCAAAACAATTAATACTGGGAATTGAATTTCTCGAGGATCATAGACCTTGGGAAAGATTACAAGACGGGATTGCGTTCACAGTGGATGATAAAAGATACGAGAATCGAGATGACCACTAGTCCATTCTCCATATACATTTCTATCGGAATGTTATATGTTTGAATACAAGGCCGAGTATTTCGCCGCCTATATTGATTCAGTCTTTGGAATATGTACTTGCAAAGCCGGATGTTTTCTAAAGAAATTGGAGAGGATTTACCAGCTATTTCAGGATGAGATTTCTCTAAAAGGATTCTTATCCTTAATAGGGTAATTAAACAACTTTTTCTACACCACAAGGACACTATATTTGGCGTGATGCCCATGGGATTAGCTAACGCACTCCCGGATATATCAAAGGAAGATGGATAATCTCTTTAAATATTATTTCAGTTTCATGTTCGTATACATAGATGATATTCTTATCGCCTCCAAAGAACATGAAGGAGCATCTCAAACATTTGGAGATATTTTTAGATGTTTGTCATAAAGAAGGATTAGTGCTTTCGAGAGAAGAAGGCGGTGATCACAACAAGATTGAATTCCTACGAATTGAGATTGACGAGTGCGGAATCATCCTACAAAGTCATATTGTAGAAAAGATGAGGATTTCGGATACATTGAAAGACAAGAAACAACTTGAGTTTTCTTGGAGTTGTCAATTTTTTTGGAATGTTCATAAACAATCTAAAGCACATTACGCGGAAGGTGTTTAGCCCATTGCTTAAAAAAAGATGTAGTTTTCAAATGGGAGGATGAACATCAGAAGAATTAAGCGACTAAAAGAAGTTTGCAAAAGCTTCCTAAACTTGCAATTCCACAGGATGAAGATGAACTGGTTCTCTATACTGGATGCAGTGATTATTGGTGGGCAGCGAGTTCTTACGAAAGCCACACCAAACGGAGAAGTGCCATGCGAGATATTGCGGTCTATTTCTGAGGCCGAAGCAACTCGGTGGCATATCAATGAGAAAGAATTCTTTGCGATGAAAAGGCTTTCAAAAAATGGCCTTTATTTATGCGGCTAAAAATTTTATCTTAAAAATTGATAATTCAAGTGTCAAAGCTTTTCGAAAAACAAAATTGAATCAAAACCAGAAAAATCTAGGATACTTAGATGGCAAGCTGAATGTCAATATTATGATTATGATATTGTCATTATAAAATCTCATGAAAATGTTCTTGCAGATTTTCTAACAAGAGATGGAGGGAATTGAAGCTGATTCCATCCTCACAGCCTCAAGACATCTTGGAGACCAGCTGGAAATGCCACTCCGAGAATTTGATACCCTGGTCATCAATGCTGATTTGGCCGGGAAATTACGAATGAATGATCGGGACAAAGTAACTGATCGTATACGAGCATGTGTCCGGTCTCACTCTCAGTTGAGGACGACATTTCAAGGGCCACTCCTCTGGGCTGCTAATAAGCAAACATAGCGTTTAGAGCGCAGGGCTCCCCAACCTATAGCAGAGGATTCAAGTACCTCTAGCACAAGTCCTAAGCTGGCAGAAATGTTGGCCCAAGGAAAAACTGATACTCCGGAGTCAAATCCCGAGTTATCACATCAACCCAGCACGTTCGGGGTAAAGGACGAAGAAATTAATCTTAGGCCTATGATGGGCAATTCTAAGATTAAAGTTTCTTCTTCTTGGCGAGAATACCGGTCGGTGGGGAGAAATCACCAGGCAAGGGATATCTCCAGAAAAAATAAAGATCATTTCTAGAAAATATCCAAGGATTTCGATGTTACCAAATTCCAGCCCTGAAGAAGTGAAGAGGTGGTACGAGTTTGGGGCTTTGACCTCAATCTATACTACTTCACCAGGCTTCTCGGAGATCACAAAATTGCAAAATGGATCCGAAAGCGAGTTTGAGTCTTTGGTCCAACAATGACCTAAAACGAGGGGATACATTGGAGTTGTATTTCATAAGTGCAACAAGAGCCCATCGAAAAGGTGGACATGAAGCCTTCCATTACATTAGGCCGATGACTAGATGAAAGAGCCTTCAAAAATATCAAGGAGGCTAGTTAGGAAGAAGTACAATTGGTCATGACCTTCACCGAAGATCGATTACTACAAGAAGGGCATGGGGATTGTGGGTGCATTTCCTTGAGAGGACAAAGTCAAGTTTTCGTTCAAGTTTTATCAAAATTCAGTGAATGGATCATTCTGTTGAATACTATGAGGAAAAACTACAAGATTCGCAAAAGACCTATTCGAAAAAGAAAAGAAATCTTACGTGGGAAAACAATGCTTCGGGAGTAAAGAAACTCACCGGAGGAAATATTGCAATATGGGTCACATAGGCCATCTTTGGGAACTTTGGGTCTATCCCGAATGTCAAAACCGAAGGAACCGAATTTGGCAAAGGATTCGGCCAAAAGTAGATCGGAGAAGACCAGTGACGGAGAAGAAAAGTCGAAGTATCAAAGTTTTGGGGACCACCAAAAAAGTAGATTCCCCAACAAAGTCGGTGGAGACATGTGACTCAAGACAGGTAACAACCCACTCGAAAAAAGACGAAAAGTGGGTCCATGAAAGATGTCGTCAAGTTACTAAAAGACGAAGGACGAGTCGGCATGATTTGGAAGTTTTCATAAAAACTTCGGATACCGGACAAGGAGGCCCAACACATGTGAAGATGAGTTGGATGCCAACTAATTCTTTGCAAGTGGAGCAATAATTCAAGGAAGAAAGAGACCTCCACTCGGGCAATAATATAAAACATAGAGGTCTTCGACCTCTATATATTTTAAGATCTGCAGAAGGCTAAAGGCATCGAACATTTCCCTTAGTCTTCTAACAATAAACTTTCTTTGTAAAATTCTGTTGTGAGTTTAGAATTCCCAGAGTGTTTTCAGTTTTTGATTTTAGTTTTTAATTTTATGTACAAGAGTGTGATAGCCTTTATGAGAGGCTAAATAGGTTTTCTCCTCCCAAAAGGAGATTGCGATGTAATAAATTTTTCTTTAAGTTCTTAATAAAATAAAGGCTTTAGTTCAACATGTGTTCATAGTGTACTATTGATCTATCCCTTTGAAGAATTACTTATACGCCGGGTAGGAAGCGAACCAAGGTTGTCTTTGGCGATTCTTTGAAGGAGTCTAACTTGCAGATCATCTTCCCAGAGGGTGAGGTTGAACAGTGAGGAGTTGTTTGTCAAACAATCACGGGGCAGATAATTTTCCCATTTGGTGGTGTTGCGAGCCATCTCACCCGGTCTATTTCGGTCAAAAATGTATGAATTTTAAGGATTTATTAATTTTACGGAAGCATGTTGGGCACGATATGGTCGTAATGGACTATGTTCATTTTCGGTCTATAGACCTATTTTGTATACGGATTTAAACTTGAAATGAGAATTTTGATCGAAGTATGTCCTGTTGAGTTTATAGGCTGGAAACCTGACATGATCCTTTTAAAACCTCTGAATAGAGACTGGATCTAAGTAGGTGTAACAACGCCACGAACAAAACAAGTGACAGAAAATAAGAATTCTCGTTTCTCGAAAAATCCGAAAACAAATTCATTACAGAGTAAAAGTTTCATGTTTAATGATTAATGCAATAAATTTATTATTATGTAGTAGATTGCCACAAAATAGAGTTTAAAGGGATAACTTGAACTATTGTTTTAAAAGAATAAAACCTAGGGGCAAAATTGTCCATATATGGTAAAGTGTAACGATTTTCATAGTTCAGGGGGCAAAGTGTCACGAATTAAAGTTTGGAGGGTAAAGTGTAAAAATCAGTATAGTTCGGATGGGTAAGTGTATTTATCTCTAAAAAAAATTGCGTTAATTTTTTTTTATTTTTTTAGTATTTTCGATTTTTATGTTTTTTTATTTTTAGCATGCTAATCGCTTTAGCACATTTAATTACTTTTGTGTGTGATTTTAGTTAAGTTTTTAAATTCCAGCTCCCGTATGATTTTACTATGAGCATTTTATGGAATGAGATAACATACTTGTGGGAATAATGTGATAAATTATTGGGAAGATGTCATTTATTTGCTTAGCATTAATTGAGAAAATTGGGTATTTGAGCATGTCGCGAAAAATAAGTCTGTGAGCTTTTGTGCCTTAAACTGCTTTATATTATGCAGACTTATTTTTATTGAATGTGGCATTCATGATTGATACAACTCTACAACTTGCTCTGGTATCTTCATTGAAGCCATGTGTGTGTGCAATTTTTGAAAATGATCTAAGGCCATCTTTGTTTAGCCTACTTAGCCTAAAAAGCCTACCTATGAACTCATTATTCCCTAGTTAGCCAATTTTTAGCCAAAACTATTTTTTCTGAGCCGCATTGATCTTTAAAATTTAAACATGATTTTATCCACGAAATTTCTTGAGCTTATAGAAAATGAACAAGTTTGGGGGAGAAGTGGCGAAAATTTATGAAAAGAGGGAGGAGAGAGAGAGAGAGAGAGAGAGAGAGAGAGAGAGGAAGTTGGAAAAAGAAAGAGAGATGAGCAGTATCTGGGTAAATGAAAAATATACATGAAGCTTGAAAAAGAAAGAAAACAAATCTCTGAAAACAATTACATAGATAATCGAGCAAAGCAAAAGAAAAATTCTAAAAGCTTAAAAGGCTAGAAAAGAAAAGAAGACAAAAGGCCTAAGTATGAAAAAAGGAAAAATAGGGGTGGAATTGAAAGCAGAAAATGAGTACTATATGAAGTTGGGTTAGTGAATTGCAAGTCTGCTTACTTAAATTATGTTTGCTCAAGTCAAGTCACTTAATCCAAAATTTCCTACCCTTACCAAAAGAGCCTACATTACAACCTAATAAAAGTCCTTTTTGATTCTTAAGTTGTGCACACAAAAGTGGTAGAGATGTTAGACGATTTGCAAGCATATGGTAGTTCTACTTCCACCGAATTGAATTTGAGCGTAAACACTACCCATACACTTTGAGAGTCGAGTGATACACTACGTACTTGTGAGTCGCGATGTCAAGTACCCAAGAGAGTATTGACTATGCAGAGTTTATGAATGATGACTTCTTGATAATGAATTACATGATTTCCTTGAGTATGGAGTCAAATGCTATTTAATGTTCATAGTATTCTTGGTTGTTCGTTTTTACCCCTTATATTAATTTTCTTAATTTACTCGAGGACGAGCAATGCTTTAAGTTTGGGGATGTTGATGTGTGTAAAATATACATGTATTTTGGGCTTAAAATGATATATATTTGATGCATTTGCACGCATATTTAGTATATTTTTACTTGGTTTCCTTAAAAGGGCATATATCTGCGTATTCTTGTAATTTTATAGGAAAGCGGAGCTTAAAAGCGAAGAAATATCGGTTGGAATGCTCGGCTAAGATTGGCGAATGCGAAAAAGATCAAAGCGACAAAGGAAATGGACAAAAACACTTCACACAATAGGACCGTGTGGTGTCATAGGGCCGTGTGAAAAATGCGGTGTGAAACCACACAAGCGTGTAAAGTGGGGAAGCGGGGACGGAACCCGGGGTCTCACGGGACCGTGGCCCGTGTGGCGTGTGAAAGGAAGCACACCGCAGGTTTAGAAGGGAGGGTTGAATAAATCTTACCAAATTTTCAAGTTTAGTCTTTTTAAAAAATTTCAACAAAGTTGACTCAAATCAGTTGTGGTCTTGGGGGACAGCTAAGTTGGCTATATTCAGCTAAGTTACCCACTCAACTGACTCGATAGATCTGTTGATAGTATAACTCGGCTGTTTAAGCTAATACTTAACTTTAGTTGATTTGTTTTTTAATAGCAGAAGACTTAACACCCTTTTAATAGATTTAAGCTTATTTTTAACACTTGTTTTAGCACTTGCTATGAATCAGTTGGATTAGCAAATTAACAATCGAGATATAAAAGTAAATGCAGGAATTTAAGTGATGAAAGTAAATTGACACAAGTAATTTTTATAGTGATTCGAGGATGGGGTAATTCCTCTAATCCACTCTTCTCCAACTCCCGGAGGAATCCACTAATTAACAAATCAAGTTACAAAGCAGTGAACAGTCTAGAGACAACCTTGATCACCACAGTTGGCCAAGACTTGATCACGAGGAAGTTGTCTTGCTACTTGATTCACTTTAAAGTTCTTGGATTTGTTCACACGACCCTCCAACAAACTTGAATCTCTAGTTCGACCTTGAACCTTTCTACACCTCCTTGAACATGGAGAGTAGACACATTTTTGTTCTTCAAATGTTTCTTCTTCAAGCTGGTTGAAATTGTCTTTCCTTCACGATTGTGTGATGGATCGCGTTTCTTGAGTTTTAGGGTTTGAGGAATTTCTTGATAAGCTTTGAGAATATTGCGGGTTAATTGCTTGCTCAATGAATGCTTGTGTGCTAGGTTCAGGTGTACAAGGTCACCTTTTCTAAATTGCTGCATCAGCCTTTTATAGTGCTCATTTGAAATTTGCCCGTTGAAGAGATAGGCCAATTTAAAATGACACTTCTTGTTCGTTGGCTTGTCTTTTATGGGTCTACAACACTTGTGATGTTGACCCTTCTTCGTATTAAATGGCCGCGACTTCTGATTCGACACACGAGTTGCGAGTGTTTCCCATTGGCTTATTCCTTTTGCATATTTACGGAGCAAACACTTTAAGACCTGGCGGCTTTGACATATTACTTATCGTATAATATTCTTAACTTACTTCCATAGGATCAATGTTAGTTATCTCAAATTGGTATTGCATTTACCCGCAGGACTTGAGTCTTCTCCAATCATAAGATTGACTCAAATATCACTTCAATTGTTAGACTTGGCTCTTTAAGTTGGCTTGGCGATACTTCACACGATTGTTCCTCAGCTGACTCTCCTTTAGTCGAGTCCTTGTCTTCCTTCATGGTCATACTCGGTGACACACATGTGAGAGTCTTCACTTTAGTCGTAGTTGACTTCTTGCATTCTTGGCTTAGGCGACTTGACTCGGCTCTTTCGATCTATCTATTACAATACAGAATTACAAGGAAAATGGGGTACCAACTTCCTAGTCTAAGTTTTACATGGTATCATCAAAATCTAATAAATAAATTTCCTAACAATTTCCCCCTTTTTGATGATGCCAAAACTTAAAACAAACAAAATAAATAAACAGCAAACACAAGCAGTGCAGTAACAAAGAATGTAAGCTTTTGAATAATCAATTTTATTGATCATACATTCTTGTCCTTTACAAAAGTATTCATTTTACAACAAGTAATAGAGATATATACAAGTACAACTTATCAACGTGTATCTAAGCTAAGTTTGAAAGAGAATGAATATTACAAGGAAATTCATAGAGCTATTACAAGGAAAACTTACAGCTATGTATTTACAACAAAGTAAAATACACAAAGGGGTCGCAACTGTCTTCAATGCCTTTGTTGCTTTCTTCTTCTCTCTTCTTCATTAGCTCTCCTCTTGTCATCTTGACTCTTCTCCTCTTCCTCTCTTCTTCCTCCTTCTTCTTATTCTCATAGGCTCACTTAGCGGCAGGGGTCATCTCTTCGTTGCCTCTCCTCCCATTCACGATTCACCCTTTCATTCTTTTCCTCTTGCCTCTTCTTAGTTTCAACAACGTTGCGTGCAACTTCCATGTTAGCAAGGCGAACAAATCTAGCCCGATATATGATCCGCTTTCTTCCTCGAGGATCAACATACGCAATATCCTTTGGTCTTGGCTGTGGTTGAGAACCTCTTCCCTTTGCCACCATGTTTTCCCTTACGACTCGGCTCCTTATGCGGGAGTATCTTTGTATTGGAGTTTTTGACTTTAAATTTGAGTGACTACTAGAACTTATTGCTTATCCAATTTGAATTACACAATTCTAGTCCCTTCTCCGAATACAAATCCCAGGCTTGTGGCGAGTCATATCACGAAAATAACATACCTTCTAGAGTTTGGAATTCCTCAGAGATGCGGGCTCGAGATCCCGGCCTCGAGCATGATAATATCTCTTGGGGTTTTATCGCGGCGAAATCCTTTCGGTGGAGGACCATCGTACTCTTTTTGATTTCTTGGATGCGGCTTGGTGCTTCTCGGCTACCTTTTTGAATGCAACTTCAATGGCCTTCATTGATTCTTTCTGACCATCTCGACTTTATGTTCAACGGACAACTCTCCGTGTAACTCTTTGAGAATAAACGATGACATCACCTTGTTATAAGGTTTGGCATACATGAGTTTCAAAGGAAGATTTTTGAGCATCCTTCCCTCCTCGGTGTGTCGCCTTTCTTCGCCTCCTTATATTTTCTCTTCTCCTCCTTTAATCCCTTTAAGGCCTCATCTTTCCCCTTTTTGGCATCATCACAAAATGGAAGGGTTAGGCAGGGAATAATCTGTTTCGAGAAGAAATCAAGTTGGTGATAGTTGAATTTTGCTTGATATCTCTCTTTGAGTGGGCTATTCGGAACTACGACCGAGGTAGCCTTGACTCGGCTACCACCAACTTCATCTCCGCCATTAGAAGACTAAACTTGGTTCATGTTGTCCTCTAGGCGTAATTTCACTCGGTGGTGCGGCAGCAACTCCATGTCCGACTTGTGAGAGATTTCCATTCGACAATGTACTCATTCATTCTCTGCTGAAACTTGATGTATCCGCACTCCATACCAACATCTTTGCAAATAAAGCCTTGAAGTAGCTTACACTCTACGGCGCATAGCGGTCGTTGTGCGGCCCATTCCTTTATGCATAGGACAACTCCTCTAAAATTTGCGAGGGTTGCATTGCGATTGTCAATCTAAGATCTAGTGATGCATGGTGGCGTTCCATATTCTCAATCTCATCACAGAATTTTCTTGAAGACATTACGGAACTTCATTGTCGAAGTTGACTCCTTGGGCCATCTTGTATCGAAATCAAAACCCATTGGCACAATCGTATCTGATGGAATGATGGGCTCTTCTTGCATGGTGTATTTTGCTTGATCTCTGCGGACTCGGCTTCCATGTCGAGCGATTCGACATTGAATGGGAAGATGTACTCAAAGACATCATCTCTAACAAAAGGAATCCCCGAGGGTCCAAGCTGGGGGGCCTTTCCTTGTTCTTGTTTCAAAAACTCAGCTCTCTATGCCTCGGTTGTGGCAGCGTCATCGGTAAATATCGTGATTGTGGGAGCACTGCAAAGTATTTGTTGGAGTAAATTCTTCTTTGTAGTTGTGGTAACTGTCTTGTTGGTGTGTTTAATTGGAGTAGTTGTATGGATATCTTCGGTGAGCCTCGGTATCTTAATAGCTTCTTCAGTCTCAGTGAGTTTTTCCTTTTGAGGTATCGTGTCCTAAGCTATCTCATCAGCGTCATCGGAGTTTGATGTGGCCTGGGGTGATGGCACATCATGAAAATTGAATCTCATAGGAGCTGTTTTGTACTTACATTGCTCCAAGATATGAGAACATCCTCAGCCTCGTCCATCGTTGAATCTTTAGGGTGTGTGGACTCAGCTTCATCCTCGGATCCCAGAAAAGATGTATGAATATGTTCTTGGGAATCATGAAGGGCGTTGATCTCCTCTTCTGCATCAGCTCCTTCGACCTGAGGAATGTTTTGTTGTTTTGGTTCCTTACCTAAGGAAGTCTCAACCTCCTTTAGGCCCGTTACCCCCACCGATCTCAATTTGTTGTTGGGCATTCTACAATCCCTTCGACGAGACTCATTTGTCTTGGGGTCTTCTACATTGGCATCCTTGGAATCTCAACTACTCGGATTGCACTTTCATGGCCAAAGTCTCAACTCATGTGGCCTCTAGATTCTTTGCCTTAGCTGCATCAACGACTTCATCGGCTGCATATAAGAGGAAATCTCGGTTGAGGCAGTCTCAAGCTGTCATAGCGTTGTTAATTTTACTCTCTTCTTAGTGGTTTGCTCTCATTCGCCTCCAAACTTCTTTGAGTTGTCTCTCCACGACATCCTCGACCTTCTTTGTGGTGGAAAGCTTCCCCCTCCCGGTGGCGTACCGGTGAGTGAATGATGGTGGGATTACTTAGCTCTAAGACAGGCTGTATTTTCCTTTGAGTAGTCGGCCGTTGGGAAAGGTGTCTCAACACCTTCGAGGAAGCTTGGCTTGGGTGCCCGCATTCCCGGCTTCATTGTCATTCCCTTGAGAGCCATCGGGGAGAATGCGGGGGGCGTTGTTGCGGCAATAACGATTGCAATCTCTCGCCACTCCCAATGGGTCCGATTGAGAAAATATTTTGGAAGACTCTCCTGGACCTTCTTGAAGATGTTGCTCATGCATGCTCTGCGGATTTTTAACGGACTCTTGTAACTCGGCCTTTCATTGCGGCCCGGTGGGTCCATCTCCTTAAGATTCTTGCTATCGGTAGACTCCATGAGATGTTCATGGGTTCTCGTGTGTAAACATATCTTTGATTTCGGATACATTTTCCAAAGAAGCTTAGATCCGGATACATTTCCAAAGGCTTTCTCCTTCTCATCCTCCTTAATAGCCCAAAAAGAGCATCCATGCAAAATTCTTCATTCGGGGGCTTAATGGGCGGATACATTTCCAAGCTTAGAAGCTCCTCTTCTTCATCGATAAACTCCGGATAATTAAGCTGCTGGAGTAATCTAGCTTCCAATTCCTCCAATTTCTTAGCCTCTCTTGGATATCCGGATAGTGGAGAGTACATAATTAGATCGTCATCATCGTCTTCTCCGATCCCTAGAATAGTGGCTAATGGAGCTTGCTCCTTCTCAGGTCAAGCTGCATCGATCACGAGTGGGTAAGACAACCTTTTCTTCTGGGTCTTGGTTGTCTCGGCTCCGTCTTTCTCCACAACTATGTCTAGATAGCTAGGTCTTACATGCTATCTTGATCGGCATCGGAGGTCTTCTCGGACTCATCAACCTTCTCTTGCCCTGCTCCTCTTGAGCATCAACGAGTCTCGGCTTGATCTTCTCGGTGAGTACCCGGACTCGGATGTCTTCTCTAGTCCCGATTTCTTGAGTGATCGTCTTCTCTTGGTAGGAACCAACGGAATCTCTAGTTGACATTTTGAGGCTCTTCAAGAGTGAAGGCATGTGTTTCAATATTGTCCTTCTTTGATGCGGTGACTTAGAGACTTGGCGGTGCGCTTCTTCTTCACGAGTGGTGAGGAAGGTGAGGATTCCTCCTCAGTCTCGGCTGTGGGGGCAAGGGCATCGGTTGCTCGGGCAGGTGTTTTGGGTTTGGCTGCTGGGAAGGTTCCTTCTTGGTCTTGGGCTTTGGCGCGAGAGGCGGGGTTTAGTTGTCTGCTCTCCTCTTAGAAATGGGCTTGGGTGAGAGAGTTGGGGAGGCCTGGGTGTGTCTTCTATTTGGGTGTTTGATTCCCCCTCACTTGTATCAATCTTCCTCGCATGGGCTTTCTTTTGCGCGAGAGGTTCCATGAACATCCTCTTGTTCGTATGGAAGGGATTCCATGGCGCAATGCAATTCCTTAACCTCCATCAAATGGCCAATAACAAGGCCATACCCAGGGAACATCCAAAAGTCCCATCCTCCTTGTAGGACTTGTTGATCACATTCTCGCGAAAGAGCGAACTCAGTCAAGTTCACTTTCTTGTCTGCATAATTGCGGCCATCACCATCAACTTTGTCGGTGATAGCTGGTTGAAGCTCCCGAACTTCATATCCACACATTTTGGACACAATGTCCATCAACTTGTGGTAATCTTTTTAATGAAATCTTTCTTAGTTGTATACATAGCTTTATTTGCATACTCGAGCTTCACAACTTCCTTCCAAGATGCGGCCAAGTTGACATCCTTCTCGGCGATGTCCTTCCAAACCTTGAGGAGGATAAGCGGTGCTCGGCAAGGTCGCTGCGGTGATTTTGTTGACCTTGCCATGGGCGGATGAGTGAATCTCATTGTCATTGCACCTCGGCGTTCACATAAAATATAGCGACCTCGTCCAAATCGTGTGTGTGAACTCCATCGAGAAAGAATCCTTGAGGCGGACTTTTCCAACTTATCTGCGATCTTAACCGCGGGGGCCTCATCGGTGCCTGCTTGATCATGCCTTGAAATCATTTGACACACGAGTGGATCTTCTTAGAAAACTTAAGCGACATCATGAGTAGCTGCCATTTTGAGAATGTTTTTAGGTGAAAAACACAAAAACTTGATCTTAGAAAAGTAGGGTTTTGAGCATTTTGCGAGAAAAACGCTTCTTCTGAAAGACGAGAGTTTGTGTGAGGAGAGAGAAGATGAATTTTGGTATATATGGGACTCGAAAAAGGCAGTTTTTAGAATTTGAACAATTTGATCAAGGTCAGCGGTTAGGATTGACTCTTCAAACCCACATTAATTTTCCCACATTAAATGCGGCGACATTTATATCCCAATCATATGTTTCGATGCAGCTTTTTATCTTGGCGGTCATAATTATGCCTACGTCATCGCCAAAAACATTCTGCTCGAATAAAGCGACTACGTTTTGTCACAGCTCATAAATGATTGACTTTCATCAAAATGACTTAACTCTACTTCTCTCTTCACATAACATCATTAATTTGTCATTAACTCGTCTGATTGACTTCCCGGCTGTTTTTTTTTGTTTCACTTGTTGAAATGTGAAACTTGCTCATTTTCATTTCTCTTCTTCGGTCTCTGTGATTGGGTCTTGAGTATCTAACTCGGCTCAATTAACCCTAACTCATTGTTAGGAAATTTATGTTATAGATTTTGATGATACCATGTAAAACTTGAACTAGAAAGTTGGCACCTATTTTTCTTGCAATTTGTATTGTAATAGTTAGAGTGCAGAAAAGTGAGTCAAGTCGGCTATGCCAAGAAATACAAAGTCATTGGAGACTAAATTGAAGACTCCATTTTGTGTAGCATTGAGTATAGCAAAGAAAGAAAGTCAACAACTCATTGAAGGAGAATCGGTGAGAGCAGTTTGAAGAAAATCGATCGAGTCAACTCGGGAAGCGAGTCTCAAGTTGGAAGTGTCGGTTGAATCATCCAAGGACTAAAGCATTCGAGTCATAAAGGGATTAAAAGGCAATAGATCAAGTCAAGACAATGAGTTAGATCCGTTGATGAAAGTCAAGAATATTACTCGAGAATAGTAACATGCGAGTTGTCACAAAGTAAAGTGTTAGTCAGTTTTGTGAAAAAGGAATAAATCGATGGAAGCCTTTGCACTTTTACGTGTCAAAAGTAAAATCTTTGCCCAAGGCATTTAATACGAGGAAATGTCAACATCAAGGATTGCACAAAAGACAAGCCAACAAACACAAGTGACTTTTGAAATTAGCTTATCTCTTCAGCGGGCAAAATTTCAAAAGTCGCTCTATAAAAAAGCGAGAAAAGGTCACCTTGTCGAGACCACGAACAAGCAAGCCATATTCAAAGCAATTAACATGAAATATTCTCAAGCATATTCAAGCAAATCCTCAAGCTGAAACTCGAAGGAAATCGATCAACACAAAGATGCGAAGGAAAAACTGACTTCAAAGCTGTTGAAGAGAAAACTTTTGAAGAATCAAAGGGGTATACTTTCGAGGAGAATTGTAGGAAGGTTGGTCGAACCGAGTATTAAGTTATTGGAGGAGGCCGTGATCAAATCCAAAAGCTTGAGAAGTGAGTTGAAGTAAGCAAAGCGTGCACTATGAAGAAGGTGAGTCGAGAGAAGCATTTGCGTGACTAAGGCTTTCTCTAGACTATTCACCACGTTGTAAGCGATCTGTTACATAGTGGATTCTACAAGAGTTGGATAAGAGTGGTTTAGAAGAATTACCCCATCTCGAACCTCTATAAAATTATATGTGTCATTTATTTTTCATCATATTTACATTTACGCATACTTACATAATATCTCTTGATAAAACTTATATTTGCTATCCAGCGATTAATAACCAAGTGCTAAAAATCAAGTGTTAAAACAAACTTAAAACAAATCAAAGGTGTTAAGTCTTCGTGATAAAACCGATACGACAAGTTAAAGTTTAGGTTAAGCGGCGGGTTATTCATCAACGGCTCTATCGAGTCTATTGAGTGGCTAACTTCAATTTGAATAACCAACTTAGTTGTCCCTCAAGGACACAATTTGTTTGAGTTAACTCTGTTATATTTTTAAAAGGACTAAAATCGAAAAAGTTGGTAAGGTTTATTCAACCCCCTTCTAAACCTTACGCACCCCTTGGGACCTACAAGTGGTATCTAGCGGTTGGTTCATTGAGCCTTCGCCTTTAGTTCTTGAACTAGATTCTATCTTTTCAAAAGATTTTAAACAACTTGTGTTTTCAAAATCATTCTCTTTTAAGCAAACTTATTATCATGGAAGCAAATTTGACACGCATTCCTATGTTCACTATTGAAGAATTTGATGATTGGAAAATTCGTATGCGGGCTCATCTATCTGCTCTACGATGAAATGTGGCTTGTGATAGAGGATGGGCCTGCAAATATTGAAAGTGAATACGGTACATAAGAAGAAGCATTTTGATTGAAGGAGAAGAAGTTATTCTTTGAAGAAAGACCAGCCATGGTTGAATAACCAGGGTGAGTGGAAAAATAAAGATAGGAAGAGATACAACTTGGACAATGTGGCCAAAGACATACTCTCTACAAGACTTTGGACAAAGCGATGTTCAATAAAGTCAAATCTTGCAAATCTGCCAAAAGAAATCTGGAATAAAGCTGACTTTAATTTGTGAAGGACGAGAACAAATTAAAGAAAATAAATTGTCATTGTTGTCAAAAATTTTAAAATTTCAAAATGCTTTGCGGCGAAACCATGGATCGGCTAGATGCAAATTCACGGAAATCACAAATGAGCTTTGACTCTTGGGAAAGAATATACACAAAAGGAAATGTGTATGAAGATCTTTGAGCCTCGGTGAATGGGTAATGAAGACTATGGACTGAGACATTCAATGGACCCCTCAAACACATCTAACCACGAGCTATTCTCGGACCTCAAAGCTTATGAGTTTGGTGAGAAGAAAAGAACAAGAGGAGGCAGGATGTACCCAAGACAAGCGCGATAGCCAAGGATGCAAGAGAGTTGAACCAAGGAAGCCATAGACCAGGAGGAGATTGCCTAATGGTTAAAAGATTCAACAAGTTCTTCAATAAGAACTATAAAAGAAACAAGGGTGAAACCTCCGGGAGACATTCATCTCCCTCCCCAAGTCAAGGGTAGATAGGCCGTCAGAAAGTTGAGCATCAAAGGGTTGAATATCGGAGAGGCGATAACCCGAAAAAAGAAAGAGGCGATCAAAGAAGCGAGAACTTTGTGTTGGGCGCAAACAACTAGGACATTTTGCGGTCGATTGTTCTATCCACGATCCAACAAATATAGGAATGAATAGGAAAAAAGGTCTTGAGAGAGAAAACGAGGAAAAGAAGTAAGCCATGTTGAGCTGCTGAGGCCGCCAAGTCTAAAGAAGTAGCTTGAGACTTAGAGAGTAGTGAAGGCGACTACTCAAGTGACTACGAAGAAGAGGCCATCATCTTCATATGGCTAAAGAACAAGATCAGCCATATCAAAAGATGAGGTACACTCTAACTCATCTCATTGATTCAAGTGATAGTGGTTGATACACACACAATCACCCATTTGATCTTTATGATTCATTAGGCAAAATGATGAAAGATTTTGAGCACATAAAATCCTCACACACAATCTAAATGAGGAAAGCGGCCCTGACAAAGCCAAACTCACGGTGACTAAAGAGTTGAGTACTCACGAGTCACATAGATGATGAGAACACTAAGCTAAAAGGCTGAGAATGCCAAGATCATAAGCGAGATAAGCTGCTATAAAAGAGAGAAAGCGATCTCAAAAATGTGATTGCCTCATTTACAAAGGCATCAAATCATTGGATGATCTGCTATAAAAAGAGAGAAAAAGCGATCTCATTTACATGTGGAGATAAGACATGCATAGGATATAATTCCTTTGTGCATAGTCAAACTCAAGAGTGATTTTGGAAAAAGGATCTTCAAGCAATGAAGCATCTCAAAAATCAAAACACCAAATATTGCACCCACATTCACTCTAAGCAAAATCACAAACAAGCGGCCTTGGATATAAAGGGGAAAGGAAAACGGCCGATTGAGTATCACGAGGAAGGGCAGTGAGAAGAAATCCGGCGAGTTCCTCAGCAAACTCTAAGCGAGAAAATACTCTGTGAAAAGCAAGCGAGCTACCAAAACCCAAGAAAATTCATTAGAGAAACACACATAATGGGAATGGTAGAAACTATCCAAACTATGTTGATTGGAATAAGTGAAATATCGCCAAAGACCTATGGAATACAAGCCTAGATGGCAAAGACCTAAAACTTCGACAAAGGTCATTCCAAAGGCAAAAGAGCTATCGATTACACATATGCACCCAAGCACTACACTCGGAATTATCATAATTATCCCAAGAAAGCAATTGCTAAAACAAACATACGAGGCGTACGAGACAAAAGAGGCAGTGTATGAACCTAAGACCCCAAAGCAATTTGCTAATGTGCACTATAATTATGGCAGCGATAGATGGCAACCTCTTAGAAGTCAAGTCCTTTGGCTATAGGTTGGTTGGATTATCTTATAGCACTAACCCCTCGGGACCAGGCAAGTATGGGTACTAAAAACTAATTTCCTTGATTGCGGGTTCAAGGAGCAGTGATTGTCAAGGAACCTGGTACATGGATAGTGGTTGTTCCGGACATATGATAGGAAACAAGAAAAACCTATCAAGATTCAAGGAGATTAGAGGTGCAAAAGTCATATTTGGAGAAATGAAGCTCCGGGGAAATCAAAGGCACACGATCTATCAAAGAAGAATGGATTGGAAATCCACGGATGTTGCTTATGTTGAAGGCCTAAAGCTTCAACTTGCTAAGCATCGACCAACTGCGTGACAAGGGTTACAATGTTGGATTGATATAGGAGTGTGCGGATCAAAGATGTTGAATCAAATGAAATAGTGTTTCAAGGATCAAGGCAGGAAGAATATGTATGTGGTAGATTGGTCTCTTTGCTACACCAAGGCTGTCTGTTAGCAAAACAAGAATCAAGTTGGTTGTGGAACAAAAAGTTGAGTCATCGAATTTCAAGACAATCAACAAGCTAGCAAGGAGTCATCTTGGAAGGATTGCGGACTCGGTGTACAAGAAAGAAAGTGTATGTGATGCATGCGGATGGAAAGCAAATAAAATCTTCATTCAAGGATAAGCCAAGTCCTTCTTCAATAAGGATATTACATACATTTGCATATGGATTTATTTGGTCCACTTGAACTAGCTTGACATAAGTGGAAAAGAAATACACCTTGGTGGTGGTAGATGACTATTCGGGATATACATGGACAATATTCATGTGTAAAGAAGGAAACTTTCTGCGAAGTTACCTCGGTGATGAAAAGAGTTCAAAATGAAAAGAGTCGAACCATTATAAAGATAAGGTCGTGAGGAGCGGGAGTTTGTCAATGGGATAATAACTCGATATTTTGTTGAAAATGGTATTGCTCATGAGTTATTTGCATGACAAGAACTCCACAATGAGAATGGAGTAAATTTGAAAGAAGAGAAATAAGAACTCTCAAGGGAAGGCTGCAAGGACCATGTTATTGAAGTTGGATTACTAAGAGATTTTGGTGAAGCCATTAACACGACATGCTATAATTAAAATAGATGCATGGTCAACAAGCAATTAACCAAGACTCCTATGAGATTTGGATAGGGAGAAAGCCAAATGTTGGATACTTGAGAATATTTGGATGTAAATATTTCATCCATAACAATGGCGAGAGATAATTTGAAAGATTTTGATACTAAAGCTAATAAAGATATCTTTTTGGGATACTCGCTAAGCTAAAGCAAAGCTTATAGAGTCTTTGAACAAGAAGACTATAGTCACGCAAGAGCCTATCCATGTGGTTTTGATGAACAGGAATGTAAATGAAGAAGACATTGAAGAGTTAGGCGACAAGTGAATCAACCAACTATACGAGAAAGTCTTATGTTGAAGCTAAAGTAAGTGCAAGCAACCCGGATGAAGATGAGATATGCGAATCTCAAAAGGCAGTTTGGAAAGTCTCTGGTGAATGAAGATGAAAGAGTTGTTCAAGACAAACAAGTTGCGGCTGAATCAGATCAATGAACCTACTCAACTGATGTGAGATGGTGAGAGACCATCCGCGAGTTAGTTATTGGAGATGTTAGAGATGGCATAAGAGCGGATCGAGCACAAAAGCAATGTTCACTTGTTTTATTTCCCAGGATAGAGCTAAAAGATGTCTAGAGCATTGGATGACACTCATTGGATTCAAGCCATGCAAGAAAGAGCTGAATCAATTTGAAAGAAACAAAGTATGGGAATTGGTGCAGAGACCAACCCATCACAATGTAATAGGCACAAAATGGGTTTTGAAACAAGATGAATGAAGAAGGATCGGTTGTAAGAAACAAAGCAAGATTGCTAGCCAAAGGTATTTCAAGAAAGAGGGTATAGATTTTGATGAAACCTTTGCTCTGTTGCAAGATTGGAAGGCAATAAGGATGTTTTTGCTTATGTTGCACATAAGAACTTCATTGTGTACCAAGCGGATGTGAAGAGTGCATTTTGAATGGATTTCTAGAGGAAAAGTCTATGTTGAACAACCTCCAGGTTTTGAGCGAAAACTTGGAAATAAGGTATATAAGCTCAAGAAAGCATTATATGGATTGAAACAAGCACCAATGGTATGATACATTAGCTCAATTTCTAATGACAATGGATTCACCTGAGGCAAAGTTGATAGAACACTCTTGAGAATTCAATATGGAAAGTATGATGCTTGTTCAAATATATGTTGATGATATCATTTTTGGATCCACAAACAAAGAGCTGTGTGATAAGTTCTCAAACCTCATGCAATGCAAATTTGAGATGAGCATGATGGGATGACTTTCTTCCTAGGACTTCAAGTCAATAAATTGAAGGATGGAACCGTAAAGTCAAACAAAATAGAGATTTAATGAAGAAATTTGGTATGGAAGAGAAGTCTTCTGTGAAAATACCAATGAACACATCAGTCAAGATGGACATGGATGCAGATGGCAAGGCTGTAGATCAAACAAGATATAGAGCACTCATTGGATCATTGCTCTATTTAACAGCAAGTAGGCCAGACATCACCTTTGCAGTAGGTGTTTGTGCAAGGTTTCAATCTGCACCAAAGGAGAGCCACATGACTGCAGCTAAGAGAATCCTAAGGTATTTGAAGGGATGCCAGGAAGTTGGCTTATGGTATCCAAAGGAAGGTGGATTCAAGCTTATTGGTTACTCAGACTCAGACTATGTTGGATGTAGAGTTGACAGGAAGAGTACTTCAGGTATATGTCAAATGCTTGGAAATAGATTGGTTTCTTGGTTCAGTAAGAAACAAATTCAATAGCCACATCCACAGCTGAAGCAGATTACATAGTTATGGGCAGCTGTTGTGCCCAAGTCTTATGGATGAGACAGCAGCTAAGAGATTATGAGATTGAAGAAAAAGAGATTCCAATTATGTGTGATAATACTAATCTTTGCAATCTGACTAAAAATCTTGTTTGCATTCAAGAACAAGCATATTGATTTCAAGTATCATTTCATAAGAGATGTGTTGAAAAGAAAGACATCACCTTGGAATCTCTCAGCGATAAGCGGTTAGGCGATATATTCACAAAGCCTCATGTGAATCGAGATTTGAAGAACTTCAAAGAATGAGTTGGAGTTAATTGGATGAGTTGAGACTAAGAGGACTCAATACGAAGAGAGAAAGAAGATGAAAAATAAGAAGCGAGAGCAAGTTTCACACTTGACCCAGTAAGAAAAAGTCTTATCGAGAAGTCGGTTGTTAGTTAAATTGTATTTCATGAGAAATAGGGAAAGCGATTAAGTCACTTTGGATATAAGTTGAATCATTTATGAGCTAAGTAGACAAAAAGCGATCATTTTAAATGGCGGAATGTTTTTAAGGATGATGTCGGGCGTAATAATGATGATGGTCCCGATAAAAGTTCGCACGAAATGAAAGCATATGATTGGATATAAATGTTAGCATTAAATGCGATGAATTAAATATGGTTTTGGCGTCTTATCTGACAGTGATCTCGATCAAAATTCCAAAATCAAAAATGTGTCCTTTCGCATCCTTATATACGGAGTTTGCATTTCTCTCCCACTTATGCAAAAGCTGTTTAAATGTAACTAATAACAGAAAGCAAGAGTTCTCTTTTTTTCTACAAAGAACCACTAAGTACTCTCAAGCCGTTCTACACTTTTTGATTGGTAAAATTCAACAAAATGGCACCAAAGCTCGACTATGTTAGCTCTCAAAGAAAATCTACTCGAGGTTCGTCGGTGGACTTTGTTACGAAGATAGGCTGAGATGTTAGAAAAAATCCCGAGGTCATGAGAACACTACGGCCATGGAAGTACTCGCATACCTATCTCGATGAGGTAGCGATGTTTTATGTTAATGCGG